>OU342973.1:10131344-10463523 GCA_910592155.1 Ypsolopha scabrella | reverse complement strand
ATTGAACATATGGGCATATATATGTGCATATATAGTGCCTTATGCAAAAGCGAACCTGTTCAATATTCATCGTGGCGGCTGCTGGACGACCGAGGGGGGAGCGGGGAGCACGGAGGGGGGCGACAGGGTGGATAAAACCATCCGGCTCGAAGGACCACTTGTTGAGCCTAGTTCTTGCACTAGCAGTTTACTAGGATAATTATAAGTAAAACGTCCAGATACAGCTTAATCTTATATTGATCTGTTCAACAAGTACAGTAGTCATGTCGCAAGGTCGCAGACGCAAAAGAGAGCGCGTCCACCGCGCCGGTGGCTTTATCCACCCTGTCGCCCCCCTCCGTGCTCCCCGCTCCCCCCTCGGTCGTCCAGCAGCCGCCACGATGAATATTGAACAGGTTCGCTTTTGCATAAGGCACTATATAGTAGAATCGACTGCAATTGTTCACTCCTACAACCCATTCAAAGGATTGCATCCAATTACAAATCATCCTGTATAGCTCTGTTACATATATGAACATTATAATTGTGTTGAATAAGTACAGTAAGTAGGACTGATGTAGATTTAATGATAATAAAAAAGTATATATGTATATTTCTTTCTTCATTTGCGTGAAAATACCTTCAAATTTCCGGACATCTTCGAATTTCCGGACATCACCGGAAAATTCTGGACGTATGGTAACCCTACATATGCAGTACATTAATTTTACATTTTTCTAAGAGGATTTTTTGGGGACTATAATTATTTAGTGTGAGTTTAGCGTAAATTATAGGAATCCATCTTTGAATCTGGCTGAAGCAATGTCCTTGATATAAGCTCACAATCAACTTTTACCAACACAAATAAAGCCGCAGTAACTTCTCAAGATTTCCAACACTCGTGTATTAAGAGAAGGCACATCAGCGAACCGTCTTATGAACAATAATTAATAACTGTTCCATGCAAATGAGTCCCGCTGTTAACGGGTGGGGGCACCCCTTTCTCAAGTCTAGCGTCTCCTAATTGATATTATATGTAAAGCCTTCAAATTAATACGTTTTGTATGCAGACCATAAAAAATTGTTTTATATTCAACTACCCGGGGCTCCGAACGCGTCTATTTAATCTCTCTTATTTATCCATACCCCTTATAGCCTGTATGATGACCAGGGTGACACGATGCAATGGTAATATAGAAAACCGCATTCAAAACTGTTAAGTGGTTCTTAAATTAAAACGGAATACATACATAAACAGACAGAAAGAGAGACAGAAATTTAAAAAATTGTAGTTTAGGCTTGAGTACAATACTAATAACCGATTTCATTTAAAATTTGGATAAAAATTCTAACTTCTATGTTATTACTTTAGATATAGATAAGTACGTATGCATCAATGATAGAAGCATAAATATTTTGTCTGAAGAATATTAGGGTGATTGTCTTCTCTACGTAGTTACATAGAAAGTCCGATTTAGCTTAGTTTAAGTAAAGTAGTCAAATTTGTTGGCAGAAATCCCGACTAGGGAGCCCAAATAGTTTTATCGATAAAATCAAGGTGGTTGTTTCTGATCTCGTTCCTAAACGCTCACTTATGTTTTTTTTTCTTATTTTTGAATAAAATACGCTTTATAGTTGTTTTGCGGGATCATTACAAAGTAATGCATAAAATAACACAACTTTCATAATTGATACTGAAATATTGTCGCATAGTGCCATAAACCAGACTTATGTATACTTTTTATATAAAAACCCGACAAGTGCGAGTCAGACTACTACTATATTTTTTATGATTTAATTACAAATGTATAAATTTCAGATTTTTCCCTATACCTATACTTGTACTATACGACGGTATTACTTGCCAAATTTCATAGTTCTAGGTCATCGGAAAATACCCTATAAATTTTGATTCCAGTGAGAGAGTCAAAACATACGTTTTTTCGGCATAAACAGCTGTATCTTTTTTTTACGTTAACTATAATTGAGTATATGGTTTTAATTTCTACTCGATACCTTTACGCGCAAGTGATCCTATAAGGGCTTCGTTTTTTCCTCATAAGGTACGGAACCCTAAAAATGAATATAAATATAAAATAAACCTAAAATGCACATTATTGACTTAAGCCTTGACACTGTGCTCTAAAACAATTGAAAACTCTGAAAAATCGCAAAAGATTTACACAAAAAAGCTAGGTTAAAATAAAAAGTCTCTAGGCAATTTTCTGTGCGTATTAGCTTGAAAACATCTGCATTTTACTAGATATCGAATGAGGTACAAAAATCTCAAATTGACTGAGGAATGATAAAAATATCTAATTACCAATCAGCCTGTATATTTATGTAAATGTATATTGTACTATTTTTATTTGTTTGTAATTAACAACTTTAATAATTAATACTCCCTGAGGTATCCGACAGCTTTTATGTTTCTTTTATAATACTTTTACAAAACATTTCACAAGTCACATATGCCCTTCATAAAATAGAAATGCCGCGAAATTTGAAATTTTAAAGAAAGTGTCCGGAATTTTCTGCAGTTGTCCGGAATGTTCACCGGTTTTTTCTTTTTTTTTGATATGGTAGGCCTAACTGCATGAAAAAACAGTTTCTTTAACGATTTGCCAGTTCAATTTGCGTTTAAGGCAAATCTAAATTGTGTTGAAAATTCGTGTTGAAAATTAGTTACTCATTCCGTCTACAAGCTAGACACCCGTGATACAGACGGGCGAACAGACAGACAGACTGACAGCAGAGTGATATTAATAGGATTTTGCTCTTTGCGTAAGGAACCCTGTAAAGGCAAGAAAAAATACTAGTGTATTAAAAAAACCGGCCAAGTGCGAGTCGGACTCGCGCACAAAGGGTTCCGTATCATGAACGGCAAAAAAATCATGTCTGTTGTATGGGAGTGCGCAGGTCCGACTCGCACTTGGGCAGTTTTAGTATTTTTTGTTATAGCGGCAACAGAAATCCATCATCTGTGAAAATTTCAACTGTCTAACTATAACGGTTCATGCATTATCTATAAAAACGGCAAAAAATCATGTCTGTTGTATGGGAGTTTGGGAGAGCGCAGATCTGACTCGCACTTAGCTGGTTTTAGTATTTGTTGCTATATCGGCAACAGAAATACATCATCTGTGAAAATTTCAACTGTCTAATCACGGTTCATGAGATACAGCCTGGTGACAGACGGACGGACGGACGGACGGACAAACGGACAGCGGAGTCTTAGTAATAGGGTCCCGTTGGTTACCCTTTGGGTACGGAACCCTCAAAAGTCCAGTAAATTGAGCTATTGTTATTTTATTCCCAGAGGCGACAAGGGATTGACTAAACTATTGTTTGGAAGCCTGATTTTGTATCAATAACGTGTTGTGATGTGAATGCGACGGAGCTGGTCTCAGTGACTGACGTTGGTGTCTTTCATAGGTACAGCCGTTGAAACACGTGTTATTGTTTAGTAAACTAAACTATCATTAGGACGCTTGATTCAAGCATGGTATAATACTATGCACAGTAGCTATACGCATAGTATAAAAAAGAACGGCCAAGTGCGTGTCGGGCCACGCATAATGTAGGGTTCCACAGTTGCCCGGTACATATAAGTTGGTCTACTAATACAGACCGCGCCAAACTTCTGGTCCCATACATTATAGGAGACCAAAAGCTTGGCGCGACCTGTACTCGTAAGCCTGTAAAGCCTACTTAGCTGAGATAGTTTTCCTTTTAATTTCATTATCTATACTACTTCTGTGAATTTTTTCACATTTCTATAAACAACCGTTTAGCCAGCAGGGGGGGACTCTCCACTCTAACTAAAATTTTCACTTTAAAGCTTAATATTTCGTCAACGGATCCCTAAATCGAAAAATGGTTTTCACACACCCACTATCTTTTTAAACGGCATATCAAACGATACCCCACACTATGGGATAGACGACAAAAAAAAAATCATATCCAGTTTACGTGTATGAGAGGTACCCTAAACAAAAATTTTTTCGAAATTTTATTTTACCATTTTGTTGGCGTGATAAATATTTATAATCATGCCAAATTACAGCTTTCTAGTATTAATAGTCTCTGCGCTAAGCCGCGGACAGACGGACATGGCGAAACTATAAGGGTTCCTTGTCGGACTACGGAACCCTAAAAACTGACGTGATTCGTTGGTGAGTTTAGTAGATATATCTGGTTAAAGGTACTCAAATGTATGGGAAACAAAGCGCCTGCAACTTTGCAGTTATTGCTAATAACTTTGAGTAAGGCACTCTGTCATGTCTGAGACATCGATACTAAATCAGCATCCAAACGATAGTTTAGTCAATCTGTTGTGGCCTCTTATACTATTTAATCTTTCAACTCAGGATTATTTTTAGACTGAAGTCTCTTGAGGCTTTGAATGTCACATCTTGTTGGCATGTTGCTCTTGATCTTGAAAAAGCTATGCAGCCATCACAAAAAAAGACGTAGCTTGAATTTTTTTGCAAAAGAACAAAAGCGTTTTTGTTTTTTTTCTGAATTTGGGCTTATAAACTGACAGATTCAGTGATAAACAGCTAATCCGAATATAGATTTTTTATTTAGCTAAAATAGTACGAATTATATGTTTCTAAGACTGTTTTCTTCGTCTCTGATATTTGCAATATCAGTTCTAAAAGATGGTTATAAAAAGCCTCTACTTCGATGTGTCCATGTCATGAAACTTTACTTTCTGTAAATTAAAAAAATTAATATAAAATTACATCTCTAAAATAGGTAACACTATGTAAATCCGGTGAATACTTGTTTTTTTTTGTATTTTTGATGTATTAATTTCTATACTTTGTGGTAAAATGTCAAAACCAAGGGATTTTACTGTGAGCGTTAGCTACGAGGATTAGAATATTTTTAGATGATTATTTTATATTTAAACTTTCTTCAAACTTTATTTCTATGTCAAGCCATTGTTCCGTTCTTTCAAACCTTCATATTTGAAAAAGATATAAGAGAAAGCTTTGAAAAGAACTTGAGATTTTGAAGAGACTGTGAGATGAGTCAAACTGTACCCTTTTGTTGTAAAGAAAGCCGTTGACTTTGAATATGTTAGTAAAGTAAGGGTAGGTCAAGGTTATAAGAAGCTTCACATTGTGGGCATACCTCAATTTTTTTTTGGGCCAAGTTAATGAAACACGATATTTCTCTACTTTCAAATTTTTCTTGCATTTGTTTTTTTAGGATTCCGCGCCTCATCATGAAAAAAAGGAAACCCTCAAAGGATTTCTGTGCAATCTGTCTATCTATCCGGGGGTCAAAACCCTTTTCTTCAGGCACGGCTAGAGGTATCAAGTTGAAATTAAGATTAATTTTATGTGTAAAGCCATAAATTCCTGTAAGAAATTCAAGAACTGCCTCTCAAAACGTATTGCCTAAGATTGCCCTCACTGACAGTTCATCAAAACCAATATGTCTTCCCGGTCAGCCATAATCCTGAAATTTTGTACAAGGGAATATCTTTTAGAAGAAGTGAACAAATAAATTCGAAATGCATTAATTTCCAATTCTATGGGGCATAATACTTGACCAATTTATTTTCGTGTTTATATGTTGCAGAATAATAGCAAAAGACTTTACTTGGCTGAGATATCGGGGGTTTGCCTAAAGGCCAGCGTTTAAATTAAGTTTTTTAGGCGTGAAATCACATAACGCCCTTGTGAGCGTTCAGTATGTGCATTACAAGCTAGTTAGATCAAATAGTCACAAAAATATTCGGTGGACAAGTATGGTGGAAAAATTTAACGGTCTAGGTAAGTACCTCGGTGGCGCAATTGGTAGCGCGCTTGTCTTGATAACAAGAGGTCGCAGGTTCGAATCCTGGCCCGAGGAACTTTTTCAAATTCTTGTCTTTATATTTGTTTTTAATTTATCTTTTCTGGTTTGTAATGCACTCTAATAATAATATTTATAGTTTGGCTTGGTCACAATCGAGAAGCAATGGGACAATCATGTTCGCTATTAACGCGTTTCTAAGAGAAGGCGTTGGAGCGCAACATGATTGGCCCCTAAAATAATTTCAAAATGCGTGAATCGACGAGCCCAAATCTATTGCACATTGACACGCGTGTGCATGACTAAAACAATGCGGATGCTTACAGTGCGTGTAGAGCGAGACAAAGAATGATTGTATGTGTGTTTAAGGTGTTAGTGCAACGTGCGTTAGTAGTAGAGCGACTCAGAGATACATTTTTTGGTTCATGCCATTTACGAGCATCCTTATCTATGGCTGGTGGAAAATTGTCTTTTTCAAAGTGTCCTACTTAATGAAAAAAGCATTACTTGAGGTTTTTTGTACTTTTATAAAGCTTAGTTATATAATATAAGTCGGCGATTTCTGATAATAAGGTTGTGTATAATATTTAACTGTGCAACACAGAAAAACCGGCTAAGTGCGAGTTGGACTCGCTTACGAAGGGTCCCGTATACCATTATCTATAAAAACGGCAAAAAATCATGTCTGTTGTATAGGAGTGCGCAGGTCCAACTCGCAATTGGCCGATTTTAGTATTTGTTGTTATAGCGGCAACAAAAATACATCATCTGTGAACATTTCAACTGTCTAACTATCACGGTTCTGGAGATACAGCTTGGTGACAGACGGATGGATAGACAGCGGAGCCTTAGTAATAGGGTCCCGTTGGTTACCCTTTGGGTACGGAACCCTGAAAACTAGACACAAATATGAACAACCCAAATTTATTACGAACTCATAAAATAGTTTTAGTAGGCGAAAGAATATTGTGCCTATCTTGTGTATGTAGATAGATGGTATCTATCTACACAAAATCCAAATACGGAAAGTGCTCTAAAACTGTACATTACATTCTCATTTAGGTACTCTAAGAAAAATACGTTAATTTTCGTAAGTACCTAAAGAGAATTGTACTTTAATGAAAAGGAAGAGTTTAATTTACAATGTTACTAATTTATATCATAAAACAGCGATACTAAGATATTAAGACCTATTAAGGACCAACAAACCTTATATTAAATCTCGCTATTCCATCAACTACTCAGTCGAATTTTTATTTTCATTATTTAAAAAATAAATATTAATGTTAGAAATGTACGTAATGAGATAAATATTTATAAATTTATCCTTTACTACAACCTACATATTTTATTACAAAATAACAACTTTGATTAACTGTGATTAGCGTGGCAAAAGCAGGTACTTATATAATTATTTACTCAATAGATTAAAGTCGCGTAAAGTTAACGAGTATACAACTTTTGTCCATGTTTAATTCCCAAAAGAGCTGAAAAGTGAGGACACAAACTATGCGGGCTCAACACCTTCCGCAGTCTGAGTTGACTGGTACATTGATTTAGTTCATGTTTAATTCCCGAAAGAGCAAAAAAAGGAGGGCACAAACTGTGCGGGCTTAACACCTTCAGCGTTGAGTCATACACAGGTTTTGGCTATATATTCGTCTTCTTACTACAAGTATGGGGAAAAATATGAAAACTATACATTTGTAATTAAGTCATAAAAAATAATTAAATAAATTTATAAAATATTTATAATTTGTACCAACAGTACGGAATCCTCGGTGGGCGAGTCCGAGTCGCACTTGTCCGGTTTTTTATTATTATGTGACATAATGTACAAGTTCAAGAAAATCGTGACGTGACTTTGCACGTGAGTGCGTCCTTTTTTGTAATATATTACCCATACGTGCGATTAATACAAACTGCAAGGTATAAAATGTCGTACAAACTGAATAAAATTGAGCCTGTTTGTCTTTATATACCTATGTATGTTATTAACTTTACGAAATAGATAATCCTAATAAACTACCCATATAAAAACAGATATAATAACAAATGCAATAGTGTACAAACACAAGTAGCATCAGCTTAGGGCAAACTTTACGTGTCAATTTTATCTTCCTTCACACCCGTCGCGGTCTGTGGGGACTGGGGAATTTCAGCGGGGTCTTTCATATTACCTAATTTGAGTCCGATCGTTTGTACATACATATGGGGTGAAACTAAATCAACCGAGCAAATTCATACTGGAGACTTGGTTAGTGATCAAGAACTAGGTTCAGTAATCTTTTTGGCCAATTTCGAAAAATATTTTTTTTCTACCTTACTGGTTGGACGGTAAGGTTAAGTACAATTCCAGGCAATATGGGGCAAAAAATTTTTTTTTCGAATTTCACCTGTACGGTCATTAAACCTTGTTCCTGATAACTAACCGAGTCTCCAGTATGAATTTGATTTAATTTCACTTAGTATACGATAAATCAAGGTACGATTTACATTATAAAATCAATTACTTAGCTAGTTTGAAAACTTCTTTATTTAATTTCATGAATGAGTGAAGTTATAAAAAGTACTTCGTTTTTAATTCATTTTTAATGAACATATTTAAGCTCCATACTCCGTTAGTCCTGGATAAAATAGTGAAAATAATGTTGTTTTTTTAAGTAAGAGGTATTAGTTATATTGGATTAATCTCATCACACACCATACACCCATTTTTCAAAACATAGCACGTAGGTATACTCTGCGAGCATTTAGAATGTTAACGAAGGCTGAGGTGCAGGGGGGGTGCACCATCCTCCGCCCCGTCCGCATACCTAGGAGTACGTCACACGCGTGCAGTGTAGTGCTGTGGCGTAAAAATAATGGCTGTCCGTGTTTATGCCGCATTTCTCGAGGTTGAATTAAACTCGCTGACTTACTACATAAGCTTAAGAAAAGTACAAGCTATGCATGCAAAATAGTACATTACGATACGAGAGCGATGAAACGTTTTCTGACTTCGGCTCGTGCCGCAATCACACGAGTCGAGAAAAAGTTTCTCGCACGAGTTTCGTATAATATTTTATAGCAAAAGTGCGGAAAATGCCGACTTTACGCAAGCGCAGCGTGCGTAAAGTGGTCATTTTACGCAAGGTTTGCTATAAAATACATTATAGGTGAGATTAAAAACGAAATGATTCTTCAGTTGATTATTTTAACTCCCTAAAGATAATAAATAATTCTGTTCAAGTAAAGTACACAATAACTGGAATGATCCCACATTTCCCGCTCCCTGAAATCTCTGTTTCAGTCTGTACCGGGATCAGGAAGAGGCTGGACGTATGTCTTCTCTCTCTCATACACCCTCGACTTCTCTCGTCTTCGTTGAATTTGAAATATCAGTGATATTCCAAAACTAAGTAGTGCAAGTATCTCATAACGTCATGTGATAAACAAAGTTACTAACTGGATTTTTACGAGTTTTTTTTGGGTCAAGATCTTGTGTTCTTAAGGTGTTAGTGGCTCACTCATGTTGACTTAATGATGAGAGGTTGTGCGGTAAGTAAAAAATTATACCTTTCACTATCAACGTAATCTTGTAAAAATTTTCAAGCAGAATATTATTTTTAACAAGAAATTAAGAGATTTGGGATTTCTTTAGGCAGCGATATTCAAATCAAAAAAAATATCAAGGTCTCATCAAAGAAAACCTTTTCTAGCATTCAATGAAATCGAATAGCTTTAATATTAGAGAACTTGATTCTCAATTTAAAATTATGGCAAACTGATTTAATTGGGAACTAACTACGTATACTATTAGGTAAACACATAGATTTATTTATCATGGAACTGGGTTTTTGGGATCCAAAAACTGCTTGGGTTACATTTTCTTAGGAAGATACTGGACATTTTTGAATAAGATGTGGATTTGTTCGGTCAAACTGTTCCGTTGAAATTTTTATTTTACTTCAGAACTTTGAGCTTTGATCCCTACGGCTCTACCCGCGCTGATAGAGTAATAAAATTTAATAATAGTACAAACTCTTGTATACTTTTATAATTTTAATTTTGAATATAATCCTTTCTTAGTCTTAGCCGTATTTAGAATAAACCTGCCTTTCAAATTGCCGGCTTTAAAGTTTCCGAGATTTTGCAAATAAGACAGTGAGTGATATTTTCACCTTTATATATTTAATGTATAAGATATAAACATTTATTAAATATCCAAAGACGAGTTTTTAAATTGACAGCTAGAGTTTTTCTGGGTTAACAAAAAGAAAAATAAAAATTGTTTGTCTAACCGTTAGTAGTTTCAAAGTTTGAACCGAATTAGCTGGGAAATCCAATTTTGGGACAAATCTTAAATTTGCCTATGCTTAAAAAAATAATAAAAAAATATTAAAATACAATATCTTCTCATAATATGGGTCCTTTACACCTGAAATAAACTTATTATTATAAAACGATTTCTGCTAAGCCAGCGATTTTTCGTGTATTGCTACAAAAAACTGATAGATAGACTGGTTTATTGTGTATTTAAAATACAAATACAAGTGGCATCTTAATTTTACCGAAATTTAATCAGAATTCGTCAAAAGCTGACTTTGCTTACTGTCTCACGAGCTCTTCGCGTAAATCTAAATTGGGGTAATCCGCATAAGTTACCTGTTTCACTTACTGACATTGTCATTTTTAAATCGCGCAATCTTGAATACTTCAAGTTCATTAAAATAATAAGATTCGAAGTGCCTTAATTTATAAAAAGAAAAAGATGGACGTGCTTCCAGCTATGAATAAAATAGCAGTCTTTGGCTTGACAATTTATCCAGGTAAAGAAAAAGTAATAAAACATCAGGCCGAGAAAAAATGACGAATAGCAAATAAGTTTTAATTTCAAAATAGATAAATTATAAAAATAATAAATAAATAGATAATATGTTCTTCTTTATGCTGCTTTTGTTTTTGTGCTTCTTCATGTTACTTTTGCTTAGGTACTAAAGACCACAATATTCTTACACTTTTGTTAATACCAGATTAATCAGGCAGAGTCTCATTTCCCACAACCCAGGGAATCCTAACGTGGGGATTAGAGTTAGCAAATGATACACTTTGTCAAATTGTAATAGTGCATAAATATTGTTTAGCATGTTCTTCTTCTTGGTTGTAAAATAAACATATTATTATTATTAGGACGAAAAAACAGAGAAGAAAACGTTTCGTTTACTATAAAACAAAATAAAATTATATTCTGTGCAACGGTGACTTATTTAACTATTTCTTGATTTAAATGCACTTGTACTTGTCCACTGTATTTATTTCATTTACCTGACCGGATTCACTATATAAGCATTTTCAAAGGTCATTTGGTTGTTTACGTACAATATATACATAGGTAACACTAAAAGTTTCCGGAACTGACCACTTACATAAACAATATTTAAAAATTTATTGCAACATTTGAAAATAGAACTATTTGGCTGTAGAATGCAGTTTGTTTCATCTGACTGTCTTATGTCTTTACCTTGTGGCGCCATTTAAAAAATTGTGTGTCTGCATAAACATGGATTTAACTCGGGAAAATTTTCGTAGTATGATTTTCTACGATTTTAAGTGTAATTTGACAGCTCAACAGAGCATCGCTCGGCTTGAAACAGCTTTTGGCAATGAAGCACCATGCAAGACGACTGTTTATAGCTGGTTTGCAGAATTCAAGCGTGGTCGTATCAATCTCAGTGACGAATCTCGCGATGGTCGGCCGTCCACCGCTGTGACCAACAAAAACATCGATGCTGTGCGCCGTATGATTGAAACAGACAGGCATGTGGCCTACCATGAAATTCGCGCATCCTTAGAAATAGGCATGAGTCAAATACAATCAATCCTACACAAACATTTGGGTGTGAGAAAGCTGTGCTCGCGGTGGATCTCACACAACTTGACCGAGGCTCAAAAAACGGACCGCGTCACTTGGTGCAGTGCCATGCTTACCAGATTCAACGAAGGTGCGTCAAATTTGGTGTGGGACATAGTAACAGGTGACGAAACATGGATTTATTGCTACGATCCCAAAACAAAGCAGCAATCGAGCGTATGGGTCTTTCAAGATGAGCCGAAACCAACCAAAGTGGCGCGCGTGAAAAGTGCATCTAAGCGGATGATTGCTTCTTTTTTTAATAAAACTGGACACGTGGCTACTGTTGCTTTAGAGAATCGTCGTACCGTGAATAGTGACTGGTACACGACCATTTGTTTGCCGGAAGTTATTGACGAACTCCGTAAAAATAACCGTAAACGCCGTATCATCCTGCACCACGACAATGTTAGTTCTCACACGGCCAGACAGACAAACGACTTTTTGAAGACGAAAAATGTAGAACTCTTGAGTCATCCTGCATACAGTCCCGACCTGGCACCTTGTGACTTTTTTCTGTTCCCAAAAATTAAGAACCAATTACGCGGTCAACGATTTTCATCACCAGAAGAGGCTGTCGAGGAGTATGAAAAACACGTTTCAGAGGTCACCACAGGGGAGTGGCACAAAAGTTTTCAAAACTGGTTTAATCGAATGAAAAAGTGCATAGACGCCAAGGGAGATTATTTTGAAAAACAATAAATTAATTTTGTACCTTTAATAGTATTTTTTCATATTCATTCCGGAAACTTATAGTGCGTCCCACGTATTTGTATTCCACTCAATGAGCGCTGGAAAGTGACAACGCACAAGTCAGAGAAAGCAAAAAAAAAATTCCTTCTTTTTCATGTCCATCCATCCATCACCCTCTGCTCGCCACTGCTGGATATCGACCTTTTCATGTATGGGACAATAAATAACAAAGTATTATAGGTAAATATCAAGAGGTTATCGTCTTACTCTAAAAATAAGTCAAATTAATAAAAATTCAAGGCCTAAAAATTCGAACTCTATGTACCATTCAAATATCATTATTATGTACATGTGATAATTCCCAAAATTGCAACAATAGAAGAGCTTTCTAAAACACCATTAAGTAGCTGACATCAGCTAGATAGACAACAGCTTATCTCGAAACGGGTTTCTACCCCGCATGCTGCGGGTAGTGAGCAGGATAATTACGCTACAGGCAACTAATCTAAGACAATTATCGAGGTAATTTGTTTTATCGCAACGATAAAATTGTGATAGGTACTTTTAGAGAAGCTTTGATAAATGTTTTGTTTTATGTGTTTGACGACTTCATTCTAGAAGCTGTTCGCCCTTATCGCGCTATCATGATTAGGCATTTGATAAAGTTTAGAGATGACCATAATTTTTTTATACTTTAGGCACAGAAGAAATAATAGTACTTATTTTAGGGCTGATTTATCTACAATCATATCTATAATAAACCTTGTAAAAAGTTTAAAAAATTGGTATGAAGTCTTCAAAAGATTTTTTACTTTATCTACAAACATATATTTCCATCTGGTGTGATTACTCAAACCTCTTTCGCCTCTTCTATGTCCATAAATATGTTCTATTCCGGGTATTATTATTAAATATGTAATACATTTTCTGTTATGATTGATAAATGAAGCCTTCAAGGTTGAGACATTATGAATTCAATATGGACGCTCTCAAAATATTTACTAAATGAAAAAAAAAACTATAATTTTATAATAAAAAAAGATTGAATATAAATGAAACAGTGTATAACAAACGTGAAACAGAAAGTTTTTTTTAATGTTTGTATTTTAAAACTTAGTTTCAGCATCCTCGAACTTAAAGTACTTACTAGCTTTAAAAATAATGTTTCCTTGCCGCAATAATAAATATTAAAAGGCACTCTAACACAGCGGTTAGCCGGCTAACAGTAGTGAAGGCAGCCTCGGACAACATTGCTCAACGTCCCGCAACAACGGATGTTTACGCGTATCCCACAGAGATTTGTAGGCAGCCTTTTTATTGTCTTTCTTATATTACTTTTATATCCCTCTTTCCCCATCCCGTGGGCAAACACGCAAAAATGGGAAGCGATTCTCGGTATTACGAAACTTTTGTCGGTTTCTAGCGACTATTCCAGAATCCTACTTATTTCAACGACATCAATTTATTTGTTATTTAATTGCTTTTTTTTGTTTTAGAGACGTTCATGAAAAATATTTTATAGCACACCGTGCGTAAAATGACCACTTTACGCACGCTGCGCTTGCGTAAAGTCGGCATTTTCCGCACTTTTGATATAAAATATTATACGATACTCGTGCGAGAAACTTTTTGTCGACTCGTGTGATTGCAGCACTCACCTTCGGCTCGTGCCGCAAACTCACACTCGTCAGAAAACGTTTCATCGCTCTCGTATCGTAATGTACTATTATACTACACCTGCTTGGGAAGTTTCTTCTTACTTTTTCGAAAACGATGAAGAATATACGTCATTGCTGTCATACCAATATGCGGGCGGAAAAAATGTATGAAAATCCATTGTTAACGTGCTGAGCGGGCAGAAAAAGTATATGAAAATCCATTGTTAACGTGCTGAGCGGGCAGAAAAAGTATATGAAAATCCATTGTTAACGTGCTATTTTTTTTCTTTTGTTGACAACATCCGTACGATAAGCATAAATGTTACATTAAAAAGGGTATAAGGTAAAACTTCTTGGTACATAACCTAGCTTGAACAATAATGCCAAAAGACAAAAAGTTTTTATGTCTTAGTTTGCAAAATAATACTAGCGATTTGTTATTTATGTACATAATTAAAAAAAGAAATTAAAAACTGCAAATCGAACGCGAGTCATCAATCTGTTTCTATGGTTGTATCTTTATTAAAAGTAACTCAAAATGTCGTCTAGTAGTGATGTAGAAGAATGGGTGATTGTCTTTTATTTTTCTCGCAGGTGTAGTATAAAGCACAATGTATCACTCGGGAGAAAGTGCGACACTGTAATCGGCCTCTTTCTCCACTCGGTGAACAATGTACTATTTCATTATGCCAGTAGTTTTGAGTTCGTGATGAGGATTTTACGATATGAGGTTAGATAAAAGCCTTTAAAATATGTATAGGATCATCTGATCTCGGCTGCGCCTCGGACCTCAAACTACACACTCGTTGGTAATCGGCCTCTTTCTCCACTCGGTGAACAATGTACTATTTCATTATGCCAGTAGTTTTGAGTTCGTGATGAGGATTTTACGATATGAGGTTAGATAAAAGCCTTTAAAATATTTATAGGATCATCTGATCTGATACCTTTATATTTAGTTATCCTTTAAATGTGCAGCGGAGCTCTGGTGACGGGAGGACTCCCAATAGTAGTACAAGTAAAATAATTATAAATAACAATGATAACTCTTGTGAGGAAATAAGAGTCACATTTTTGTTTAACGAATCGATTGCAAGTTCGTACTCGTACGAGGTTCGAATCCTGCCGGGTTGAATATGCACTAATGAGTTCTTCGTGGTTTTTCGGTATTTATGTACGTATTTGGTGTTTTATCTACTTACCATTTTATGACTGGTAATGGAAAACACTGATGCACCTGCATGCCCTCAAAAGAGATTTTGTCTGAAATACAGCGATCAGGCTAATCACGTATCGCACGCGTTTGAACGTAAACGTCGTCGATGAAAAGAGAGGACGAGCGAAAAAAAACAATTTTGACAATTTTACTGTCGATTGATTTCACCAGAATCGAGGTCCAACTCGAGAGCTCGAAATATCTTTTTTGAGATATTTGTTACGTAAAGTTTTTAATTGTGAAATGTGTTCATTGTTTTTATGAATCGCGGCCATTCGCTGCTTTCCTTTGGTAGGATGCTTTTAGCGAGAACGCATTCCTACGCGTGTATTTATAGTATTATTTTTATTTATTATATGCTGATATTCTTTTAAAAATTAATGTATCAGAGATTTGTTTTCTCTGTAGTTTGTACAGATATTTTGCAGTTCAACCGCTTTGAAATTATTTATTTTGCAATTAGACCAATTTTGAATATTTTTGAGTTATGTCTTATTATAATTTTACAAAAAAGTTAAATGCATTTTTTTAGCAAATTTAAAGACTAGTTAAAATGGATCAAATTTATGAGGTTGTGGCCATATATATAGACGGACACACAACGAAGTGTCACCATAATGTTGCTGCCCTACCCTTACTCATCCCAGTCGTTTTATGTTTATGTCATAGAAAGACACACTACAAAATAGAGTTTGTCATGCTTGCATAGGTTGCAAAGAACCGCAGTGCGAGAGGGACGGATTCCTTAAGTGATTGAAAATTAAAAAAATGAAAATTTCTTTTATTACATAAAAATTTGTACAGTAAACAAAAACACTAATTTCCACATAAAGTATCCTTGTGAAGTGGAAATTAGGCTCTATCCAAAACATTTTAGAAAATTTATACTTAAGAGTGCTTAAATGGTACTTTACAAATTTTAATCTAAATCAAAAATTACAGTAATAAAAATAAATTATAATTAATGAAGGTTTTCTAGATATACGCATCTAAATAAACTGAATTTATGTGTGTGTGTGTGTGAGGTGTGTTTGTGTTTGTGTGGGTGTGTGCGTGTAAAGTGAAAATGTGTTCGTGTACGTAATTGGATGAGGGCGTATAAATATGTGAGTGAGGGTATGTGTGTGTGTGTGAATGAGAAAATGTATTGTCGTGTTTTGACTTATGATGTTTTTCTTTTCCTTTCCCTTCCTCTTCTCCTTTCCTTCTTGTAATCAAAATGTAAAAAGAAAATGAAAAGAAAAAAATAAATATTGTCAACTTTAAAAATGTTAAGATTTAGTCTTTATCAAAGTTTCAATGTCATCGTAACTCAATTTGTGAAGCCAATCTAGTATGTCGTATTTAACCTTAAAATTGTTTAGATGTTTTACACAGAGATTATTGTTAAAAAATATATTGTATAGTCGGGGAGCAATATCGTAGAAGTTCCTGCGAGCAAATTCACTTTTCACTCGAGGAACAGGGATACGTTGTATTCGTTTCTTGGTGTCTGGAATATTTGGAAGGATTGTTCTATGATACCTCCGAATTGTTTGAAAAATAAAAAGTTTCCGCACTGATAAAACTTCTGCCTGTTCGTAGACCAAAGTTGTGGAGTGGCGAAATGGCAGATACATAATAACATTTAGCACTGCACGTTGTGCTCTTTCAATTTCTATAAGGTTTGTTTTTGCTGCACCACCCCAGGAACAAATGAAGTAACTCAAGACACACTGGCAGAGAGCTTTATATGTCTGGATGAGTAATTTATGATCAGCAACCATCCGTAAAATTTTAAAGATGTAGATGAGTTTTCTTACTCTTGCAGATGTAGCCGCAATATGAGCACCCCATTGAAGCTTATCGTCAATAACTATCCCGAGATATTTAATGGATTGCGAACAAGCGAGCGAAGTGCATTGGCATATAAAATCACTGTCAGTTTGGCCACGATTGCAAGGGAATGTATGAATAGTTAATTCAAAGTCGTCTGGACTACACACTTCTGTTTTACTGAAACATAGGTATTTTGTTTTTTGTGTATTGAGAGAGAGAAGACTGTCTTCAAGCCACGCAGTCATTCTGCCCAGACCACTTTCTGCCAGGGTCTTGACCTCACTGCAAGTTTTATCGTGAAACAGAATAACGCTGTCATCCGCAAACATCAATAAGTCAGCGCCGTTGATATTAATAGAGTAAAGCTTATATATTAAAGCTTAATTATACGTAATTTCCTTATTTAAAAATAAACTAATGGTCGTAAATAGGTATGGGCTTTGGCTCAGATTACCTTAAAGCTCGACATAAAATCTGCCTTTAGAGCCATCTTTGTTATTTTTTTCTCAATATTGGTATTTATTTCTCAACATTAAGGTTGTTAGTTGTTTGACAGGTACCTAAAATCAAGTGTTTCGTTTCGTAAAACGGCAGTCAACAAATCTATTTGGTAGGCAGGTGATCTTACGGCTTGCGGTATCGCGATAAGCTGCTTGTATACATAAACATGTTGGATAGAAACTTGAGGTTTTCTTACATTTCGAATATTTTCCGGTATTTTGTAGTGATCGGGTTTATCCAACGTGAGATATTTAAGCTATATCCAGATATTCAGCTCAAAAATGAAAATTGAATGTATGAATGAATTATTTGGATAAGCCGAGCCTTGATTTTATGTGGATACTTTACATAGGTATTACTTTTTACAACTAATGCTCTGAAAATGGGTGGAATTTGTTCGAATTGCGAGATGTATATTTGATTAATAACCCTCGGGTTGTAAATAAAATTGAAAATAGAAGGAGGCTCCTTTAAGTCACTCGTCTAGGCAATGGAAAATATCTGTTCTACTTAATAGATATATCAATATTAATTCTGATTACTGTATGTTATTTCTATTAACAATTGTCACTTTCTTGTCATAGGAATATCTTATATTATCTTTCTAAACGAGAAGATTTTTTTATATAATATAATGCATAACTATCCGTTCTATTCGATTAGTATTGCTAAGAAGAAGGGCAAGAAACTTAGCAATATGTTTGCAACACCTTTCTCAACAAGGAAATTTTTCCGTCGCTATTTTTTTTTGTGCGAGCGTTTCGTGCTGGCCAGTGCGATTGTTTTAAAATTAAAACCTATTTATTGTGTATCTTTTAAGCGTCTTTTATGTTAATCTATCGGATATAATACGCAAAAAAAATCTTCTCGTTTAGAAAGATAATATAAGATATTCCTATCATAAGAAAGTGACAATTGTTAATAGAAATAAAATACAGTAATCAGAATTAATATTGATATATCTATTAAGTAGAACAGATATTTTCCAGTCATAGTTAGACAGTTGAAATTTTCACAGATGATGTATTTTTGATGCCGCTATAACTACAAATACTAAAAATCTGCATAAAATAAATATTGAAGGGGGCTCCTATACAACAAACGAGATTTTTGCTCGTTTTTGCTCGATATTGATAACGGCAACAGGTAGACGCTTGAAATATTCACAGAATATTGACTTATTCACTTTAAAAATAAATAATTAAATTAAAATAATGGTACGAAACCCTTCGTGCGTGAGTCCAACTCGGACTTGGCCGTATTTTTATATAATTTCATGTCTTTCAGTTCAAGTCAATCAAATCAAATCAAATCAATTAATCCCTTGAACTATAAACACCCTTGCTCGCTTCGCGCCTAAATATTTCGGCTATAATGATCAATCACTTACCTCTTTTGTGTAGAACAATCTACTACAAAACTACTTTTTTGTTCCATTGTGGCTAGCACTCACCAGAGATAAAGCGTATATCTATCCTACTTGTGCTCTCAAGCATACCGCATTTGTCACCGCAAAGACACTGTATCAAAAGCACGTGCTAGACCCTGGTTTAATATTCTCTTGATTGTGTTACTGTAATTAAGTACGTACGTTGTAATATAAAACCTTTTTTCTCGTAATTTTTCAGTATGAAATATTTAAGTATGTACTTAAAATAAAATATTTGTGACGTCAAATAGAAATAAGTGCTCGAAATTTGTCTATGGTAATGAGCTTGACCTAATTTTGAATGGTCCCTAATAAACATTAAATAGAATGGTGACAAAGGGACGTTACGAAAAGGAAGAAAGGCATTTATACTTTAAAATAACCTCAGCAAAATTTTACGCCTTTTAGACCTTGAAATGGCATTTGGTGTTTTTTGCTTTTTTAACCTTTGACTGATGACGTGGTTTTTGCGTAACGTTACGGTGCCGTAGGGCCCCGCGTTATTTAGACAATTTTCAGGAGTAAATACATATTTATAATATATTTAAAAATTATCTTAATTAGATATCGATTTGGTCACAAACTTCCGTCACAGGGTAGTTTATAGTACAAATACAAATACTTTTTATTCATATAAAATTATTACGTCATAAATTCAATGAAACAAAATACAATAATGACATATATTTTAAGTATTTATACCTATACGATTAACGATTCCTGCTAAAACTTTTTTTTTGTAAATTTGCAATATATTCGAGGTTGTTCTTGTGCAAGTATAGAGCTACATTTTTTTTTGTATTTAGCAAACAAGGTCATTGAACCTTGGTCCTGACCACTTACCGGGTCTCCAGTATTAATTTGGTTACATAAATCGAGTCACCTTATATTATTATTTATGCGACGCAAGTTGTGGATCAAAAAAACATTCTGTATATGTATTTTTTTATAATATATCGTTATTGGATTGAGTTTTAAAAACAAAAATACTTAGTAATAAATAAATGTATTATTTAATTAATATATTTTTTAAATAAATAAGTTAATAAAATAACTAAATAGATAAATATTATAAATTTAAGACATTTGATATAACACATTTGATAATAAATAAATAATTAAATTAAATTAATTGTATTATTAAATTAATTACATTAATTAACAATTCCTAATAATTTTTATTAAAATAATTATCTCTAGATTGATATTTTACAACTAAACTCAAAGCTAAGTAAGTAAGCGCAGCAGAGAAAAGAAACGCGCGGGAAAAGGGGTAAAGTTACGTTTCTCTTGATCCGCCTGGCCAGTGAAACCTCACGCCACCTGTTTAATACTATAAGTAATAGGTATATAATAAATAATGGTTTCATATTATTAAAAACAAATATTCATAAAAATATAAAAGCGATGGATTCCGCTCAAAATATCATTCGCTCTTTTGTCTTTCATTTAGCATACAAAAAGCATAACCTAACGTTAAAATCATAAACCCCTACATAATATTAAAAACCCTAATTTTATGAAAAAACATCAATCGTTTGTTGCCCGAAAATATATATGATATGGCCGTTTATGCCACAAAAAAAGTATATTTCAAGACTCATGGGAATCAAAATTTATAGGGTATTTTCCGTTGACTATGGAATTTAGCAAGTAATACCGTCTACAAGTATAGGGAAAATCTGAAAATTGTATTAAATCATGAAAAAATATAGTCTTTGACGGAACCTTCGGTGGGCGAGTCCGACTCGCACTTGTCCGTTTTTTATGGTTTTGCGATACTGATGTTAAAAAATCGTTCTTGGTATTGTAATTAGCGAATAGTAAGGATGTACCTAAACCCATAAACATTTTTTAAATTTAAGGGCAATTTAAATTTTTTACCAAAATAAAAATATTACATAGGTATAAATAGCTTGTTGGCAAGACTTAATAGTAGATTAGTAACACGAACAATCGGTTACATAGACTCACGTAAAGACCTCCATCCCCTAACCACGGCAGATGAAACTTTGCTGATAATTCTGGAGAATGTAAAAGTAAACATGGTGAGTCCCGTATTCCTAAAAATATTTAAAGTGACCGTGTAAATATAATATAAATAATAATATTTATATTATATAAATAAATAATATTTATATTATATTGTATATCTGTATATACTAATATTAAAGTAGTAAGAAGGTCGCGTCTGTATATTGAATAATGGGTTATTATAGTATAGTACAGATGACAAAACCACAATTTTAAAATTTTTGTCGTCTCTCTGTATTAAGTACAAGTATGATTGTTCCGTTTTAACTCGAGAACCACTCAACGGATTTGGATGTGGTTTTTTTATTATCATCATAGGGGCAACACATGGGCTATAAGGTGTGTTCATAAAGCAACGCCCGAGCTAAAAACGGGACAAATATTGAATAAACGCTTTTAACTCGAGAACCACAAAACGGATTTGGATGCGTTTTTTTACTATCATTGTAGTAACCTTGGTCAACATATGTTGACTATGAAGCGTGTTTATAAAATAAAGCCCAAGCCGGGAGCCGCGGGCAAGTGCTAGTATTATAATATAGTATTTCAGAACAGTACTAGTCGGTAGGTGGTCTCGCTCCTCAGCTGTCATTCTCATACATTTGTAACTCGGCCACAGCCTGCCATTCTTTACCTTTATACGGGTTGACTTTCAACCTAACCCCGATAATTTAATATTTTGTAGGAGAACAAAAACTGGTTTTAAGAAAACCATTCAAAATGATACTCATATTTTTTCTTTTAAGTTTGAGCCTTTTGAATATTTTCGTAAAATCCAAAAAATCATGATCACTAGAAGAGATAAGATAATTAAATCGCGTGAAGTTATTTTTATTATTAATCCCACTATTTTATTATATTTCGGCCTCTTCTATGAGGCCGTCATCAGTTGAGTCAACTGATGACGGCCTCATAGAAGAGGCCGAAATATTTTGAAAATTGTGTTTTTATTTAATTTTTATTGATATAAGTAATATTTAAAGAAAATAAAAGGCTAAATATAGCAATTATATCTTTATTTATACTATTTTATTATATTTTATTTTATTTATTATATTTATTATAATGCCTAGAATAACCATACATTTTATTTCCAAGTAACATTTTTTAATAATATTTTGACTTCTAATTTTAATTGTTTTTACATTTAAAATGTATTTTACTAACGTTGCATAATAACCTCTAAAATATAAGGGTTTGTTTAAAAGTCATCCTGTATATAATTCTGGGGCAGATAAAATAATAAAGAGCTACTATTAGAGGTAGGTATATCGTTATATAAAGTGATTTTGATACAAACGAATCTATACTTGAAATCCGGTAAGTGATTCTAATTAAGATAAGGAATATCAATTTACATAATTCTTAAAAAATGTGTCCCTTTTGCTATTGTTTAAGTACTCGTATAACACGGAAAAACTAAATTTTGAAAATTTAAAGTAAGCGCTCATGAACATTGTTACTTATCACTTACCGAGTATCCAGTAAGAATTCGAAAAAATAGAGGCTCAAAAGTTGAATATTGTTTATGACGAGACCAAAGTAAACTCGATTAAAATTTTAAAGCAGATCCATTTTTTTCGTATTACACTAGAATTCACCTAATTATAAAAAAACTTAAGCACCTTATCAATTAACAGTATGCGTAGTCAGAAACTGATACTTCGTGATAAGTTTTAGTTTTTTGACAGTTTCTTTTTATTCTTATGCATATAAATAGCCCACAAATTAAAGCTACGTAAATCGTATTATAAGTCCTGGGATTAAGGACCATAAAACCCAACAATACGAAAACAGTCGATTAAAAACAAACGAAACGGAACGATTTTATAAGCGGACTCGGTGAAAATAAAATGAAACTCAAATATTATTTGGTAACGAACGGAACCCAGGCTATAATAATAAATTCGGGCAGCACTATCATATTTTGCGGTTGCCAACCATTGTCGTATATTTTTCCATGTAATCTTCCTTCAGAAAAACGTGGAGATACCTGCAAAAAAACTGCGTAAAACGGAGAGTATACCAAAGTACTAGTGTACTGATATTGTAACGGCTACTCACGTTTTTAATAGTCAGATTTCATCTGACTAGTTTCACTGTATTCGTATAGTTTCTTCGTGGGCAAACATGGTTACGCGGTGGTTTCCCGTTTTACACCAGGCCTACGATAAGTCTTTCTTACTATACACGTTAAAGTCTAATTAACGAGAAATTGTGCAGCGCCCCTGGCGGCTTACTACAGGAACCAGCATTTCTAATACAAAATATTTTACGCAGACGGTAACGTGTATAGCAATCAAAACTCATTGTAGGCCTACAGGGAACAAGTTAGTGTACAATCACAGTAACAAAACAGGGTTGTGTAAAATCGTGAGTAGCCGTTACAATATCGGTATGAATCTAAACCACGAATCTTTTAGTAGTAAAAGCACTAGTGGCATATATTTAAGAAGTTTATAAGCTTTTTGGGTCTAACAACTATAAATAACACTGTTACGTTAGCACCGACGACGTACCACCTGTTTTTAAGGCCATTAGAGGTGCTAACGTGCTCCCACCGCAGAAAAAAAAAATCACTTATCTGATTCATTACTGAAGGTCTGCTTAGTTAAATGCCTAGAAATTACAATTATTTAAATTTACGGATAATTTGTTACAAAATAATTACCACTTTTTTTAACGATTTTCATTGTTTTTCCTAAATGAGGTAAGTAATGAAGTTTTATTTAAAAAAAATATGCATGTAGTATATTATATTTTTTCTTTTCTTGTTTACTTTGATTCTTTTTTTAAAATTTAATTAACTTTTACAGTAATTTGGCTGTATTGTGCTGATATATATGTGCTGATATTTTTAGTTTTGCTTTTTGTGTTTTTGTCGTGAATTAATTTTATTTGTTTTTAAAATCGTTAAGTGTAAACTGTTTTTGGTTAAATTATTAGCTATAATATTCTCACTATGTATGTTAGAAATGATAACTGTTTGTTTCCCAATAAAGAAAATGAAATGAAAACTTAAGACAATCAGACAAATCTTTGTTTTTCTTAACATTTATTAAAAGTGGTTAAAATTATACGCAAATATTACTTATTTTCAGATATATTTTTTTCCCTGAGGTTAAAAGGAGAAAAGTTCTGTTATTGAGAATGCGTGAATTGTTCGAGTTTTAAGTTAAAAAGAACTGAAGTCGAAAGTGATTTTATACCATTTATTTGGACATTAAATAATGTAATATTTTTATGTGTCCATCTCTTAGACCCGCATATAAGACAATGGATCGTGAATCGACACTATAACGTTGCTATTTTCCTTGCGATATATTTAAGAAAAGTACAGCGTAAAAATAAATGCTTTACGTATTTCGGAGGCCAGATATTTAACATGGTGAATTTCATTGTTCGTAAGAACTGTTCTGTAACTAGTTCTGTAAAGAGACTAGTACGAGTGAATTAAATTCAAGATGTGTTTCCATTTACACTAAGTGCCAACAGTCAAGTACATTATACAGAAGGTAACATATAATTCAACTACAAACTTTACTTATCATTATGATTACATAAAAATATAACGCGCAAATAAAAAATAAATGTAAGGCCGTGAATTTTTTCTTATTTTGCTTTAGAATAGCTTTTTAATATTATGATTAGTTAATGAACTGACATTTATTTTTAATGTTACCAATTTTTTACACCGTATGGAGGCTCCCAGGGCGAGAAGAAGAACGGAGTTTTATCCGCCCTGATTTTTTATGATTTTGTTTTGGCATAAAAAGCTCCATGGTCTGCTATGTAAAAGGGGACTTTCGTTTATCCAGCCAAATTCATACTGCAGACTCGGTAAGTCGTCAGGACCGAGGTTCAATGATCCTGTTTGCGTGGTACGAAAATATTTTTTTTTGCCTCTTTACTTGTTCAAGAACAACCTCGACTCAATTATTACAGGAAGACTAAATTTCATTTTGTGTATTTGACAGAAAGGGTTATTGAACCTTGGTCCTGACCACTTACCGAGTCTCCAGGATGGATTTGGCTACATAAATGAAAGTCACCATTTATGCAGCCAAACTCATTGTGAAGAGTGCTTAGTGCTCAGTCAGTATCAAGGTTTGATGACCCGTTTTGTGAAATTCCTCAATCGACAACATTACAAATTAATAATTGGTACAAAACTAAAAACCATTTCGAGATATTCGCCTTCTGAGCATCATATATTTTTGAGATTTAAAAAAAAAACAAAATTTGGTAAACACAGGATTTTAAAAACCTTTGCTTTCAAGTTCAAGCCGTATTTAAAAAAAAATTAACTGTCATGTCATTCTGAATGTTGACACTGACAGCGAACATAAACTTGCCAAGTTTTTTTTTATAATCCCTTGGCAATGAACATCTAGTTTGAAATCTTCAGTTGCGTTTTAGAATGAGTGAATGAGAAAAAATTAAAATAAGCATTAAAAACACACAATAAAACAAAATAAAAAATACGTAAGCTTTATTTTTACGCAGACTTTTAATATAAATATTAAAAACAAATGGTTACCTGAAATGAAATGATGTCGGTTATTCTAATCGCGTTCCCTACAAACGTAAGCCCAGCCCAGAGTCAATTTCCATGGGAAACAATTTTTTTAACCATATTAGCAGAATATGTTATCGATCTGTGGTCGTGATCACTTACCAAGCCTCCAGTATGAATTTGTCTGCATAAATAAATTTCACCTTATAAATAGGCAAATGTATATGTAAAATGATTATATGATCCTGCCTCATCTATCAACGCGTAGATCAAGCAGCTGAACTTAGCAACATGACATTTGGACTGTAGGTTCTTTGTTTGACTTAAAAATCCGATATGAAGGGGCTTAGGGAAATCCTCATGGAATAGAGAAAACCGGAAATCGGGTAAGCAACGCTGCGGGCATCAGTAAATGTATAAAAAAGTGATTTGGATAAATATTGATAATTTTACACACAGAATATTCCTACAAAAGTACGTGATATAAATAAGGCTTTTTTGGCCTATGTCCAAATAACCACAAGGTCTCTAGAAATAACAAGACAAAGGCAACCTCAACTCTTTTCTTCTTACTCATGGAACAGTAAAAACATTCAAGGCCATAAATCCAGTTTCCACAATGAATTCCACACTGCATGAGCTGACTCGAATAAACCCAAAAGCCATGAGGGTTTGATTTAAGGGTGCTTTTAGAAGTGGCTTTATGTGACGAAACATTGATGATGAACTTGTGAATGTTTTTGTGAATTCGCCAAGTGGTTTTGGAAATTGAAAAAAGTGATAGTACTCGTCTATGCCAGCCAGAAACTATCGAAACCGTCCATAAAACTCGAAAAAAAAACAGATTTTTCAAACATTTTCGACATTTTTGCAATGGAACGACTGCACTTTTGAAAAAAAACTGTCAGTGTTGGGTGGTGGAGACCTAAATACAAAATAAATCATAAAGATGACGAGTCGATCAGAAAGTTACGAGCTCTCCGAATAAGGGGAAACATTCGCGTTATTCTCACAAAAAACGTATCATACAGTCGAAGATGATTCATCGACAAGTAGATTTTCAATCTCACATTTTGATTATTTTTTTGATACTAAACGCCATCTATTTCCAAAGACTTAAAATATACTTTTCATCACTAATGCTTTGAAAGTAAAGTCATATACAACTCGAAATACGGGGGTAAATTCGATTTACCTACTAGGGAGGTAAGTAAATTTGAAAATCAAACAAGTGTCCCTTACAGTCGCTAACTATGTAGTCAATCACTCGTCTCGCCAAATGTCAATGGAAAATATCTGTTCTGTCTATTTCCTTTTTATTTTGTTATTCTGTATTTTATTTATATGTTATTATGGAAAAATGTGACTTGCGTATACCTATATACGTAAATATGCTAAATAAAGTCTTAAAAAGACGTTTATGACTTAAAGCAGCAACTAAATTAGTTTTATTTTTAAAACAGTCACACGTGCCAGTAATACGCGATTGCACAAAAAAAAAAAGAAAAAGTCACATGAAAACAAATGGCGGCAGTAAAATTACCTTGTTGAAAACGTTGTTGCAAACATAATTTCATAATTGATTAACGACATATTTCATTGATTGCACGTCGAATTAATTTTTATATCCTACAACAAAAAGTATTAATAGTTATTTAATAGACTCTTGATAATAGTGCAAAACCGAAACCAGTTGGGATAAAATATAATTACTGTGAAACAAACAAGTAAGTACAGGTGCAGTTAATCATCATGTTATAATTTTGTAAGTTTTTTTTATTTCCTCGCATTAGTGATGAAAAGTAGAGTGTTAAACACGGGTTTAAGTGATCAATTGCACCTGAGATATTTAGGTGCACGAGCGAGTTGGATAACATTCTACTATTATGTTGTTGTCTATTTCTTATAATACCATATATTATAATTTATGTCCATTATTTGCAGCCATCATTTTGTTATCATTATGTTAAATTTTGACATATCAATAAGGAGTTTTCATTTGAAACCAGTACTGGCAGCATGGACCTATATTGTCGAACTCTATAACAGGAACTTGTGCCTGTGTGCGTTAGTACACTTTGTGCATCTCACTCACTCACGCACTTCTGTCAACGTTGCTAACTCACACAGACATCAGATATGACAAGTTCCTATCCTAATAGCATCTGAAACGGATAGTACTTTCTGTGATAGATTTTTAAAGATGCTGCATACCATCATTCATGATGCATTATAAATAGCCCTTCTATATGATGAACTGGGAAGCTCCTCTGCCCCGATAACCCTTCCTCAGTGTACCCGTTACTTATGGATAATTAAAACTTTAAGTACCATGGGTAATACCATCAAAAGACTCATACGGTACTCTTGTCTTTCACCTGACGCAGATTTACGAGCAATAAAACCGTCCAAAATCATAAGCACAGATTACTGAGCCAAATTAGCATATTATAACGAAGAAAGTTGCCAACGCGTTAAGCTCGCCTCATCGGATTAGGGTTTATTAGACAGTTTAATTGACAAAGTTAAGGAATTACTTTTGTTTAAGAGGTCTCAAAATTAATGAGTAACTACTAAATAAACTCTCACTGGTAACCCCAGTTAAATATATTCCAAAATGTTTTAAGGAATTAATAGGCAATGAATCACGCTTTAATAGTCTGCATCGAAAATTTAACTTTGATTTATTTGTGATAGTAAGAATTGCATTGAATTTTTCTAGAGAAATAATATACACCATGAAAAAGTTGTTGGAATCAAAAACTGGGGATAGTTACTCCTCCATATGAACAACTTTTACTATGCAGCCAAACCTGAAATTGTGAAAAAGAACTTGAAACAAGCAAATTGCTGTTATAATATTATAATTAAACGTTAAAAAAACGAAATGAAAAATAAGGCAGTGGTTCTTGAACTTTTTGTAACCACGGACCACTTTTAGAATTTTAAAGATTCCACGAACCCTTGGCGACGAAATTTTAGGAAAATAATATGAAACATATTATTAAAAACAAATTTTATTGGTTACTTTACATTAATACTGAATTAAATAGTAACAAAAGTTAATGAAAAGGACACCGTTGTTTGGACTCAGTATAATAAATGCCTATGTTAAGAGTGAACTGAGTGGATGTGGACCCCTGGTAATTATGTCACGGACCCTTCGGTAAAATATTTTATTGAAGCACGGACCCCTAAGGGGTCCATGGACGCCAGTTTAAGAAATCCTGCTAGAAGATTTCTCGGAAAGTAAAATACTTTAAAATGCCCCACAATTTTCTCTTGTCAGTAAACATAATCAAATAGATAAACTCCTATTCGTTTACAGTATCTGCGATCCGCCTTTGGAATAGTCTACTTGTGTTTATCCAAGATTCGTCTAATATTGATGTTTTCAAAAATAAAGTTTACCAGCATTACTTAAAATTACAAAATCGTTAAATATTTACAATTACAATGACCCAATTGCTTTGGTTAGAGTCATTGTCACAAGAGTCATTGTCTATGTATCCATCTAGATTTATGTATGTATACGTACAGCCTTATATAGATTTACCATATTTTTGTATTTATATAATATTCCCCCCTCTACTTTATTGTATTACTTTGGTGTATACATACCTATATGTTATATTACCTATTAAATACGTTTATTATTTATTATTTTGGGCACTACCCTACATTTTTTCTGCAACGCCCCAGGTTAACTGATATATAATGCTACTTAGCATTAAGTTCGCCTCTGTACTGATCTTAATGTGCAATAAAGAATTTTATTATTATTATTATAATGTAAGTATTTAAAGGGATTGTAAGTGTACATATCTACTAATAAAGAAGAAATGGCGTAAAATTTGCGTGAGCTGACATAGGTACTAAAATATAAAACGAAACGGGTATTACACTCACGTATTATTATTATTGTTGACTATTATTACCAACTGTTCACAGATACCATTCCGATATCTTCAAGGCGAGTGTCTTGTCGTGTCGTTTGACAACTACGGTTAACGTTGTGACGTCGTCGTCCTAGTATCACAGTTGCCTTGAACAATGTAAATTGTATCAGTGAAACAGCATGAAGTCAAAAACAATAATATATCACTTTCAATATCCGTTTTTAAGGCACTGGCACCTCTCTAATATTTGTATTCCGATAGATTCTAAGCTCTTCATTTACCATATCTTCTAATTCACTTATGTTTTTAAAATAAATATAGATTTTGGCTATAATAAGCTTTTCGTTTGTTTTAAGATTTTAGCATAATAATAACAATAAAAACTCTGTTGATTTTCGAAATATATCAAGACCAGGGTGCCATAAACAGCAGCGCCATATGGCGGTTTTCGGTACTATCACTGATATTCCAAATAAATGTCGGGATGTTCCGGCCGGAAACCGCAAGATGGCTCCTCAACTGAAATAATTTTCATTTTTGTTTTTTATATTTTTTTAAATGTTGTATGTTTAATGTTAAAAGTAGGTTAGGTAGGTAGATTTGTAGGCTAATTAGTCATAAGGTTGTATATATCTTTATGTAATTTTTAAATAAATGTCATTTATTCGACTAATGCCGGCCCCAAAGTGGGCCGAAATATATTTCGAAAATCAACAGATTTTTTTATTGTTATTATTATGCTAAAATATTAAAACATTTGTTTTCACAAATACATTTCTTGGTCTTAGTTTTAGTAAAATGTAGCTCTTTGCTCGTTTTTTCTAAAACTAATCCAGGCTAAATGAAATCAATAACCAAGAAAGGCGATATCTCAAGATACTCTTTCAGGGGATGAGTGGGTGAAACCCTTACGAAACAATATTAGCTTCGCCTAAATATAAAGGGATTGTCACTTTAGCTGCGGAAAAAGGGCGGTGCCTTTGTTTTGTAACTAGGTTTTCTGATGGTGTTATGAAATGTAGGTATGTCGTTCATAGCCCTTTAATTTAGGTTATGTGCATTTATCATTTTATTAAATACTAGCTTTTGCCCGCGGCTCCACCCGCGTGTTATTCGGTTTAACAACATGCTTTTTTCCGAGATAATCATCCATACTAAATTTCATGTAAATCCGTTCAGCCGTTTCAGGGTGAAAGAGTCACAAACATACACACACACACACACACAAACATTCGCAATTATAATATTAGTGTGATAGTGTGATGTGATTCCTCTTTATATAATAGTGTGGATAAGTACGCCGAATATTAATTTTATAAATTTATTGTTTTTTTATTTAATCTAATGGTTTTATTAAAATTGATGTTCGTGTAAGTGATGAACCTACACTATACCAATATACATATATTTTCAATTTTTTTTTTCGATTTCATAATCTAACTACAAAACACCAATTTAAATATTTTTAATTGAAGAATTATGCTACAGAAAATCTTCTACTCTTGACTTGTCATTCGTTTGAAATGCCAAGAGGTTTTTACGAAATCTTTGTTCTGAGGGAAAATTTAAGAAAAAAATTCTTTTAAAATAGATTATATATTTGCTCTTATTTACACTTTATTGGTAGACCAGAATTATTCTTTACGAACATACAAAATTTCAGCTCAATCTCCAAAAGACAGACAACCATACTTCGCTTTCTTTTTCTTGACTGAATTAAAAAAAAAAACTACATAAGCCCGATACCGAAATCAAGTTGTTGGAAACCGTATCCCTTTTTAGGGTTCCGTAGTACCTAAAAGGTACAAAAGGAACCTTTATGGCTAGACTCCGTTGTGCGTCCGTCCGTCCGTCCGCATGTCACAGCCTCATTACTTTAGCACCGTTAAAGATAAAGACTTGAAATTTTTCGCAAAAATAGCATTCACCTGCTTACATAAAAGGGTGCAAAAAATATTGAAAAATTTGAAATTGTTCAAAATATTTCAAATACAAAAGTGAGAAAAATATATATATATTTTTTAATACAATATGGATATCAAATTGTAGATATTAAAGAGCTGATTGTGAAAATATATTATACATTTACTATATTTACTGGCACCGATCGAGAAATCTTTGAAAAGCCACAAAAAATTGTGCAATGCCTTTTTTTTATAAGCAAGATTTTAAATAGGTACCGTCTTCCTGACTGTTCCCAAAACTATCAAATTACGGAACCGTAGGTATGCGAGTCTGACTCGAACTTGACCGGTTTTTTTTTATTACAAAATATGTTCAAAACATGTTATCTATGCTGACATATAAGCAAACGTAGGAATTTTCAAGAAGAAAAGCATGGTTATGTTAGAAACACGTATTAATTTCATTGTGTAGAGGTATACTCATTATGTTTCTACCAGAATTCAGCAGAATGTAGAAATTATAAATTCAATTCCAAACAGACTGTAACATGCTACTCTTACGTTTAATATAACAATGTGGCTAGCTTGGTTTTAGGAGAAATTTGATATGTAATTTGTATAAATTAAACATCAACTCGGAGCTCCATCATTTGTACATTTTCAATTAAATGCTTTTGCCATAGATCCCTGATCTGAAATAGAAAAGTGTTACTGAATGACTGCAGCATTCTTAAATTCTTAACCCTGATGTGAGCTATAATATTATTATCATTAATATCAGTATCATTGTCAAATCACTACAGTTAGGAACAGATGGTTAACTTGTTGTGAACCGTGACTTCACCGTGTTTATGTCGCAGGATATTCAGAAAAAAATGGGTTATTCCCACCGGGTCACTGGTCCGTTGCGGAGTTGATTTTACTCATTTCAAGTGACATTCTAAAAACCATTCATGAGAATACATATCTGAAATTCTACTACTTGCTAATTTACATGTTTTTATTTTTAAAATGTTTAAGAATATGATTTTAAACGCGTTAAGAAAGCAACTCCGCAACGGACCAGTGAGCCGATAGGAATAACCCGAAAAAATGCGTCGACTTGAAATTTCTAGGATTTTTGCAAAAATGCCCGGAAAATTGGAAATTTTCTCTTTAGAACTATAGGGGTTCTATATCTGACACGCTCCTCATCGCACCTATTTTTATATATTTTTTGCAATTATCCTTACAATCATCCTGTGTAGGATTCGCCTTTATACGATCATCTTACATTACCTAAAAAGCTTTAATTAAATCTTTAGTTTACTTACATATATTATGTAGTACTAATTATGAGCGTCTCTTAGATAATTGTCAAATTCAATTATAGATAAATTGTGACCTATTCTCGTGCAGCAAACCTTAAATTTAGAGTTGAAAAACCTAAAATAATACAAGCTCATTTAACTTTTATCCATCTGCGTTAAAGCCTATTTTGCAATGAAAAGTTCTAGGTTATGGCAGCTCTAAATCTAATATTTGCTACACGAGAATAGGTGTCATTGTAATGTTAAACGCCTGAATTAATATATGAGCCTTTCGATTTAGCGATGCTTGAAATAGTATGTGAAATGCGGCGCTGTGATTATTCTAATTGTGGCTTAAGTATTGCTAAACAAGATTTTCTCAAATTAGAAACTGGAGTAAGTACTCTAAAATGAGGTTTTATTTTTGTCATCTTTAACATTAATAGAGTAAGGAACTTTTTAAATTTAAGTTGTAATCTCGGATTTCAAGAAAATTGAATATTTAAAAAAGTTATGGAAGGCATTTCGTTTTTGCTGAATCCAAGTCGCTAAGCCGTGTGAAAAAAAAACGGGACAAGTGCGAGTCGGACTCGCCCACCGAGGATTCCGTACAAATTAGTAAAAGTTTTAAAAAATTACAAAAAGATTTGGTCACCCGTACAATTATGACCGCGCATACCGTTGCATAACCTCGATGATTTTTTAATTATTTAATTACAAATGTAAGGTTTAAAGATTTTTTCCTATATTTGTAGTATTAGACGGTATTACTTGCCAAATTTCATAGTTCTAGGTCAATTGGAAATATCCTATAAATTTTGATTTTCTTGAGAGTGTCGAAATATAAGTTTTTTGCGGCATAAACGGCCATATCTTTTTTTATGTTAATTTAGAATATTAATTTTTCTACTGCTTCAAGGGACTGGAGATTTGAGTACATGGTTTTAATTTCAACTCGATACCTCTACGCGTTTCGGAGATAAAGGTCTTGACAGTCATGCTATGAGGGCTCCGTTTTATTCACTCTTTTTTTTATTTATTTATTTAACATTTTGTGCTATATCCGCTGTCGGAAACCTAATCAGTTTATCTGACAGCGGCGATCGTTCTTACATTAATTTATTTTGTTATATCTAATGGAGGTAAGCGACTGGGGTACAGAACCTTAAAGTGTTATGCAGATTTTTGTTACCTGTTAATGGTAGAAATATATTTGAAACTAGCTTTTGCCCGCGGCTCCGCCCGCGTGTAATTCGGTTTAACGACATGCTTTTATCCGGGATAAAAAGTAGCCTATGTGTTAAGTTGGGCTATAAGCTATATCCATTCTAAAATTCATCCAAATCCGTCCAGCCGTTTCAGCGTGATAGAGTAACAAACATACACACACACAAACACACACACACACACACACACACACACACACACACACACACACGCACAAACTTTCGCATTTATAATATGAGTGTGATTAGTGTGATGTGATATGATGTTGGAGATTAATGTAATGTCGTAATAAATAGGATAAATATACACCTCATGTAAATATACTGTATTTTTAGATGAAACCACAAACTGTACTTATCATACTGAACAAGTTTACCAAACAAACATGTTTAAATAAATAATAATACCTACATTACTTTTATTTTATCTCTTGACGGCGGGTCAGGCTTGATTGTAGTAGTGCGTCACTTACCTATATACATTGCATTTCTGAAGTGAGTGTTAGGGCAGAAGCTTTTGGTACAAAAAAAAAATAGAGATAGTACTCAAAATTCCAAGAAATACTCGTACAGTAATGATGAAACCAAGATATTTGGCTGCATCGCAGCATTTCTTTCATATATTGCACTAGCTTTTGCCCGCGGCTCCGCCCGCGACGAAGAGATTTTCATGGAAATAAGGAAATCAAAAGAATATGATTTTTTGAACGACAATATGCAACGGTCACCATGTTTTACCAAAGTGCTAATAAATACCAATCAAATAAGCCCAAACTTAAAGGGTCCGCTGTTGTCCGTTGAGGAGATCCCGTACCCACCTTCTAGTCCCATCAGCAGACCTTGGTCACCATGTTTTACCAAAGTGCTAATAAATACCAATCGAATAAGTCCAAACTCAAAGTGTCTGTTGTTGTCCGTTGAGGAGATCCAGTACCTACCTTCCAGTCCCATCATCGGACCCTGGTCACCATGTTTTACCAAAGTGCTAATAAAGACCAACAAAATAAGACCAAACTCGAAGGGTCTGCAGTTATCCGTTGAGGAGATTTCGTACCCACCTTCCAGTCCCGTCATTAGATCCTGGTCACCATGTTCTACAAAAATACTCATCAATACCGATCAAACAAACTTAAACTTGAGAGGTCTCCTAAAAAAAACATTTACCAGTGGATGATTGAAACCCCGACGATGAGACTACATACGTACGACTACGCACGGCGTACGTATATACCACATGATTAACTAAAAATCTTATTGAGTGCTTAAAGAATTTTTATAGTAATTAGTTCTAGATATTACCAATTATATGCAAACAAACAAACAAATAAACAAATCTTTTTTCTTTATATAATAGTGCAGACAAACTTTAACGTGAGTTGATTTGAACCAGACTGGGTCAAATTCGATATTTTGAATCATGCAGCGCCATCTAGTGTATTAAAATGAAAACAATTTCAACGCCAGCTTACAAACAATTTCAACGCCATCTTACTGAGCCGTTATCCAGGTTAGTTTCCCAAAGATAGCGTTTTCTAAGCACTTGAAAATAAAAATATTTTAGTTATTGGTCTTTGGTGAGTCAAGAAATCTAATTTCAGCTTTAATATTTTTTTTACAAAGGGAAATATTTTTTCTGAAAATAAAATAAAGGAATAAAAAATAAAAAGTGAAAACAAATTAAAATTAAAAAAAAATTAAAATTAAAATTCTCATTGCGCTGCTCCCTTTTGTCATAGCGTGATGATACATAGCTTTAAACCTTCCCAAAGAAATGCTTTATCTTTCAGTGAAAACTGCATCAAAATCCATTGATTGGTTCTCAAGTTATAAACGAACGAACAGACAGACAGACAGACGTTGTATTTTATATGTATAGAGAAGATAAGAAGAAGAAGAAGAAGAAGAAGATAAAATACTAACACATAAAGGTACCTAGCTTTCAGTACAGTTTAAGAAAACTACTATAGAAAATGTGCATGCATAAAAATGAGCATAGCATAGAAAATGTGCTGCTACTAAATAGTAGATATTATGGAGAGTTGTATTGATAATCACTAAGTCAAAAATGGTCGATGAATATGTAGTGGACACTTACATAGACTGTGCAGAGTTTTACCTGCTTCCAGGTTGTTGTTGGACCATTTCGTTTCAACAGAAACATTATAAGGAATAAGTTAAGTATGTATTCTATTTTCAAAAATATTCCTTTTCTTTTTAGCCGGACAACTTTCAATTAACTTCTAACGATTTCACGGTAGTTCTGAAATATCTAAAAGGACCAAATTACTATTTTTGGTTGTACAGTACCAATGTATTTTGTTAGGCAGAAAGAAGGGCCGGACTTTTTTTAAATTTATGTTATCCTCATATATCCTAAAAGAAGAAGTACAACAATATGATATTTTACTGTCATATTTTATGTTGTTGTTTTTTTGTATTACAAATTACATTTGAAACGTGAAGGTTTCGAAGTTATTGCTTTTGATATTCGTGTATATTTTATTTCAAAGCTATGATTCGTAGAAACAAATTGATGGAATACGAGCACTGGCTTATTATTTACTTACCTATTTTCTTCACATATACAAAATGAGATATGTCGTCTGCGACGCAATTGAAGACGATTTTCTTATGAGTGCACACCCTTAAATGAGCACCTCATTTTGCATCAAACAGAACTGAACCTTATGACGTTTCTTTTTAGTTTATATTAACACGCTCTGAGATGTGGCTGTTACGACCTCCCGAGAAACCCGCGCTCACGAAAAACTGAGTTTTTATTAAATAACTCTTGAAAAATAGTTACGTTTATAAAATCCCGTCCCGCTGCCCTTGTTTATGTAAACATGGTATTATTTACCAAATTGTTGGCTTTGTAGTTTGCACCATACTTAGTACAAATAAAAAATCCGCCAAAGTTAGAGGTAACTTCAGGATTTTTTTCTATCGAGTCAATTTTATCCTTTTACGTTCTAGACGTCAGGGGGCTCTTGGAATTATAATGCCCTACCCATACATATATCTTTTTACAATTTTATGCTTCATTTGGTAGTCAGAACTTCAAATTTACAATTGTAATTTTGGGTATGCGCTCTCTTAAAGTATATTTTTTGTTTGTCCAGAGAATGATTAGCCCTTCAGCTCCGTAAGCATATTTCTTGGGTGCACGCCAACTTCACGCCAATATTTTATCTAGTTATCGTGATGAAGAGCTTCTGAGATGGCTAGCAGGAACGAACGTTGCAATTTTTACAACATATCAGTAGTTTACGTTAGCAATAAAAACACTCGTAGAATGTAAAGGTAGTGTGTAAAAATCATAAAAATTGGTACCGGATTATGTACCAAAATAATTGTTTTAGGATTCTGTACCTCAAAATAAAAAAAACGGAACCCTTATAGGTTCGCTTTGTTATCCGCCTGTCTGTCCGTATGTCAAGCAAGATCCTTTTTCTCGGACTTCGTGACAAATAACTAGTTGAAACTAATACCTCAAAAGTGTACGCCTCCATCGCACAGTGCTGTAAAGAAATCAAGCTTCTAACTCAATGTAAAAAAGTAATTGCAATTTCATACAAATTCACACCATGAAAACCTATAGGGCACTTCCAGTTGAAACTTGAAATGCCGTTCATAAAAAAAAACAGAAAATTACCATATTTAATACTTAATTCATTATTCATTTTTATTATATTATTTAATAACTTCATTGGACCCTTTGTAAACATAGAGTTTAATGTTTTGTGAGTGTCAAGTTAGTTATGCATAACTGCACGTGGAATAAGTTCGTATTTTATACTGTATGTGTGAGTCCTACAATAGGTGATACATATAGGCCTGTAGATTTTTCTTCGATAGTACAATCTTGAATTTAATATGGTGCAAGGTTTTTTGGTACAATTCTAAAATTAATTAGCCATCAAAAACAAAACTTGTAAGAAAACCAAGTCTCGCAACTTAGTTCTTCTACCGTAAAAAGTTGTGAGATCCAAGTAAATCCAAGTCGGTTAATTTATTCAGTCCCTACATAAGGGACCTTCTATCTTAAGTTATTACATAATTAGTTAATCTAACAACATCTTATAGTGACCATAGCTATATTAAAAATCTTTAATGTTTTAAATTAATAATAATTGCGCAAAATCTGTGACTCACTTCAAGCAGAACTTTTTGATTAGTCCGAAATGAACTCCGGTCTATTTTTCCACCTATTATGTTTGTGATACGGCTGTGAAAACCGGCGGTTACATAGATATAACACTTGAACCACTCTTAACATAGTCGTAAACCCATTTTTCTGGCGCATAATGGCACCTTTCCAGCATAATATGGTTAGGTTACCTTCGCCAATAATGTTTGTCCTATCCAATATTCAGGGTCCTACTAAAATGGGTCTTCAATATTCAAAATCTTTGTCAAGTGAGGAAAGCTCATACATAAAATACACTGGTTAAAACGTGACAGGGTCAAGCGTAGAAGTTTTCTTGAGGGGTGGTACATTATTTATATAGTTGTGATAGTTTTTAGAGTTCTATACAAAACTGGAAACTTTTATTGTTCCGCCATACAATAGAGATTTTAGGTATTTTGATACAATAAATTGTAGATTATTATATCAAGCGGAAAGGGGTTTTTCAAGTCCTCGAGTGTTAGTTAGCTGAACCGAGCGTATGTGAAGGCTCTTAAAACGTAAAACATAACAAATCACGTCACGCGAGGCTTACAATCAGATTTTCTTACACCTACAGTAAGATTACATAAAGTAAAAGTGCCATGTTGCTTTTATCGAGTTCATATACAGGGTGTAAATGCAAAGTCAAGAATCCCTCTATGGTATGAAAGTATACACGATTCTGATGTCATTACGAGAAAAATATATATACCTTGAATTTTCACCAAAAATTCCATAATTTTTCTAAGCTATGGTTACGCAGCTCAACGGCCTCCCCACACACCTAATTGCACCCCGCAACCCGCACCCCTCATCCGAGTGGCCAGCGACCAGTGAGGGTGTCCACGCGATTTGTGTATTTTGAGTAAAGAAAATCGTCTTATTATGAGGTACATTTAAAATAATATCTTTACCGAACATACTAACACACGCTTAAAGGATTCTTGCCTTTGCTTTTACACCCGGTATAAAAATTTATCATCCGAATGTCGATTTACCGTGAATGTATTCTCTTTGGAAAATGTCTACACAAATCTACAAAACGTTTGGTAACTCTTCAGTCAACTGCTACAAAATTAACCGAAGAGAGAAATGCTTTCATACTAAGGCATTCATGGCAATTGTAAGAAAGAAAATTGAATAAGTGTGTTACTCTATTTTATTTAACTATTTTATTCTTTTTATTAGGGCACATTCTATAAACTCAGACGGCTCTCTTATGGTAGCGTGGTCCTTTACTAATTTGTATAGTATGAGTAAGACGGTAAGTCAGACTCGGACGAAGCGGTGCTCACCGAACACGCCTGAATCGACTATAACGGTTTTCATTCGGTAAATCTGGACGTTTATTACAACACTATACACAGCCCATTAGGTTATCGCTTGCTGCTAAATTGACCGAAGGAAAATGCTCGTGGAACTGGGACCCTTAAGTGTTCTCTGTTAAATTGAAATTAGAAAACGGTTAACATTTTTGGAATAACAACTAATATTTAAATTTATCTGGGGTTGTGGGGATTTTATGTTTAATTTTTTGCCCTACTTCGGCTTAGTTTACAGTAGTCAACGATTTTTGTTTACGATTATTACTATCTATACCAATAATAAAGCAGAAAAAGGTAGTGTCTGTACTTGCAAGATTTTTTTTAATGAGATTGTTTATTTGTGTTGTACTGAAGCCAAAACTACAATTTTAGAATTTTCGTCTGTCTGCCTGTTCCGTTTTAATTTGAGAAGCAAACAACGGATTTGGATGCAGTTTTCCTTATTATCATCGTAATGATCCTGGTCAATATATAGGCTGTAAAAGGTCTTGATAAACTAACGCCACAACCGAAAACGGGTCGGAGATATGCGGGCGGAGCAAGCCTAGTCTGTAATAAATGTGTAATTTAAAATTAGACTTTTTTTAAAGCCTTTATTTTTTACAAATCTTGATGTTAAATTGACTTAGCCCTCTTAATTTTCATCATTGCTAAAACAAGGCATCGACTCCAGATCGTAGCTCAGATCACAATAAATATTAAGTTGTTTTCTTATAACTGTGAGAGTTTCAAGAATCATATCACTTAGTTCCATTATGGCATCTAACCCTTAAACCACTAAAAATACAATATCAAAAGGAAAAGTTTATTTAAAGAAATCGTCTTCAATCCCAACTATTTCCGAGTAAGTACCGAGACCAAGTCTCGTGTCACACTATTAAACGAAAAAGGTTATTTCTAATATCCGTGACCGCTGCTAAAAGCTTAGGTACGATCCCTTTATATTTTAGAGTAGGTGACTTAGGTGAGTACGTAGTACTTACTATGTATACTTACTACGTACCCAAACAGCAGTGTGAAAATATATTACACGGTGATTGAATCGGGCTATAATTATTTTTTCAATGCAAGTGCTCGTAAGTTTCTATTTTATTTTTTCTAATCCGTTGTCAAAGTCAACTTTACCGCACTAGTTTTTAATGGTTTCATTTATTTTTTTTATTTTTTTAGTTTTATTTTACCTACATACTCGTAGTGGGAAGGCAAATGAACTTAGCTCATACAGCCATGTCCGAGGTATGTTTTATTTTTTTAATTTATCGAAAACAGTTGCCAGTCTTATGTACCATAGATAGACATGATAGATTCAGTTTGATGCGTTCATAGGCTGTGTTCAGTTTGATTGATAAAATGAAATGAAAACTGTTTAGACGACATTTGGAGTAGGTAGTAACTTTACAAATTGAAAATTCTGACGAAACTTAACCAACCAATCTTTTGATATAATATATAAAAAATATAAATATATCGTCACGACATGAATCCCTGAGGGGGTGTCAGAGGTATTCCGGGTGTGAACTGTGAAATGCAAGTCACAGTCCACACTCGGTACACCCGCGTTTCACCGACGATTATTACGTCCCAACGTGATGGATGGTGAGCCCTATCGCCGTACTTCGGGCACATTACACCCTTTTTAGAGCATGCAGGTTTCCTCACGATGTTTTCCTTCACCGTTCAGCAAGTGGTAAGTATTAAATACTCTGCAGATAAATTCCTAAAAACTCGTTGGTGCATTTCCCGGCCAGCGATCAAACCTGGATCTCAAAGATTGAGAGGCCAGCGTTCTACCCCTAAGCTACCGCCGCTTTTTTTTTATAACATATAGGTACATAACAAGAAGGATACTGAAATCTGGTTAAAATAAACTTTTTGGTAAGTAAACCTCATTTAATCGTAATATGAATAAGAACTTTTTGATTATAATGCCAAAAGACAAAAAGTTTGAAGTTCGCAAAATGATACTGGCCACTTGCATTCTCTGTACAATATTTAAGAAAAATACAATGTTATCGATCTGTGTTCCTTGTTAACAACATTCTTTGTATCTAAAGAATAGACAATATCGGGAAGCCATTGTTGTTAACACTATTATGTAGAATAAGCTGGTGAAGTCGAATTCATGTTATGTATGACTGAAAGCAGCCTTCTAACGCATCAAACTGAAAGCAGCTGCTTGGTTCCGTCAAGTCGGTAACGAGCGTGCAAAGAAAAAGAAAAAGAATGCCCGTCTAAAGTTCATTTGGAGTATGTATTTATTGTTTCTTTGTTTATTTAATTACATTTAATTTATTTACTCCCACTGTGTATTGAAAAACGTAGTATGATACTCGTGCGTAAGGGCAATAATTTACTCGTAACGTTTAAAACACTCGCTTATCGCTCGTGTTTCAAATCGTTCCTCGCATAAACTACTATTATTTGAATTTTTTCTCAGCTTTTTCTTTGCATTCGTCGGATAAGAATTTTTTTATGTGGCGCTGCCGGTGGCCGGTTTTCATATCGTCCTCCTCTCAAAATAAAGATAAGATGACATTAATTTATGCACCCAAATTCATACACAATTACACTTTTTGTTACTTTCCTAAAACAAAATGTTGACCTCCTATAGTTATTGAATCGGGTCTGTGCTTGCGTCTTCAAGGGACACGTAGGTAAAAAATAATTTACAAATTTCACAAAAAAGTTGTTCGAACTTTGATACTGAGCACTCACCATGCTTTCAGCATAAATTTGTCTGCATACATTAATGTCACCTTGTATTTTTAATGAGCGTAGGATGGTGGGGATGTCTTATCTGTTTCTGACTATAGTTACTATATTCTTTGAAAATAAAGTGAATTTTTTCATACTGAACAACAAATAAAAAAGCATATAACGCAGCAAATAATATAAAAAATACATCTTTAGATGAAATGACTACTGTGACCTTTGCAAAAAAAAAATAGTAGATAGTTTTACAAGGTAGCAAAATATTTTATTCAATGCAAGTGCTCGTAAAGTTGTTTCATATGCATCTAATCTGCTGTTAAAGTCAACTTTACAGCACACACGAGCGTTTTTTTTTTAGTTTCGTTTCCTTACATATTGGGAAGGCAAATGGAACTTAGCTCATACAGCCAAGTCCGAGGTATGTTTTATTTTTTTGATTCATCGAAAACAGTTGCCAGTCTTATCTTGTGTACCCAATGCCTCAGCCAGACTATGCCCCTCGCGTTGCTCCTCGCTTTGCTCATCGCGCTGCCGCGATGCTGCCCTAGCCAGCCACACGCTGCTCTATTCGCCTCACACCCACACTCCTCGCCATGCGCCGCATTCCGGTTTTCGCCTTCACGCGGTAAACGTCGACGACAAAATGGATGCCGTCATATATTTAAGTAATATTATATGAAATACCTGCCTTACAATAAATACGAATAACGAAAACGCCAAACACAACGTACCTTGTTTGTAAACTCAAACTCAAAATGTGTATTTGTAAAATACATAAGTATGTATACGTATACGTTTTACAGTTCATATCTAATCTTTATAAAAACAATATTGTATGACGAAACAAATATAATACGGCAAATGTATAAAAAATATATGTAAGTTGGGCTAATAAAGTTATACCTACATATATTCATAAAATAAAGAAATATAGGAATAAGAATATAATTTAAAAAATATATTGTAGATACCTACTTAATGCAATCAATAAAATAAGTTGATAGATAAATAAACTATAAGTAGATATAACGCCTTAATCCCGTAAGTTTTAATAAGTAATAAACACAAATAGAACAGGCTGTTTTTTTATTATTATAGAACCAGTCAATAGTGTCGCTTTTAAAGCGACAATTACTGTCTCACACACGCACGTGCGAATCAAATAACGGACGCGTTAAAATATGCCTAAATAATTAATTACAATTATCACAACTAACTATCTATCTTTTAAAACAAATAAAAAACGCTGTACATAATTGCAGTTATGAATGAAGGAAAAACTCCATAAACCTTGATATAAATAAATTTTATCTCAATTCTTTTTTAGGCGAAACCGACAAACATGCTCTGACTTTGTACTGAACTGGCCCGTTTTTCACATTTATGTTTTTGTAAGGCTATTAACTTCTGACCATAAATCTATAGGTAGACTTGTGTTCCAAAATCAATAGTTTCTCAACAAGCAAGCATTCCAAATGTTCAAAAGGAACTCCGTAGGGCTGAAAGGGAATGGTATTGGAATGCTTGGAATATTTTCCGGAGTACACAGTGAGGTGTGAGATGAATATACCCAATAGATGCACTTTGAATAGTAAACAGTAGACGATTTTGGTCTTTAATTGGTTGTGACGAGCCTCGTTCCCAAACCCACAATTTATAATTCTTTTTTCAGTCTTGGCCCCGTTTTCGGCTTGGGGATTTTATTTTAGGAACACTCCTTATAGCTTTTGTGTTGACCAGGGTCACTACTATTGTACTAAAAAAACCGCATCCCAATCCGTTCAGTGGTAATCGAGTTAAAAGCGTTTATTAAATTTTTGTCCCGATTTCAGCTTGGGCGTTTTTTATTAACACCTCCTATAGCCTTTGTATTGACCAGGATCACTAAGATGATAATAAAAAAACCCGCATCGAAATCCGTTGAGTGTTTCTCGAGTTAACACGGAACTGACATACATACAGACAGACAAAAATTCGAAAAAAAATTGTTTCGGCCTCAGTACAATACCAATAACCCATTTCATTTAAAATTTCGCAAAAATATTCAATGTACAGACACGTCTACTTTAGTACTTTATTATTACTCATAGAATATAGATTTGAATAAAAAGTATTACATAATAGTAGTTTATGAAACTGGTAAATAAAAAGGTTATTAAAAACACGAGTGTCAGTATAAAAAACGAGCCGAATTAATAGAACACGAGTGTTTTAATATCTAGTTATGTATAGTTTCATACACTACTTTATCTAAACTCATGCCTAACAATCTATATTCATAATGATCGTGATAAAATTTGTCGTTAGCCATTTTTGATTTTTCTTGTAAAAGCTCGTTCTAAAAATGTTCGTAATTTCCGTCGTTATTTCCAGAATGTCAGGTGGAGTCAAATTATCATCACCATCACTGCTGTTAGTAATTTTGGGGAAAAATAATACTATTGGTTTGACCAATAAAACCACAGTAAATAATAATTTCCACAGTCCACCACGCATGTGAACGCGTTCCCCGCGCCGACAGCCATAGACAAAGCAGGCCGAAAATAAAATGAAATTGTGACCTCCTTTGTCACGCCGCAATATTACTTATTACGTATTAGATAATATTATATGATAACCTCATTGGTATTTGATATTAAACCTCAGACATGGCTGTTTGGGCTATGTTTCCTTTGCCTTCCTAGTTAGTATCACATGTACTGTAATCTCAGAAAAAGATTTTTTATTGCATTATGAACAATCGTAGACCTATAGTATAATTTAATTTCCTTAGAGACTTTCATGAAAAATATTTTAAAGGATTTTACGATATGAGGTTAGATAAATATGGTTTATGGCACTATACAACAATAGTTTAAAGCCTAATAGGGTTTTTACAACTTTAGACCACTGCAGGATCATTTACAAAGAAATGCATAAAATAACACAACTTTACTAGAAAAGCCTACAAAACTACATGTATTTAATACGTTAAATATTATTAAAGTGCATTACAAACCAGAAAAGATGAATCATAATCATAAATCATAAATCTTTATTGCTGAATATGAGTAGGTATTGTTGGTGTTAATAAATAGTAGGCACATACATATTCGACCTTGTCGGTATTGCAAAATATAGGACATGCATGACATTAAATTAACTATTTACATAATTATAATTATTATATTTACACTCAAATGTAATGTCAGTTATGTCAGTACTAAAGCCTACTAATACACACAAATTAAATTAAAATAATAGAAGAAAATAAATAATAAATAAGTTGATAACTTTTACAATTAATTCAATAATACATTTTTATCATTTAAATATTCATCCACAGAGTAATTACCTAAAACATTTTAATTTTGTTTATATACACACACTATTTATATTCTTAATATTATTTGGCAGCTTGTTATATACCTTTATTGTCATCTGTTGGGTATTATCGCTGAGAGCCTTAAGCCGTGAAGTTGGAAGCACCAAGCGATCCTTATACCAAGCTAATACCTATAGGAGCGGCTTATTGTTTCTGATTTTTTAGTAGAAAGGTAATATACACAATTCCAGTATGTACAATAATGACAGAGATAATATTTTAAATTTTTTGAAAAATGGTTTACAGCTTTGTCTCCGTGCTAGTTTTGTTATTATTCTTATGCAGCTTTTTTGGGATATGAAGAGCTTCTCAAATTCCGTACTATTTCCCCACAGTATTATACCATACTTCAGCCAAGCGTAGGCGTAGCCGTAGTAGGCAATTATCGCAGTCGCCGAGTTGACTTTTTTATTTAGCGTAGTGCGTATTTAAGTTGGTTCATTTTTTATGAATTTTTCCAACATGGGCTTTCCAGCTAATGTATGTATCAATCTCAATCCCCAAAAGTCTGAAAGTTTTTACAATTTCTATGACACAGCAATTATAGTCAAGATTTAGCTTTAATTGTTTTTTTTTTGTAAGGGTGGAAAGGAATAATTTTGGTTTTATTGAGGTTAATTTGGAGATTGTGATTTTTCAGCCAGTCTGTAACAGTATCCAAAGTTTGTTTAATTTTACCATTAAACTCAACTTCATCCTCTACTGCAAACAAAATTGATACATCGTCAGCGAATAGTATTCGCCATAGCTTACGTGGAAATTATTATTTACTGTGGTTTTATGGGTCAAACCATTTCTAACAATTCAGTAAATTTATAGTCTTTTTTCAATAGTAGACAAACTCCTCCTTTTTTCCTTTGTTTCAGACTACAAGAACTGGCATAACCATAGTCATTAAATATAATATATTCATTTTCTCCAGGTTTTAGGTACGAGGGGGCGTTTTTCAGTTCGCGGAATCGGGGGTAAGACGTGGAAATAAAAATACAAGTTTATTTTTACTTTTCAATATATTCACCTGCAACCCTAATACATTTTTCAGATCTTTCAATTAGCTTATGTATACCCTCGAAAAAAAATGTTTATTCTTTGTCTGAAAAATAAGCTGAAACTGCTTCCTTCACTTCTTCATCGCTTGAGAACTTCTTCCCCCGAAGTTCTTTTTTCATTTTTGGAAAGAGATAATAATCACTGGGAGCCAGGTCAGGACTGTAGGGTGGATGAACCAAAATATCGAAGCCCACCTTATGCAGGGAAGCCAACGCAACACGGCTCTTGTGCACAGGCGCGTTGTCGTGCAGAAGGAGGACACCTGTGGTTAATTTTCCCCTTCTTTTTGCCTTGATTGCTTCCTTTAATCGCTCTAAGATTGAAGCGTAGTATTCTCCGGTTATGGAGACACCTTTATCTTTATAATCTATCAACATTTTCCGGAGTGGTCACCTCGATCGACCGTCCTGGCCGAGGATCATCTTCAAGTGAGGCCCTGCCTTTCTTAAAAAGGGTATGCCACTTATAAACCATGGTTTTACCGGGGCAAGACTCCCCGTAAACGGATGACATCTCTTCTAGTATGGTTTGAACCGATTTACCTTGCTTGGTAAGGAACTTTATGACAGCGCGGTGCTCGATTTTCTCAATTTTTCACAATGTTCTTCCCAACCGAGTTGTTTGATCGACGATAATTCAAATAGTAATGGCCCGATTAAAACAAAACATTCTATTTATACTAATAATGAGCTACTTAACCAGTTACGACTAAGGAAAGTACCCTCATTTATTAATTACCTACCCATTCCGCGAATATAAAAATGCACCCTTTCAGAAAGGCATAAGATATCTACATTATTATCAATTAAATAAGCACTCAATAATTTAAATTTCTTTTTCAGACTATCAATATATTGTATAAACAATTTTACCTTGGGGTTATTGTCTTTCGTTTTGGGAAGACTCCGAGAAGATTCTGGTTCGCGTTTGTTGTCCACGAAAGGAACGCCATGGCTTGATGCATATGTCCTGTGCCCAATTCTCGACCGCTAGTAGTTTGTCTGCTTCTTTCGACGGAACCTTCGAAACTGGTACGGTACTTTCACACAATACGGTACGGCACCCTAAGAACATACATACAGTACTCCCAAACTTATAATGCGCATACGAATCTTCGCCACTGCTCGGGAAAGTTCGTATTTCCCTACACTTTCTATACAAGCAGTAAGGTCACGTGGTACGTCCGGTCGCTCGACTATAGATTTCTATGCGCATTATAACTTTGGGCGTACTGTACAGACGCTATTTGGTCATAGTTTCGATGTGAGTAATGTGTATTCTTAACTACCCGATGCTGTAACAGGTGACGGTAGGGCAATAATCGTCAGACTTGTCTTGAATACAATAGTGTCCTCTAGGCGCATATGTACAATACATAATCGTTGCGGTTTGGGAAAGCACATGCGTAAATTCGCAGGTCGTGTTGGTAACTGGATAGCTCAGTTGATAGAGCACCCATCCGGTAAGCGAGCAGGTCCCGGGTTCGAATCCCGGTTCAGAGCTCCTCACGTCCAGATTTACTTTTCTGATTTTCTATACCGCAGTGATATAAATTTAATTTAATAGGCTTAAGGGCTTGTATTGGGTCTTTCAACGGTTTTTGTTTTAATATGCTGATTCAACTAGTAATCTGATCAATGTAAAACTTGAACACGTGTTTTTTCAGACCTCTGTATTTCCGTTGTCAAGTCGGTTAACTAATTGGACACATTTCACTCGACAGATTTTATTTTTGAAAATGATGCCTTTTTAAGTTATTTTTTCGTTTTATGTCTAAACGGCTTGAGTTTTATGTCTGAAATTACTACTATAACAAGAAAACATTGTTTATTTTCCGGTTTCTGGTGGAAAAACTCCTACATCAAATACTTTTTCGTGAAATCCAGAAAAACCTCCAAAATTAACTGATTTTGCGTGCCGCCAGCGCGCGAAGCGAGCATTCTAATGTACACTTTCTGACAACATACTGAAGTTCAAAATCGCTCAGTAAGATTATCGTGCACCAGGGATAAGGCCTTAAGTTATTATATTTGAAGCAGAATCCTGAGAGAACTAATAATGGTGATAATTATTATATAATTTGCTAAGGCGGTAACGAAAGGCAAATTAAACCATAAACTGGATTCTAGCCACGATATTTCCTGCTAACAGAACTTAGAACTCAAATCAGAACTCAACAGATTTAAAAGAGAATGGAATAAATTACGCCAAAATAAATCATTAGTATTCAGGTCATTAATTACGAACGAGAGATTTTGGGTCGTAATCTAAATTTTTATCAGGCTTACAATAGCTGTAATTAATATTTAAAGGAACGAAAACTGCCGAAATCGTTAAATCAAAAGATAAAGGAATTCGGTCGTTTTTAGGGTTCCGCGCCCAAAAGGCAAAACGGGCCCTTTTAATTTCGTCTTGTCACGGGTCTCTAGTTTGCAGACGGAATGAGGTTTTCTGATAACATAGACATTTTTACATGAAAAAAAAGCCTTTTCTTTCTTACCCTATGTGCGATGTTGTCTAGAACTTATAAGCAGAGTACATTTTTTTATCTCCTAGAAATGGGGGCCTTGAAAGTTGCCAATTTTAGACCATTTTTCAAAAACTATAATAGTTAAGAATTTGGAATTTTCTGTATATTATGTGCCATACACTCTATTTAAACAACAAAATTAAATACTGAAAACGGTACGTACCAGAGCTGATGCCGGCCTCGACTTTGGAGGTATCACCATCTTACTCGCAAACCCCCCGAAGTTATTCGGGGGAGAGTAAGAGGACAGCTCTCAGGCAAAACCAGGCGGCCCACCATTGCCTGGGACCGATAGATGGCGGTATATCCATCCCCAATCGCGGGTTGCAATAAATGGTGCAAGGGTTTCGGCACCGCGCTCACCAAACCGCCTACCCAGCGTGTGTGAGTATGGGCATTTCTTCCAGGAGGACCGCCAAGAGTGGCGAAAGGGAAAGGCCTTTGTCCAGCAGTGGACGAAACAGGCTGATGGATGGTTGGATGGACTGAAAACGCCGACTTTTAATAATAGCTTTAGGGTTACGTACCCGAATACGGTTTTGTTTTATTCAGTTTCTAGGTTTGCAAGTTTTGTTTGAACCAAATTAAATTAATGTTCATTTCATTTTTATAAATTTATCAGTTTGGTACGAAACCATCAGGGCGCGAGTTCTACTCCCACTTTACCGGTTTTTTAAACTTCAATGTGCAATTTTCTCTGCTTTTTGGAATAAACAGATCAATTAAGGTATGTAATTTCTATAATAACTTTTTTCTTGCTTTTAAACTGATTCTATAAGCATTTTAATATCATCAGGAAGTTACGTAATCATAAAGGGTAGAATGACTGCTACCTTAAGACTTTAGGATGCGTTCAAGAAAAACAAAATATGTCTATGGAAATGTGGGATGATGAAGTTACTGAAAGACATCGCTTTTTTTCATTTAAGGTAGTAAAACCAAATCTCGGTGCACAATGCACATCATAATATTGTTTTCCTTACTTTTGGATTGGCAAAAATTGATTACTAATAATAGGGTTCTCGCATTAAAATTATGTAATTTTATGCCTTACATTTTGATTACATTTGATTACAACGATAATATACTTTTAAGTTTCTTAATCGAATGCAATCAAAATGTAAATCATAAAATGATAGAATTTGAATGTGTAAAACTAAATTAGTACTAATAAATTTCCGCAAATTGCTTTTAAACGCAACTTTTGCATACTTTTTATACAAAAGTAAAGAAAACAATATTCTGATGTGCATTTTGTACCGCGATTTTGCTTAACCGCCTTAATAAAGTAGGTATACATTATTTTGTCTATGGTATATGCACATCTTTTTAAAATCTGTATACTAAACATAGGCATAAATAATAGGCGGTCAGGGGGGTACGGCCCTCCCCAGTGTACCATCCGTATGACCTGTCATTATAAAAAACTAGCTTTTGCCCGCGGCTCCGCCCGCGTGTTATTTGGTTTAACGAAATGCTTTTCTCCCGTATAAAAAATAGCCTGTGTTAATTTACGGTTTAAGCAATATCCATTCTAAATTTCATCCTAATCCGTCCGGCCGTGTCAGCGTGAAAGAGTAACAAACATACACACACACACACACATAAACTTTCGCATTTATAATATTAGTGTGATTAGTGTGCTACTTTATCAAAATTTTCTAGCATTAGGTGATTTATTTGCTGACAGATTGATGAATGTGATTAGTGAATGTTTGGCGTTTTGCGAGTGTGATGTGTGACAGGACGGTCCTATTTGTTCATTAAAATAAATAATTATTTATTATTTCTTTATTGTATTGCTTCAATTTAATTTTGTTTAAATTTAATTCGATTTGAATGTGTTTATTATTGCTATTGTTTGTAGATTTAATTTAATAATATGGAATTGTATAACTCATTAGTTAAAAAAATGTATAATCAAACTATTATTAATAAAATATTATTTAAATTGAGTGTGAGATATAGTTCTATTTCGGGTCCTCTCCAGGGTCCGGCATCAGTCAAAAATGACGGACCCAGGAGAGGGCCCCAAATATATCTCACACTCAATTTAAATAATATTTTATTAAGTATATCCTATATATAAACTCTATAATAAAGACAAGGATGTCGATTAATTATATTTATTTTCTCAAAAATACTTTGTAATATTACCATTACATACTGTAAGACCTATTAGAAAATACTTGATCCTGTTGAGCCATATAAAAGTGTCTAGGATATTTGAATAACTGTCCAGGAAATTCGTATGAAAATCCATTACATACCATAATATATGTTCACAGAGTAAATTTCACATGTTTTCTTTTTAAAACTATCCGTGTCTATGTTTTTAAGAGACTAAGGAGTTTGGCGATCATAAGGTTTTAATGCCAATTTACAAAGAAAAATAAAATTAATTACAATTTCATGTTTAGAATGTAGAAATGTTTGCTATATTTTATAATTGCAAAAATAATAACAAAAATATTGTTTTATTGATTTTATAGGTATATTTAAAAACATTGAGTACTTAAACTTTAACCTCAATGAGCGTTTTTATCGTTGTTTTTTTTTTCTTAGTTCTAAGCGTTTCTCTAGATGGCATGGCGGTAAATACCCTTGCCCAGCTGGCAATAACAAAAAAAGTTGCGGGTTTTTATATTGCTTTATATTTTAGTTGAAAAAAATTTGTGCAAATAAATTACAAAATGAGTTCAAAAGAGGGCTGTAACGCACATACATAAATGTGTGTGTCGCTGATGGACACACACACAAGCAGGCTCGCGGCGGCGACTGGCGGCGAGCGGGGTGAACTATTATTCCGATCTTGACAGGCGACCGAATGCCTCGATGTGTTTTTTATAATTTATACATATGTTATTTGTTATCACCTTGGAACCCAAATTAAACTCAGTTGTACGTTGAAGTCTCGCCCTTCATTTAAGACGAACCTAATTGCCACCTTCCTCGAACTCTCATCATAATTTCGAGCCGGATACGACTTTGGAGAATCATCGCGGTACAGCGAGAACAAAGAACGTAGCGGTGAGGTCGAACGGAGGACGCCTTTGGTTCGCGGTAGACGAAACATCGAGAAATATCAACAATCAAGACCACAGGATCTTCACAATCCAGCTAATGTTACAGATTCCTCTTCAACAACAACGATTAAACCAAGAAAAGGGTCTAGTGTACATACATTTGTGACGTAAGTTCGTTCCAATCAATATAACAATTTAGTATTGTACCTATACACCTATCCCTATTTTAACAAACCTAAAAAAAAAAAACAATATTCCTTATCTAAGAGTAGTGCAAATTTAGAGCAGTGTTTACAATTAGTTATTTTCACGATAACAACGGTATAATCCCGTTATTTCAACCTTTCAAACATTTATAACTACCTCCAAACAAATTCTTGTCCGATATTACGCATTTGTTTATTTGCTACATGCGCATTTAAGATAACTAACTATAATACATTCCTCTGTGTACATCATTCCAGCCATTTACCGAAAAAACGGTGTAGGCTGCGTGTTGCATTGCACAGCCTTAGGTCAAAGTTCAGCTGATCATTTTGCTGGACCACCATTTAGCGATGTAGTGCTAGATTGTACGATTGTTGCTAAACCTCCAGCTTCACATTAAAATTGAAGTATCTTTCCAATAACTTATTTTTAAATTATCTATATTTCAGCTCATATTACACACATTTTATATACATCATTTATAGTTGATTGTTCAGTATGGATTTACCAACACTAAAGCGCTCCAGAGCTTCAGTCAAAAGTAAACTTACAATATTTAAAACATTTCTAAAATCACTTACGACTGATAAAGCGCTAAATACTTTGAAACTAAATGAATTGAATGCCCGATTTTGCAAAATACAAGACTTATATACTGAATTTGATACCATCCAAACTCAAATAGAACAATTATGTGAAATTCCAGATGATGAGCACAAAGAGCGTGAAAACTTCGAGTCCGTATTCTTTGTTGCTATTGCTGTGGCACAAGAGTTTTTGGATTCCAGTGCTGTCAACGCTGGTCCTGCTTCTACGGAGCATGATGGTGCTTCAGTGACGGGTTCTGGTACTGCGATGCACATGGGCACAGGTGGGCCTAGCGTTAAATTACCTACGATTCAAGTACCTACATTTTCCGGGCGTTACCAGGACTGGCTCGAATATCACGATACTTATAAGTCTCTAATTCACACCAACACAAGTATTTCTAATATACATAAATTCCATTACTTGCGTGCTTCACTTAAGGGTAGCGCATCGTTAATTATACAGTCATTAGAGTTTTCAGCCAATAACTACGAAGTTGCATGGCAACTGTTGTGCGAACGATACAACAACAATAGAATTTTAATTAACAATCACATACAAGCGTTATTTAGCATTGATGCTATCACAAAGGAATCATCAACGGCATTACGTAACACAATCGATGCCATTAACAAAAATCTAAGAGCACTAAAAACATTAAATCTACCTACAGAACACTGGGATATTCTCATAATACATATGGTTTCTACCAAGTTGGATGCAATTACATTCCGTGAGTGGGAAACACAACGGAATCTTTTCAAAAATATACCTAACTTAGACGATTTCAGTTCATTTCTAAAGAACCGTGCAGACTTGCTAGAAACTATGGAGGAATCACAATCAAGTTTTGTACGAAGACACAACGATACACAAAGGCATTCTAAGGCATTCATAGCCAATCAGACCACGCCAAAACAATACACGTGTCCTGTATGCAAACACATTCATTCTATATACCAATGCCATCAATTTAAGGCCCTACCAATCGAAACTAGAATACAAAAAATAAAACAATTGAACTTATGCACAAATTGTTTGCGTGCAGGTCACGACGAAAAACGTTGCAGAATGGGTCCCTGCAAATTGTGTGCCCAAAGACACAATAGTATGTTACACATCGAACATAAATCGAAACCGGAGCATAAAGCAAGTACATCACGTGACTGCGTAGTGTTACCATCTTTCGAAAATCAAAAAATGAACGAATCACAATCTAACACGTCATGTTCAAACACAAAATCAAACAACAATATTACACTATCTTCCACACATTCAAGTCAAGTCTTACTATCTACAGCTATTATCAATATCCAAGATCGTTACGGCCGTCTTCACAAGATTCGTGCGCTGCTCGACAATGGCAGCACCTCGAGCTTTTTAAAGGAAAGTACACAACGGGAATTACAACTACCAAGCTATTCTACTTCTATATGCGTTCAAGGATTGAACCAACAATCATCTAATATTACAAAAAGATGTGACGTTTCAATATCATCACACACAAATAGTGGATTCACAGCAGATGTCAATTGTTTTGTTGTACCACAAATCACTCAATTCATACCTACGACCAAAATTAACTGTGAGTCTTTCAACATTCCTCACAACATTACTCTGGCAGACCCAACATTCTATGAGCCGTCAGAGATACAGATGTTGTTAGGCGCAGATCTATTTCGGGAGGTTTTACTAAATAATAGAATAACCCTAGGCAACAATAAACCTACTCTAGTTGAAACAACACTTGGATGGTTAGTCTCTGGATCTATACAGACAAATACAAACAAAACAAAAAATACCTATACTACAGTCCACTGCCATTTACTAAACAATATTGATCTCGAAGAAAAACTTAATAAATTCTTTGAGTTAGAATCAGTCTCCACTTCTCAGCAGACCCACACTAAAGGTGACACTGATTGTGAAGCTATATTCACAGAAACTACCGTTCGTCAATCAGATGGTAGGTTCGTGGTAACGATACCATTCAAGGAGTCACCTGAATGTTTAGGTGATTCTAAAGAACAAGCATTAGTCAGATTCCAATCACTTGAAAGAAAATTCAAACGCAATCCAATATTTAAACAAAAATACACACAGTTTATGGAAGAATATATAGCGCTAGATCACATGTCTGAAAATACAGAAACACACGATACCGAAATTTCATATTTTCTTCCACACCATGGCGTCCTACGTGAGGATAGCCTTACAACCAAATTACGCTGTGTGTTCGATGCCTCGGCTGTCACAAATACCGGTAAATCTTTAAATTTTATACAATACAAGGGCCCTAATGTACAAGACGAATTAATTAGTATACTTTTGCGATTTCGTCAGCACAAATTTGTTGTCACTTCCGATATAGAGAAAATGTTCAGACAAATACTTATAAATGAGAAACAACGAAATTTGCAACAAATATTTTGGCGGTCAGATTCGGAACAAGAACTCAAACAATATAAATTGCACACGGTCACTTATGGAACTGCTTCGGCGCCATACTTGGCTACTCGGTGCATATACGAACTAGGCCAAACCTGTTCAGATAAAAATGTAAGTGAAACAATCTTACACGACTTTTATGTGGATGACTTAATTACCGGAAGTGACCACGAACAAACACTAATACAAACATGCAAGGGAGTCATACGAGAGCTAGAAGGTGCTCATTTCCATTTGCGTAAATGGCGCTCAAATATGCCTCCAATTCTAAATAAAATCGTAGATGAAAACAGTAGTGATGATTTACTCAATTTGGGTAGGGACGAGTACTCAAAAACACTAGGTTTGCTCTGGGCTTGCCAAAAAGACACATTGTTGTTTTCATCACAAGATATTTTCACAGAAAGGCACAATTTAAACAAACGCTTAATACTGTCCACAGTGGCACAGGTGTTTGATCCACTGGGCCTAATAAACCCATGCATGCTACAAGCAAAATTAATCCTACAGACGCTTTGGGCGAAAAATATTTCATGGGATGGTAAACTACCCCCAGATGTTGAAGCACAATGGAATAACTTTATAAAATACATACCTGAGTTATCCACTATACAAATTCCACGACGTGTCTTATGTGACTCATTTATTAGAGTTGAACTACACGCCTTTAGCGATGCTTCAATTAAAGCATACTCAGCTTGTGTATACGTACGATCAATCTCAAGCAATGGCAATGTGACAGTACGTCTGTTATTGGCAAAAAGTAGAGTTGCACCACTAAAACAAAAACTGACAATACCTAGGCTGGAATTATGTGGAGCTTTACTTGCTACACAGCTCGCTAAAAAAGTTTTAGATTCAATGCGAATCGAATTCCACTCAAGGTTTTACTGGTGCGATTCCACAATAGTACTTGGTTGGATTAAAACCTGTACAAAACAAAACTTGAAACAGTTTGTTTACAATAGAATAAATGAAATAACAAAAAACTCAGATTTGACTACCTGGCATTATGTTCCAACAGAAATGAATCCTGCTGACATCGGATCCCGTGGGCTCTCCGTAAGTCAACTCAGGAACTCATTTTTGTGGTGGGCAGGACCACATTTCCTTCATCACACAGATATACAATGGCCTAATCAACCTCAAGAGACAAAAATTGAAAATTTGCCTGAAATCAAACTCCAATGTCATAACCACTCGTTAAGTGAAGTTAATTTTATAAATACCTTTTCTAATTTTGGTAAACTGCTTCGTATTTTGATTTACATTAAAAGATTCATACATAATACACGAAACCCAAATAATAAAATAATTGGATCTTTAAAGACATCGGAATTTGATTCAGCAACTAAAACACTCTGTAAACTTGTACAAATTGAATTATTTACAGCACAATATAAAACTTTAACTAAAAAACAACTACTACCAGCAAAGGATAAGCTACTAAATCTGAACCCCTTTGTTGACGACACAGGTTTAATGCGAGTTGGAGGCAGGCTATCGAACTCCAACTTCGACTTTAATACCAAATATCCAATTTTATTACATGGAGTACATCACATTACAAAAATACTTGTGCAATACTATCACAACACACTTTTGCATCCTGGACCTCAGTCACTGTTGGCTACATTGCGTCACAAATTTTGGATCATTGACGGAAGAAATCTTGTGAGAAGGGTGACTCATAACTGCATTAAATGCTGTAGATTTTCAGGGAAGACTTTCCAACCAGTTATGGGTAACCTGCCTCAGCAGAGATTACACGTAGGGTACCCGTTCACAAACGTGGCAGTTGATTACGCCGGGCCAGTCCTGATAGCGGATCGTAAGGGTAGAGGATCCAGACTAATGAAAGCATACATCTGTGTGTTCGTGTGTATGGCTGTTCGTGCAGTGCATATAGAGCTTGTCACTGAACTAACCACTCAAGCGTACATTGCTGCATTAAACAGATTCATTGCCCGTCGTGGCAGACCAGAAAATATATTTTCAGATAATGGAACCAACTTTGTTGGGGCATCAAATGAATTAGCGAAATTTCTAAAGAATAATTCCAATGATATCAGCTCCAATTCAGCTGAAAAGGAAATCAAGTTTAATTTCTATCCCGCATTTACCCCCCACTTCAATGGTTTAAGTGAAGGCTCAGTTAAGTCTATAAAACACCATTTGAAGCGAGTCTTATCTTTAGCCCATTTAGATTACGAAGAGATGAACACTGTTCTTGTGCAAATTGAGAGTATCTTAAACTCCAGACCTTTAACCCCCCTATCAACTGATCCATCCGATTTAGTCCCTTTAACTCCATCTCACTTTTTGATTGGACGACTACCCACTATGTTACCAGCTCCCCAGGTGGATGAGATTAACATAAACACGCTCAAACGATATCAGCGGGTTCAAGCCTTGAAGACACACTTCTGGAATCGATACTACAAAGAGTATATTTCGGAATTACAAAAGCGAAACAAGTGGCTTAAGGACAGAGGACAACCACATCCAGGAGACCTGGTTCTTATTAAAGATGACCGGCTACCACCCAACAGATGGCTACTTGGACGAGTCACTTCAGTGTATCCGGGTACAGACGGCATCAACCGCGTTGCAGACGTCAAAACTTCGTCGGGAACCCTCAGGCGGGCTTTCAACAGGCTCTGTCCACTTCAAGGGTTGGAACAGAACGTTCCAAGGGCGGCAATATGTTAACGCACATACATAAATGTGTGTGTCGCTGATGGACACACACACAAGCAGGCTCGCGGCGGCGACTGGCGGCGAGCGGGGTGAACTATTATTCCGATCTTGACAGGCGACCGAATGCCTCGATGTGTTTTTTATAATTTATACATATGTTATTTGTTATCACCTTGGAACCCAAATTAAACTCAGTTGTACGTTGAAGTCTCGCCCTTCATTTAAGACGAACCTAATTGCCACCTTCCTCGAACTCTCATCAGGGCTCTGATATAGATTATACTCCACTAATGCTTTTCTGAAGAAATCAATAACAATGAACATGACTAATAGCCCAACTATGAGCAAGTAACTTTTAATTTTACCTAGTAAGTTTATTTATCTGATATAACTCATTCTCATGAAAAACATGAAAATGTCTCATTTTATTTTTGAGAAAAGCACTATACTTGCTTCGATATTAACTAGCGATCTTGGGCTCGGATTTATAACTTACTCGAGATTGCTGAATTCCTGGTCTTAGCAGTAATGTACTATTACTTTATCTTTAGGGCGTTATTTGTTTAGTTCTTTGGTTTGTATTTGACCATACCACTATTAAAAATCTTTTATGTTTTAAATAAAAAGATCGACTCGGCCATCGCATGAAAACACAATGTATCTCACAAGTAATACATATTATATTAAATTAGATTATTTAGTGCGATTGCCAAGTTAATGTATTTATTTAAAACATAAAAGATTTTTAATATTGATATGGTCACAATAAGATGTTGTTAGGTTAGCTAATTAATGTATAGTCCCATAAGTAGGGACTGAATAAATTAATCGACTTGGATTTACATGGATCTCACCACTTTTTACGGTAGAAGAACTAAGTTGCGAGACTTGTTTTCTTACAAGTTTTGTTATTGATGGTATCTCATTTCTTTTTGTAGATAGTCGTACTTTTTTTCCTTTTCGATACCTTCTACTTACAGCTGAAAATGTAACTTTGTAATCTTATATATTTATATGGGATTACAAGATTATTTATGCGGTTAGTGTATCTAGAGCACTGGACCGAAATTGAAAAATATTTTAGTTTTTCCTTGATTTATACACTAAACACTAATTGTACTCCAAACTTGAAGATTCTATGTCCGCTAGAAGTGCCTTAGAGTTTTGATGATCGGTCAGTCAGTCAGTCAGTGAGTAGTGAGTGACAAAATTGAGAAACTTTGACTAGTTATAATTCTTAAACTACTGGTTCAAATTAAATGAATTTTGAAAAATACCGTGTTTATACAATGCTTGCTTGGTTACCGAAAATTCAGGCTTCTGATTTTATCCACAATGAAGTTATAGGAGGTGGAAAATGGCCTGAACTGCTTCGAGAAAAGGATGGTACGGCGTGCCGCTTTTTAGCTCGACGAGATTACTTTATCTTTGAGGCGTTATTTGTTTAGTTCTTTGGTTTGTATGTGATTTCGGTGTATATCTCTACGTATTATCTAAGTGACCCAAAAATGTCAACGTTCAATTGCCTTCGCCCGCCAGCTCATTACTGACCCTTGGTCCTGACCACTTATCGAGTTTCCAGTACGAATTTGGCTATATAAACGAAAGTTTCCTTATATGTGCATTAGCGGACGCTTGTGTGCGCGAAACTTCAATCAACGTGTTTGTACATATAATGTCCTGAAATCCATAGTTAGCAGATGTATGTCGTATGACGTAGGTTATACAAGGTTAAGGTACCTACAGACCGAATTTCATGTTCCTAGATCCGACCGTTTGGTCTGAGCGTTAAGGAGGGTTTATCCCATTTTGTCTCTTTTCAAATTAATTTGAAACTCGATAATAACAATGATTCAATTTGGTAACAAAATAAGTATATGTCATATTGCATTCTTTGATCTTAATATTTCGGTCGTTCGATACACGATTACCTTATTTTTGCTCGATCTAATTAAATCGCAAAGATAGGTCTAATCTATAATCTGAATATCATTTCAATTGAGCTATCCATCCATCCATCAGCCTGTTTCGTCCACTGCTGGACATAGGCCTTTCCAGGATTTCGCCACTCTTAACGGTCCTCCTGGAAGAAATGCGCATACTCACACACGCTGGGCAGGCGGGTTGGTGAGCGCGGTGCCGAAGACCTTGCACCAGTGACGCCGCTGCCCGTCACTAGTCTGTTTTATATAAGGCTCGGCAATTGGGGATGGATATACCGCCATCCGTCGGGCCCAGGCAATGGTTGGCCGCCTAGAGCGAACGAATAACTTCGGGAGGATTTGCGAGTAAGATGGTGGTACCTCCACAGTCGAGCCCGGCATCAGCTCTACCACCTACTTCCAATTGAGCTACTCGTATATTAAGTTGTAAAGTTTTAAAATTTATACCAAAATAAACGTCCTGAAAAATGTGATGTAAAACGGCCGTCATATTAAAAACCCATCCCTCTAATTCACAACATTACAAATTAATAATTGGTGCAAAACTAAAAACCATTTCGTAAATCGTGATTAAATGAAGACATACTTTAAAAGAACTAAAAATGTGGTAAACACAGGATTTTAAAAACAATTTCCTTTGCTTCGAAGTTCATTTTGTTTTAAAAAAATCAACTGTCATAGCATGTGACAGTGGACATAAACATGCCAAGCTTTTTTTTAATAATCGATTGGCTATGAACATCGTCTCTTGAAATCCTCAGATGCGACTTACGTCGTTTTAGAATGAGTGAATAAGAAAACATTAAATTATGCGGGAAAAACGTAAAATATAACAAAATAAAAAAATTCATAGTTCTTTTTTGCGCCGCCTTTCAATATAGATATTAAAAACAAATGGTTAGCTAAAATGAAATGTTGATTCCAAAATAATAAATAAAACACATCGAAACCGCAAATTTTCTAAGAGCGGCGTGCTTCCACTGAGCAGGATAAACATTGTGTAAAATGAAAGCGTTGGAGCAGGACAGCTTTCTCTGGATAACCTCGCCTTAAAATATCAGCCAGTCAGTATTGTTTTATTCTACTTTATTAAAATAATATAATATAATAATAATATAAATAATTCGCTGCTCAGTTTCTAGGTATCTAATTATTACTTTTCGCAGAAAAGTCTCTGGAAAATAAAAAAACTATGAAATCTTTTTTGCGGTTTTATTATATCATTATAATATTATAATACTTCTAACAAAACCTAAAACATGGTTCTGGAGAAGATCGTGTAAGAATTTGTGTGAATATAATTTTTTATAGAAAGAAGCACATAATTTTTACTCAGTACCGGAGATTTCCCTACATTTACATATGCGTGGAGAACATAACTGTTCTCAAATATTATATCAATTACAATAACTAAGTTCCTGATTGATAATTCACACAGAGTCACATGGTCGTTGGACCTTAACAAGGGTTTCATTAGAGGAAGGACCCTTATGACCAAACTTATGAGTATGACAAATCCGGGCGTAATTACAGAATAACTTTGTCCTCATGTGTTCGTTCATACAAATATAGATAGTTTTCGCGCCAAAATAAAGTAGAGATAAGGCGTGGAATAGCATATGGTGTAAAAGTCCACGGCTTAGGATGGGTACCTCGATGGCGCATGAAAATATTTCTTTCTGGAAGACTAAGGCATACGGAGAGGACCAACATAGATCAATCATTGCGAAGACTTTGTTTTTTTCGGCCTCTTCTATTGCGATTCAATTAATTACCAAATCTGTAGGTGTATATGTTTTTATTCCCTCACAAGTCCGTCGTCTGTAAAATGAATCGTTCTAATTTGTTTTTTTGGTATAACACATCTTTATGAAGTTCCCAGTTTCCCAATCTCTCTGCTTGAATGAAGTGTGATATGATATTCACCAGTTTGATTTTGTAATTTTGATTATCGTTGATTTTAATCCGCTTTCTTTTGTCGTTGCTCAAAAACTATACCTTCCATCAAAATAAATGTAAGAATTTATTTGTAGATAAGTTTGTAGGCATAGCCATATAATTTAGACTACAACAATTTTTTTGTAGTATATAATTTTTTCTGAAAATACCAAAAACATTACACAATTTTAGGGGGCAGAAGGGACGGTCATGCACGGTAGCCGACATGATGGCCGTTAGGGCCGAAAGGCGTTTGAATGGAGACCACGCACAAATACTTTATATTCTCTGGCAAAGCGTAGCGTAGGTTGACCTCGTGCCCAAAAAGAATATAATATACAACGAGCTCGTGCCCGCTAGACCGACGACCCAGTGGCGGCTGGATGAGGAGGACAGAGAACCACCAAGAGTGGCGAAACCTAGGAAAGGCCATAATAAGGAGTGGACGTACACAGGTTGATTGATAGATGGATAGATTTATTTAAATTTGCAGAAGTCATCAAATCCTGGATATATTACTACATATTTGTAATTTTCCGCTAAACACTCGTCATTCTATTATCTCTATCGAGATTAGTACGACTCGTCGTACCAACCGGTCGCGTAAACAATTGTGGCTCGCTCACGGCAGTCTTAACCATTGATCTAGTAAAAATAAACTCCGCATACTATGGCCGGAAGACACGGAGCGAATAAGTCACCGATAAAAACAACTGAAGCGGGATCACCTTCTTCTGCCCCTCTCAATGTGACATATCGGAAAGGACAAGGAGAAGATATGAGAAGTAAATTTAACGATTTTAAAAAGGATATGGAATCTTTATTAAGGAAGATGTTTGATGACTGGCAAAAGAAGCAAAAAATTGAGTTCCAAAAAATCAATGATTACGTGGGACGCACTATAAGTTTCCGGAATGAATATGAAAAAATACTATTAAAGGTACAAAATTAATTTATTGTTTTTCAAAATAATCTCCCTTGGCGTCTATGCACTTTTTCATTCGATCAAACCAGTTTTGAAAACTTTTGTGCCACTCCCCTGTGGTGACCTCTGAAACGTGTTTTTCATACTCCTCGACAGCCTCTTCTGGTGATGAAAATCGTTGACCGCGTAATTGGTTCTTAATTTTTGGGAACAGAAAAAAGTCACAAGGTGCCAGGTCGGGACTGTATGCGGGATGACTCATGAGTTCTACATTTTTCGTCTTCAAAAAGTCGTTTGTCTATCTGGCCGTGTGAGAACTAGCATTGTCGTGGTGCAGGATGATACGGCGTTTACGGTTATTTTTACGGAGTTCGTCAATAACTTCCGGCAAACAAATGGTCGTGTACCATTCACTATTCACGGTACGACGATTCTCTAAAGCAACAGTAGCCACGTGTCCAGTTTTATTAAAAAAAGAAGCAATCATCCGCTTAGATGCACTTTTCACGCGCGCCACTTTGGTTGGTTTCGGCTCATCTTGAAAGACCCATACGCTCGATTGCTGCTTTGTTTTGGGATCGTAGCAATAAATCCATGTTTCGTCACCTGTTCCTATGTCCCACACCAAATTTGACGCACCTTCGTTGAATCTGGTAAGCATGGCACTGCACCAAGTGACGCGGTCCGTTTTTTGAGCCTCGGTCAAGTTGTGTGGGATCCACCGCGAGCACAGCTTTCTCACACCCAAATGTTTGTGTAGGATTGATTGTATTTGACTCATGCCTATTTCTAAGGATGCGCGAATTTCATGGTAGATCACATGCCTGTCTGTTTCAATCATACGGCGCACAGCATCGATGTTTTTGTTGGCCACAGCGGTGGACGGCCGACCATCGCGAGATTCGTCACTGAGATTGATACGACCACGCTTGAATTCTGCAAACCAGCTATAAACAGTCGTCTTGCATGGTGCTTCATTGCCAAAAGCTGTTTCAAGCCGAGCGATGCTCTGTTGAGCTGTCAAATTACACTTAAAATCGTAGAAAATCATACTACGAAAATTTTCCCGAGTTAAATCCATGTTGATGCAGACACACAATTTTTTAAATGGCGCCACAAGGTAAAAACAAAAGACAGTCAGATGAAACAAACTGCATTCTATAGCCAAAGAGTTCTATTTTCAAATGTTGCAATAAATTTTTAAATATTGTTTATGTAAGTGGCCAGTTCCGGAAACTTTTAGTGTTACCTATGTACATGCAAGAAGCGAAAAAATCCAATGAAGAGACAGCGAGGTTAATTGAAGCTATAGATAAAAAACATGATGAAATTGAACTTACTTTAAAGACAATAGAAAAGGAAAACAAGCTACAAATGAGCTATATTTCATCACTGGAGGAAAAAATGGACGATATACAGCGTAGTCTCCAACTGACATCGGCTGAAATAAGGGGACTTCCTTATAAAAAGAATGAAGACCTACTGGCTCTTGTCCAAAAATGCGGAAAAACAATGAAGATTGACATACAAGAAACCAACGTTCGAAACATATATCGTCTTCCCGGAAAAGGTGATGAAAAGCCTGTTGTCATCGAGTTCCAGAGTGTGTTTTTGAGAGATAGATTTATTAATTCCTATAAAAATTACAACAAGGGAAAGGGAGCGGATAAACTTTCTGCAACTGTGCTGGGTTACGCTGAGAGTAAGAAAACTTACATATTTATTTCTGAATTTCTTACTAAAAAGAACAAGAGACTCCACTATTTGGCGAGACAATTTGTCACCGAAAAGTTGTATAAATTTTGCTGGACTAAGTTAGGTCAAGTTTACTTGAGAAAAGATGTTAATGAACCATACATCCTAGTTAAATCTGAATTACAGCTGAGTGAAGTTAGAATTGCTAAAGTCTGACTATCTTTAATGTATAGATTTATTTGTATCGTATCAATTTTTGTATTTCGGAATAATTTATGTAACTATATTATGCTTGTGTATAGGTATATCTATCTCGTTAAATTATTATTTGTTAAATATAATAACATATCTCTTTCTCTATCTATAAATTATATATTGCATTTATTTTATCTAAACATCGTACTTGTACCGTCCCCAATGTTGAAAAAAACGTGCTCAATCATTTTTCCTGCTAATATTCAAGAGCTATCCCAATCAAAACTTAGAACTATTCTTTTTTGGTGCCTCCTTACTTACATAATTCAATATGTCTATTACAACCACGATAATAAATGACATCGATTTGGTCAATACCCCATCGGCTGTTACTTATATACCCGAAGAGTTAAATACTTTTATAAAACCAGTAACTGATTCCTTATTAATTATGACCCTAAATATAAGAAGTGTAACCTGCACTCACAACTTCAATGGGCTAGAGATCCTACTTACGAGATTAAATAGACGTGTTGATATAATTACACTCACCGAATGCTGGCTTGATGACTTGAAAATTATTCCTAAAATCACTGGGTACCAAACCTTTTCAACTAAAAGATATATCAATCAAAATAATGGAGTAGTTCTATATGTTAAGGATGACCTGAATGTAAATGTAAACGAACCACAGATAGCTGAATGTGATTGTTTAGCTTTAACAATAAATAATAGTTACACTGTGGTATCAATTTATCGTCCACATGAGTTTGACAATCCAACAAATTTTATTCACTCCTTAGATGATTGGCTACCATCAATTTCAAACTGCCCAAATGTAGTCTTAATTTGAGACATTAATATAAATATATTACCATCTAAGATAACAAATCCATCCTTAAAGTATCTAAATATGATTGCTGCTCATGGATTGATCCCATTACATTACCTCCCCACTAGAGATGAAAATTGCCTCGATCACGTTCTTGCAAAAACTAATCATGCAACATCAACGGCTGTCATTCAAACACATATCACTGACCACATGGCCGTTATACTAAGTTTATTAAAATTTCCTTTACATTCAACGAAACCTACACGTTATTATAAAAAAAAAATTATGAAGCTGTAAAGGATGATTTAAAAAACACAGATATGTCTGTTATTCTTAATAACACCGACGCTGAAGATGCAACTAATTGTCTTATAAAAATGTTGCAAAATAGCGTTGACAAAAACTCGGTTACAATAAAACTGCCTAGGTCAAAACACAATTTGAAAAGTGGGATAACACCCGGTCTAATAAAATGCATTAAAAAACGTGATCGATTGCACACTAAAGCCAGAAAAAATCCACTTAACATGGATACATGTAAGTTATATAAAGACAATAGAAACGTTTGCAATAATTTGCTGAAAAAGATAAAAAGGTTACATGAAAAGGAAGAAGTAATGAAACATCGAAATAATCCAAAAAAACTATGGGATACTCTGAAGAACATATGTCATATGAAAAAATGTGTTGCAGAACCCTTGGAACTTTTAAATACTAAAAACACCAAAATAGACTCTGTAAACCATGTTAACGAATATTTTATTGGTGTAGGCAAAAACCTGGCTGAAAATATTCTGGCTAATCACTCCAAGACTGAGACAGAGTTGGCTCTCTCAAACGTATCCAATCTCCAAAGTCATTCATTTATGTTAATCCCTACAGACGAAAACGAAGTACTTGGTGTTGTTATAAGTCTCAGAAATAATTGTGCGATTGGTTGGGATGGAATATCCACCAGACTAATAAAAAGTGTTAGTGACTTCATAATGTCCCCTTAACTCACATAATAAACTTGTGTCTGGAAAATGGTTCTGTGCCTTTGGCTTTTAAGCGATCTGTAGTTCGACCTATTCATAAAGGTGGGGATAGAAACATTGTCGAGAACTTTAGGCCCATTTCAATTCTTACTACACTCTCTAAAGTATTTGAAAAAATAATTAATAAACGACTAGTTAATTATTTAGAATCTAACAAAATACTATCCAGTAACCAATTTGGCTTCAGGGCTGGTCATTCAACAGAAGATGCAGTTACCTCATTAACAGAATTTATTATAAATGCTAATGACCAAAAAAATAAATGTACTGGTGTTTTCCTGGACTTGGCAAAGGCTTTCGACACCGTTTCTATCCCTATCCTGTTGAAAAAGCTCGAATGTATTGGAATACGAGGAACACCTCTTAACTTACTAGCTAACTATCTATCAAATAGGGTTCAAAAAGTCAAAATTGAAGACCACATCAGTGGAGACCTACCGGTGACTTGTGGAGTCCCACAAGGGAGTGTGCAGGGATCAACCCTTTTTCTAACGTACATAAATGACTTATGTAACCTTAATCTGCCGAAAGCTAAAATCATAACTTTTGCTGATGACACAGTTATTTTATTTTCTGCAAAAACATGGGCAGAAACTCAATACTTGTCAAACGTAGGCATGGAGAAATTGTATGACTGGCTCAACTCAAACTTACTAACCCTAAATTTAAATAAAACAAAATATGTAAATTTTTGCATTAAAAACTCCACACATCCGCCTCCCGGTTCATTTGATCTAACAATACACTCCTGCAAAAATCGTGATAGCTGTGGTTGTCTACCATTAACGGAAGTTACCTCTATTAAGTACTCAGGAATAGTCATTGATCATAGACTTACGGGACTTGAGCATATAAATCTACTTACTTCACGTATAAGACGATTTATTTACATTTTAAGACTCTCCGCCATGTGGCAGAAGTGGAGGTTTTACGCCAAGTCTACTACGCACTATGCGAGTTCATATTGCGTTACTGTATATCTTTTTGGGGGAGTGCAGCGAAAACTCATTTAATTAAAATAGAACGTGCTCAAAGAGCAGTATTAAAAGTGATGATCTTTAAACGTTTAAAATTCTCTACTACAGAAATATATGAATTAACTGGCATACTTTCGGTAAGAAAACTCTACATAAAAACCGTTTTAATTCGTCAACATAGTAAATTATCTTACTGCCCGGAAAAAATTTCAAATATAAGACGCAAACACGCAGTATGTAAAACACCGAAAATTAGAACAAAATATGCTCGGTCCAGTTTTATATTTCATGGTCCGTATGTCTACACACTTGTAAACAAACTACTAAATATTTATTCATTGTCAATGTATCGACTTAAAATTGCTGTCTCGCATTGGCTATTGCCAATGACGTACAAACAGAGCGAAGAAATCCTTAAAATAAAAGAATAATAACAATGACACTAATCTAATAATAATATTAATCTAATAAAATAAATATCGTAATAATAATCATAGTATTTTGGAAAAAACAATTATTGATAAATGTTTTGCTGTGTCTATAATATCTATACTCAGTGGCAATGACGTGCCCAGGGCTTGGGGTCGTAAAGAAGTAGCAATATGACCCGTCAGTCTCAGTGATAAGATCCTTTCCAGATGAATATCAATCTTTGTTAACAGAACCGTTGTTTGGCTTTGTCAATGACTATACACAATTACCCTCAATAAAAATAAATAAAAATAGAATCAAATTATCCTTCTTTGTTTTAAATTAAACAAATGGATAATAACTGTATTCATATGTATGTATACTACATACATATATGTAGTACATGTATAGTACGTATAAAAGATTTATGTAATAGCTTCTACTATTTATCAATATGTAATTATAGATTTGTTAGATATTTATCTATATTTGATGTAAACTGTAGTTATTTAGTATATATAGGTATGTATATATTTATATGATATGTAGTTACGTTTATGTAAATATATTTGTTTATTGCTTAATAGTTATTTTACCCTAGGTCGTGTTAGTTTTAGGTACTAATGGATAAGCTTTCTAATAAATTACTCTAGTTGTTCTTATTGGTTACTTTATGTTACGCCTAAATAGATCGATCGGTAGAAGCACTGGCTGTCATGCGGACAAGGCAACTTAGTTTGGCAGACAGAGTTACAACCTTATGGGTACCCACACATAATGATGAGGATGAATCGTTCCGTTCCCTTTCTCTTATGCATTAATAATAATAATTTTACGGTTTTGGTTTGTCTGAAAATGTATATTTTCTTAATTTGTGTGTACAAAACTTTTGGTGTAAAATAAATTATGTCTTATGTCTTATGTCTATTCAAAATGCAGACTCAAGCATTGCCCGCGACGATGGCGCTTGGAACATCGTTGGTATTTCTTGTCCTAAAGCATTGTATTAAAAAAGAACAACAGGGATACTAGCAGTGGCGAAGGGTCCTTATAACACGATTCCCATCGGCTTCCTTTTGGAAATGGTATTAAATGTAGTATTTCTTTATTTATTTAAAGTTAATTACAATACAAACAAAATAATACAACAGTACAAGAAAAAAAAAAACGAAAACATTCTCCACTAAGAACGCTTATTGAAACCGATTCCTGCTGTATATCGCCGGTTAAAGCTTCCATACTAAGCATCTGTCTCCTTCATTTCTGCTATAGTTATAATAACCATACGTTCTTCTCTTTTTAGCACGCGTAAATATAGGTATGGACGTGCTGTTTTTTTCCGATTTATTACAGAGATAGTGATTCGGGAATGTCAATACAACAGGTGAATACAAATCGCTTTTTTCGTTCTCGTGATCAAAACCTTACGTAGCTCAACGGTAAAAAGTCCGATGGCAATCAAGAGGTTCTCGGTTTGTATCGGACCCCACTTGTTTTCTTTTTGTGTTTTTATTTTGTATGCTTTTATTAAATTTATTTTAGTCTAATAAATTTTGATCATATTATCGTTCTGGTACACCTTTTATTCACGTGTGTAGCGTAACAAAAAGCAAACCCGCTAAAATACGTACGTCCTAAAACCTGACTAAATTTAAAACTTGTATGTAGTACCGTCTTTGTTACGTTATAATTATAAGTCATTTTAGTTATTGTTTTATTGTGTTTTTGATTAGTTATTATTCATTTTAATACTACTTTCTGTGATACATTTGTATCCGTGTGGCGATAACTGTCGTTTATTCTGAACATCCCCAGACATTGGCAATTGGCGTTGCATTTTAGTTTTAATGGATGCCAATAGATGGCGATGTTAACGATATACTATTATTATTATTTATTTATTTAAAAAGTATAACATTACAGCCTACACCAATGCGTTATACAATTATATATTAAAAATTAATTATTGATTAAAATAAAATATAAATTAAATATGTACAATTAACAATTAAAAAGATAAAGTAAGATATACAATTAATTATTAATAGGGACGTTCCTTTCATTCATCACGCTCACAGAACGCCAGACATTTCTCACTCACAGTCATCAATCTATCAGCAAACAAATCACACTCTGGTGCCGAAGACAACAGTGTGTTGAGTGATGACCGGGCCCGGACGAGCGGAGACATGCTACGAGCAACAGTATGCGATGCCGGAACCGACAATAGAACGTGCTTACGAGTTCGGAGGTATTTGTCGGGCACAAACAGTCGACATACTTGATTGGTGAGCTGTGGGCAGTCTGATTCACCACGCAACATGCGACAGGCTGCAACAAGCTGCTCACAGTCTCGTCGAACTTCCAACGAGTTGAACCCCAGCATACCAAGGAGGTATTTTGTCGGATACATAAAAGGGTAGTACCCAAATTTCTTCGAGTACCAAACTTTTTCGAGCAATACGTGGGACGCACTATAAGTTTCCGGAATGAATATGAAAAAATACTATTAAAGGTACAAAATTAATTTATTGTTTTTCAAAATAATCTCCCTTGGCGTCTATGCACTTTTTCATTCGATCAAACCAGTTTTGAAAACTTTTGTGCCACTCCCCTGTGGTGACCTCTGAAACGTGTTTTTCATACTCCTCGACAGCCTCTTCTGGTGATGAAAATCGTTGACCGCGTAATTGGTTCTTAATTTTTGGGAACAGAAAAAGTCACAAGGTGCCAGGTCGGGACTGTATGCAGGATGACTCATGAGTTCTACATTTTTCGTCTTCAAAAAGTCGTTTGTCTGTCTGGCCGTGTGAGAACTAGCATTGTCGTGGTGCAGGATGATACGGCGTTTACGGTTATTTTTACGGAGTTCGTCAATAACATCCGGCAAACAAATGGTCGTGTACCAGTCACTATTCACGGTACGACGATTCTCTAAAGCAACAGTAGCCACGTGTCCAGTTTTATTAAAAAAAGAAGCAATCATCCGCTTAGATGCACTTTTCACGCGCGCCACTTTGGTTGGTTTCGGCTCATCTTGAAAGACCCATACGCTCGATTGCTGCTTTGTTTTGGGATCGTAGCAATAAATCCATGTTTCGTCACCTGTTACTATGTCCCACACCAAATTTGACGCACCTTCGTTGAATCTGGTAAGCATGGCACTGCACCAAGTGACGCGGTCCGATTTTTGAGCCTCGGTCAAGTTGTGTGGGATCCACCGCGAGCACAGCTTTCTCACACCCAAATGTTTGTGTAGGATTGATTGTATTTGACTCATGCCTATTTCTAAGGATGCGCGAATTTCATGGTAGGTCACATGCCTGTCTGTTTCAATCATACGGCGCACAGCATCGATGTTTTTGTTGGTCACAGCGGTGGACGGCCGACCATCGCGAGATTCGTCACTGAGATTGATACGACCACGCTTGAATTCTGCAAACCAGCTATAAACAGTCGTCTTGCATGGTGCTTCATTGCCAAAAGCTGTTTCAAGCCGAGCGATGCTCTGTTGAGCTGTCAAATTACACTTAAAATCGTAGAAAATCATACTACGAAAAATTTCCCGAGTTAAATCCATGTTGATGCAGACACACAATTTTTTAAATGGCGCCACAAGGTAAAAACAAAAGACAGTCAGATGAAACAAACTGCATTCTACAGCCAAAGAGTTCTATTTTCAAATGTTGCAATAAATTTTTAAATTTTGTTTATGTAAGTGGCCAGTTCCGGAAACTTTTAGTGTTACCTATGTAGCACGTATGTTGATTCATGAGGGCTCCAGACAATTGCTCCAGTTTCAATCTTACTTCTCACAAGAGCTGTAAAAAGAAGTTCTATTGCTTTTAGATTTTTGAAATCCTTAGCGTTACGAAGAATGAAACCTAGCCTTCTGGAGCAATCAGCAGCCAGGGTCTTTATGTGCTCGTAGAACGTTAGACGAGTATCAAAAGTGACACCAAGGTCTTTGATAGAGTTTACACGAGCAATAATTTCGGACCCAAGCACATAAGTTGCTTCATAGGTCTGGGTCGCCCTCGTGAAAGACACACAAAAGCATTTGCTGACGTTAAAGTGCAGTTTGTTCTGTACACTCCATCTGTACACAGCATCTAGGTCCTTCTGTAATAAGTTGCAATCAGCCATCCGATTTACATTTAGTATCAGCTTCAGGTCATCAGCATACAGAAGACAAGATACGTGTTTAAGAATATAATATAAACGAAAATAGTAATTGTAGGTGGGTGAGTCTTATGACAATGACTTTGAATATTACGTGATCTATGTAAGCATCCTAAATTTGCCGACCCCCTGGGATTTCTAAAACTCGATCTAAAAACTTATGAAGTTCGACTGATAAAGTGGGTTTTTACATGTTTTCCTTGGTTGCTTTTCTGAGTAAGGCGAATTTAAGTCCGGCTTCCCTTTTTTTAATTTTCACCCTTCACCACTGGAGACTAGCAAATACTTATAATGTGTCAGATCAAATTTATCTAGGTGTCAAAAAAAAAACTGAAAATATTACAGAATAATTCGTTTTGTGTGGCGGAATCTCCTTACGTATAGTCCCTTACATAAAATAAAATGTATTAGAATTCTTTATCAAAGCAATTTTGCGATCTCGATGAAAATTTCATGAGTTCAGAGGAAGTTTTGCAATACCACCGAGCAGTCGCTGCCTTTATAATTTTTGCCGGTTTGCAGGAATCGTGATTTTTTCCGGTGAATTTTATACGTTTGTCTTCTTGATGGGAAGTAGTGGTTAATAAAATCGGGTCCTACGCATTTATTCGGTATGTTTTTTCGAAGTAAAAATACCAGGATTCATTGATTGGTTCATTTTTAAAATGCTCAAATGAAGGCAGATTCGTTATTGGATTATTTCCACCCTCAGAACAATAACTTACATCAATGTTTGCACCCGTCATTTACAAATATTTTAGTTACCCCAGATACTATTGTACTGCAAAACAAAGGGTCCTTCGTCTTGTCATGACCCCCTGATACTATATTGATTCATCTGGCTTGGCACTCCATATCATCGATACTCAATACACACTTGACACAAACATTGCAATGACTGATAGACAATACGGGCGCGTGTGACATCACAACTAATGATGATAATATACATATATCAAAATATAACCATGTTGTATTGATAGTTGGCAAATAGATTGGCAATACTTTCGCTCGTTAGAAATGTGTAAGAGCAAAAACTGCTGTGTGACATAGATATGGATTGCGTATTCAAAGCAGAAGATTTATTTTATACATGTACCAATACTGACTTCCTTTCTTAATTTCTTATTGTACAGAATCTCAACTGTACCACAGTTGGATTAAATTTAAAATCATTTTTTCCCAATGAACCTGATAGAAAGTGCATTAAAACTACACGTTTTGCCTCAATTCATACACATTTTTTTTGGGTTGGATCTTATAACGTGACAGCAGATTTCAAGATAAATATGAATGTGGGGGTTTCTTGGGGTCCAGCTCGAAACCACTGCACAATTTTTTTTTCTAGGAACTGCGAAATTGTTTTGCTCTTGAAAATATTACATTACGTAAAATGACATGAAACGAAACGTGATATCGATATTTTGTTTGGTTTTGGTCAAGTAACATCTGTCAGAATAGGTAATAATGGGTGAAACGAAACGATATTTATGAAACTACTTTGATTTTATTCAAGTTAAAGAAATGAACGACTCGGAAAACTTATCTAGGGCAAAGTGCGACTCTGTACTTGATAAACTCGAACGTCTTCAGAATTTCTGTATTACCTATAGGTTCATTTTTTGTATTCGTAAATTCGATCACATTTCTGAATTTCGTTCGCGTCTTAATTGGCTTCCTATTCGTCGTCGTCGCAATTCTCATAATCTGTTTCTTTTGTATTCTGTATTAAATAATCCTACTACCCCATCATATCTCAAAGCTCGCTTTCAGTTTTTTCATGGTACTCATGACCGTATCTTACGGTCCTCTCAAAATCTACTCCTGGCTACCCCAATACATTCATCGTCCTTCTATGACAATTCCTTTTCAGTACAAGCCGTCCGTTTGTGGAATGATCTTCCTCTATCTATAAGAAGAGCACCTACACTACCTCCCACTCTGACCACTGAACTATCTACATTCCTCTTCAAGTTTATTTATTATTTATGTAATATATGTATGTATGTATATATTTATTCATTCATGTTATTTATCTATAATACATTATTATTTTTCTTTTAATTTATTGATGTAGATTTTGTATAGTATATTTAAATATTATTTTAAAATTAGTGCACCGCCTATTCATCAATCTCCTTTTAAACCAGATTCTACCCAAAGGTTGTCTGGAAGAGATCGCTATAAGCGATAAGGCAGCCTGATTGTACCTACGTTATTTGGCTATTGTAATTTATATTATTTTTGTTTCCTTCTGTGTGGTGTGCAAATAAAGTTATATTGTATTGTATTGTATTGTATTGTTGTATTGTTACTAGAAGCTCTAAAACCGAATCAGCGCACACCGACTCTACACAGTCTTGTGGCTACTACCCCTAGAGTGTATATAATAAGCCGGAGGCGCGGAGGAAGGGCAGCCCCCACCCGCTGTAACAAAGTGCAGGCCTTCGTGTGAGCCGAAGCTGCGGAGGTGAGCATGGGTGCCTGCACTTTCTTACGCAAGGGCAAAGGGGCTGCATTTTCCGTAGCGCCGAAGCAGTCGCAGAAGTTTTTGGTTTCTTAACCCAGTGAAATGATAAGTAAAATCTTTAAATGAAAAGCAAAATCTATAAATTTCCTGGAGAAGGGGGTAAGTGGGGGGACTTTATCTCCCTCATCTTCCTCCCGCTCCTTTACAAAGGTACTATATGTCAAGGAAAAGACAAAAAGTGAGGTTATAATTGTCGATAAATAAATCATATCTAAAAAACTTCTCATTTCGTAAGGTTGGGAGTGTGTGTAAGGGGGGGGGGGAGTAAGTAAGGTCCTCTTCGCAACCCCCTTTGATACTGTCACGATATAAGATTTTAACCTTTTTTTTTGTGTCTCAATATACAAGTATTAAATACTAGATAGCTAGTAATGAATAGATTAAATATAATAATAATAGTGTCTTGTGATTCTATTTTTTTAGAATTTCATATTGAAATAGTGGAATTACTTTGATTTTGAAGCTATCTATAAAGAGCTCAAATAAAGTAAAATTCAAAATATTGAACTACATTTATGCTTTCGCATTTGATTCCAAGTTTTACATAATGTAAGAAAAAAATAATCATCTTTCTTTGTTAAGGCTTTACGTAAGTATATCTAAAAAAATATAATTTTATTTATTTTGATTTGTAACTCTTTTTGCACATTTACACAAATTGTTATGTAAGAGACTGACAAAAGAAACTATCAGACATGGTATAGGTACAAAGGCGGCACTTATTGCTATAAGCAATATCTTCCCGGCAACCTTTAAAGCAAAGAGTATACCTTTACGTAGTTAGAAAGTGTAAAAGCTAATCGAAAATAATACAAGATGATCAAGACAAAAATGTTTACCCAAACAGACTTATACTCATAAAATAAGAGATAAACTTACATAATATATACAGTTTATGAAAACACTTAAATTAAATTACTTAATACCTTTAAACGGCATGCGCCGTAAGACACTATGGAGATGGGAAAGAATGTGAGCATTTCTGCAATGACGATTAAGGAGCCATATTATAAAAATATTCGTCACTTAACATGTCTAAAATGTTGGTCTAAAATTTAATAAAACAGTAAAAAACTCACAGAAATTCTCATTTGCGGCATTTTTACCAGATTTCTGTTTCGTAACCTTGGAACATAAGAGAATTTTATGACCTTATTTTTGGTTTTATATAAATTAGACTGGTGACGGGCAGCGGCGTCACTAGTGCAAGGGTTTCGGCACCGCGCTCACCAACCCGCCTGCCCAGCGTGTGTGAGTATGGGCATTTCTTCCAGGAGGACCGCCAAGAGTGGTGAACTCCTGGAAAGGCCTATGTCCAGCAGTGGATGGATGGATGGATGGATTTTTGGTGAATTTCTTACATAAGACAATAAACGAAAAATTTGGGACAATTTCTTTTCATTCCATACATTTTGAACTATTGAATCAAATGTGCTGGCAGAACATGCAGTCCGATATTTTCTCATTTTATTTGATATTTTTATAGAGATCACTTCAAAGTAATTCCACTAAAATAACATGAAATTTAAAAAAGTATAATTTCGAGGCACCCAAATGTCTAATCGTCTCATGGATTGATCAAAACTTTATTTACCACAAACCTTTCAAGTGCTCTGTTAATAGCATTAAGCAGTCCAACTTTTAAATATTCTATTAATCTGCCAGTGACAGGAAACCGATATATAGGTACATATACAAATGAACGAAAAACCCGATCACGAATATTGAGGAAAATAAACTTTCTCTTATGACGTCACGTAAAAGCAAATGCGAGACATCTACTCGTACTTTCCTAAACATTCACACAACAGTCGAATATAAAAATATTCCAACTTGAAAGGAAAACGGATAAGACGAGAAAACTTTTTCAGCGAACAGGTTATGTACTCGTATATGAGAATATACATTTTGGAGATCGCAGTGAACATAGAAACCTTATCACAGATTTACAATAACAAACACTTGTAGTACTTTCACGATAATTACATTAAAATACCCGCTTTAATAACACACATATTAATTGTTGACTATATGCCAACTGTTTGGTAATCAAATTCAATTCAATTCATTTATTCAATTCATTTATTGCCATAAATCACATGTACATAAAAGGTGTTTTTTAAAAATACAAGTTACAATGTAATTTTACCAATAAGGTGTAGCAATGTAATTCTTAAAATAAATTGTATAATTCGTATTTACAGCTAGACTCTAATTATACCTTAAACCTACTTTTACTATTCTACATAATTTAACACTTCTCATTGATTATAAAATTTTCAAATATAATAGATCAAATGAATGTTAATTCACAATACAAAATTAAATTACAATATAATTCCATTATAATCTTTATTAAACTTATAAAAATCTTTTAAATTGTAAGGACACATCTGTACCAAGTATCTTTTCAGGGTATTCATAAATTCGATCCCAGAAAGGCATTTGATTTGTATTGGTAGGCTATTAAACACTTTAATGGCAGCCAATTTGGTAGACTTTTCATAAGAAGTAGTGTTTTTCCTAGGAACTTCGAGGTCAAACTCAAAATGTTTTTGAAGTCTATTGCTATGACATAGAGATTTATTGGGGAATTTACTAGGAAAGCGCTTGACAATTTTGCATAATTCGATTACGTATAAGGCAGTAAGTGTGTGTAGTTTTAACGTAATAAAATATGGTTGGCAGGAATCCATACTTGATTTTAGTCCGCTTATTATGCGGATACACCTTTTTTGAAGTTTAAATATACTCTCTATATCTGTACTTCCTCCCCATACAGGAAGACCGTACAGTACTCTTGATTGATAGAAAGCAAAATATGCTTGTAGAACAGCTTTTTTCGTTGCAATTTTTGCCAAGGTCCTTAAAGCATAACAGAAGCTACTCAGCTTATTCCCAAGAATTTCAACATGTTTCTTCCAGTTCATGTTTTCGTCAGCATAAATTCCCAAAAACTTTGCAAATGGAACAAATTCTATTTTTTTGTTGTAAATATCTACATTTAAGTCCAGTTTACGAGTATTATAATTGTGGAAATATAGCATCTGGGTCTTATTGACGTTTGTATTTAGATTAAGAGTTTCAAACCAGTTTATCACACTGCTTATACACTCAGTTATAACACTCGATAGATCACTATTATCATTTGATCGTTCAAACTTAAAGAATACTATAATATTATATTATTTTATATTAGTCCATTAATGTAATATTAATCTATTTTCACTTGTCGCTTCTTTTGTAGGTACCTAATAATTTGTGTTTTATAACATCCAAATACCGTGATGCCCTTGATAATTTATCAAATTTAGGAACTGTTTGGGTGTATGAGATGCCATCAAAAACAAAACTTGTAAAAAAACCCATGTCTCGCAACTTAGTTCATCTACCGTAAAAAGTTGATATTAAAAATGTTTTATGTTTTAAATGAAAATGCAATCATCGCATGAAAACACAATGTATCTCACAAGTAATACATACTATATTAAATTAGATTATCTAGTGCGATTGCCAAGTCAATCTATTTATTTAAAACATAAAAGATTTTTAATATTGAGATCTTTCTGTCTACCTGTATGTTCCGCTTATCTCGAGAACCACTTAACGGATATGGATGCAGTTTACTTTACATCATTGTAGTGGACCGGTCAATATTATATTGGCTATAAGGGGAGTTGATAAAATAACCTCCAAGCCGAAAACTGTCGGATATAGTTTTTATCTTATGTGCAAATAAAAGATACATTGATTGTGGGGCACTTCCACGCAAACGAAGCTGCGGAAAAATATAAGTTTAAAAATGAAAATGAAAATTTCTGACAATGATATATTAATGAAACGTACTTTGTATGAGTTACTTGATACTTTTTGAAAAGCGACGTAAATTATGCCTATTTTGAAAAAAAAACACAGTTAATATAAAATAAATGCGGCAATAGCTCAGTCAGTAGGACACCGGTCTCTAAATATTGAGCCAAATTCGAATCACGTCCGGTCAAGTAATGCAATAAATTTTGCGGAATTTATATGAACACTTGCTAAATTGTGAAGAAAAACACTTTAACCGTGTATTTGTGCCTGAAGTATGGCTATAAAGCCTCATCATGTTGTAATTTAAAAATCATCGGTAAAAAGAGGGTGTATAAGTGTTGACGCTCCAGTGGCAGTCGACATTTGAAATCACCTCTGATACCCCTTGGGCCGATATGTCGTGATATAAGGTTTTTGCTTTGTTTTTGTTTAAACGCTAATCCATAAAAAAATACAGAATGTATATTGTATATGATTATGAAATGAAAGTTTTACATAAATAAAATCTATACCAAAGTATCAGGTCATGTTAAGCATAGATAGAGTCATTATATACAAAAAAATACATGCTGCTAGTACGTAAGTTTAAAAATGGCTATTTACGCCATATAGCGAGTGCATGAAAATCGCTTACACAACAGTTCGCAGTCCAGATTGTGCCTCGGATTAATCTTACAGATTAAAAACCCCTCAATGCCTGACACTCCAGATAAATAAGGAAAATCTGTAATGACCTGTAATTTTAATATTATTAAAACTCACGTGAGCTAACATCATCCATCCATCCATCCATCCATCAGCCTGTTTCGTCCACTGCTGGACATAGGCCTTTCCAGGATTTCGCCACTCTTGGCGGTCCCCCTGGAAGAAATGCCCATACTCACACACGCTGGGCAGGCGGGTTGGTGAGCGCGGTGCCGAAACCCTTGCACTAGTGACGCCGCTGCCCGTCACCAGTCTGTTTTATATAAGGCTCGGCATTTGGGGATGGATATACCGCCATCCATCGGTCCCAGGCAATGGTGGGCCGCCTGGTTTTGCCTGAGAGCTGTCCTCTTACTCTCCCCCGAATAACTTCGGGAGGATTTGCGAGTAAGATGGTGGTACCTCCACAGTCGAGCTCGGCATCAGCTCTATCACCTACAGAGCTAACATACTAAGTTATTATTAAATACCAGCTTTAATACTCACGTATTATTATTGTTGACTAATGCCAACTGTTTCACGTAAATGCCGCGTCGTCGTCCTAAGAACGCCACTCGCCAACGATCTATAGGTATCTATAGCTCTTTGCCACTCGCCTTGAAAATGTCTAAATTGTCTCGGTGAAACCGTTGGAATATTGTCAACAATAATGACACGTTGGTGTAAATCTGATATTTATTTTTATTTAATCATAATTAAATATTTTTAATATTGTTTTTCTTATATTTATAACTAAATTATTATAAAATTAAAACTAAATAATCCTAAAAAATGAATGTTTAATGTTTCAATAAAGTAAATAAGTTTCTGTGCGTAACGATATAACTTTCGTTGTTTTACCAAGTTTTTTTTTAATATGTGATTTTATGGAAGGAATCTGCTCCTTTCTCTCGTATCAAAACTTTCCTGGCTTTTTGACTTATATATTCAATTTCCCGCTCACTTTCTACGTTCTTTAAAAACACAATACAATTTCACGAAGCTTTGAATGATAAATTTATGGAATGAGTTTATGTAAGCTTTGTCGTATTTATTTCAGGAAATTATTATTTTTGAGAATCAATCATTGTTACTATATTGCTACTTTTTTAGGGTTTCGTACCCGAAGGGTGCCAAACGGGACCATATTACTTAAGACTCCGCTGTCCGTGTTCATCTGTCATAAGGGTCTACAGCTTTAGCTGTAGTAGGTAGTCAGTTGAAATTTTCAAAGAATACGTGTTACTATAGTTTCTACCACGGTGAGTAAAAAAAAAACAATTTTTTAATTTTATTTTATTTAAGCTCTATCTTAAATACGGTTCACCATATTACAAGTTACATATAAGTTTCAAAGTTCAGGTTGTTTACAAAACTCTAAAGTAAAACAAACAAAAAAATTGGGTTTTGTACTCAGAGGTTGTCGAACTGTTTTTCAGGCGCAACCTTTTTTTAGCGCCTTGATGTTGCTTTGGCATCTATATTGTTGCTATTTACCATCATACTTTTAGGATTCCGTACACGTATTGTATGGTGGTATGGAACCCTTTGTCTGCGAGTCTGACTCGCGACTCGCACTTGAACAAATGATTGTTTTAAATTTTGCACTGACATAACCAAGTATGTTACTACAAATAAAATGTATATGTAGCAAAGCAACGGAGAGAGAGACGTAGAAAGACTCTAAATTTTAATGTGTTGTTGGCAAAAATAATAGATATTCAGCTGGACTGAGAAATTAAAAAATAAAAGAATATGACCGTAATGAAGAATAAGAAAGAGAGGAAAAATTATATAAAAAAAACACTTTTTTGAAAAACATCACGAAGAAATTGTAAAATATGGTAACACACAGAACTGGTAAGTCATAGGTCTTTTTGAAGGATGTTTTAAGGGTATGTAATTAATGAAGAAGGAATGTTGGAAGGAAGGTTGAGCATCAAATAATAAAAAAAGAAGCAGTGAACAATCTAAGACAATTTAGAAGAAAAAAGAACAAAAATAATTTATTCAGTGCAGTTGACAGCTTGGGTAAAAGCAAAAAATATACCTTCATAGTCAAGACTTATCCTTACACTACGAGTGTATAGGCTAAAGGCTAGTAATTACGTAGAAATCATTTGTCAAAGACGTCAATTCCTCCTTGTTACCTAATTATTCTAGCAAGTGTCTCTTCGTTACTCGTAACCTATCCCACTCAAACTAAGTGACCATTTATACAGAGTGGAATCCATTTAGGGCCATTACTAGGTGTCTGTATTCCAACAACGAATGTGTTATATACGACAGTGCCGGACTAATGCTCGTGTGAATCCGATAAATGGAATCCATATAGATCAGATATATATACGATCACCGTGATCTCTAGTGAATATACAGTATTAGACATAACTTTGAAAGCGAAGAAAGCGTCATTCGATGGAAAGCATAAGACAAATTAAAATTAAATCTTAAAATAAAATATCTTCTTCCTTTCTCCTGAATGGGGCAAAAAATTGCAAAATATTTCAAAGAGCTTTTAAATTTTTTTTATTTTTTTTTATTTCCCCTACTTAAACATAACTGTTCTTACAGTGATTGGATTCTCCTTTTAAGTAGAAATATACCTGTGATAGGCGACACCGCTTTTCCGTATCACTTTATATAAATGTATGCTTAAAGAAAAAACAGAAAAAAGTATTAAAAAGCAAACAGGATATAAAACGAAAATAACTTACATTACAAAAACATTCGCAAAATAACATTTACTAGTAAATTAAAGTAAGGCATGCGATTTTGTGGTTGAGGTGAGACCAGGTGAATTAGTGTGTGAGTGAATGATTGTGTCTATGTGTGGAGATGTGTAGAGGAGGATGAGAGTGTAAGTGTGAAGATGAATGTGAAAGAGACTGCAACTCTCTGGCCCTACGACCGAAGTCTTGGGATCGGTGTCCAAGTCTGCTAAGGAGAGGTTATATATGAGATTGTGTTATACATGTAAAAATTTATATGTATACATATATGCGCGAGTGAAGAATTGAGCCCCTACTCGAAAAGTTGCAAGCAAAAATTAGGTATGGGGTTAAGATGGACATGAATGACATGAAATTAAATTGAATGACAAAATGACCAAACAGACATAATAAAGATAATTATAAGATACAATACATATGATACAACCATTAAATCACCAACGACTACGACCTGTTTTTTCAGAACCTGTTTTTGTGGCTCTCAATATTCTGTACCTACCATCTTATTATGTATTTTTTGGTAAGACATTTAATTTGATTCCAATGTGGAATAAAAATCTATTATTATTATTAAAATTTTCATGCGAAATTCTAAAATTTCCAGCGCCAAATTTACCACCATAGGAAAGACTTTAATGTTGTTAAGTTCAACGTTAAACATAGACCAATCTTTTGTATTGAATAATAATTTATCATATTTGCAAATACCACTTATATTTTTTGCAGGGATTAATCTGCTATACCTTGTTTACAAAAAAATAATTATACAGGGAAATTCTTAGTGAAGACTCGGCAAAGTTAATTTGTAACTTATTTCATAAATAAATTTTAATGAAACTATGAAAATAGCGGCTAGACTAAAACTTGTTAGTTTTAAAGAACATTTGCATTTGAAGTGGGATAAATACAGAAATCCACTTTTGCCAGTGGCAAATCCAAAATGTACGAACTCTCTTTTAGAAGGCCTTAAAATCTCCTTTCTATTTAGAAACACTACATTTTCCCTGCTACATTTCGTGTCGTCACACACAAAGGAAGTATTGCATTGCCGCTAAATGTGTTTGTTGGGTGGGAGCTAAATGTAATTTACTACAATAAAAAACATAAAATATGGGTAATTTAGTTTCTTGTTTTGTAATTACACAAAAAGCGGTCAAGTGAGAGTAGGGCTCATTCCCTGAATAATCCATACCGTTATATCAAATAAGTTAGCAGACTTAAATTATTTAAATAAAAATAAAAACAAAATGTATTAAATAAACTGAGTAATTAAAGTGCGAGTCGGACTCACGCACAAATCGTTCCGTACCACACCACAGTACGGGTACTGAACTCTAAAAACGTTATGGTAATTAACAACAATATACATGCCAAAGCGACATCAAGGCTACAAAGAACAAAACCAGCCAAGTGCGAGTCGGACTCGCGCACGAAGAATTCCGTACCATTATCTATAAAAACGGCAAAAAAATAATTGTATGGGAGTACGCAGATCCGACTAGCCCTTGGCTGGTTTTAGTATTTGTTGTTATAGCGGCAACAGAAATACATCATCTGTGAAAATTTCAACTGTCTAACTATCCTGGTTCATGAGATACAACCTGGTGACAGACGGACAGACAGACATACAGCGGAGGCTTAGTATTAGGGTCCCATTTGGCACCTTTCAGGTACGGAATCCTAAAAATTATAACTATATAATCAAGTAGGTACCTTATTTTATATTATTTTAGATTTGGAAATTAATGATTTCGTCTAAATTTCAAGATAAAAGACCCATAGGTATATGAAACTGGCTTGGTATTCGATATTTAAACAATACGTACATACCAGGTGAAAATAAATCAACCGACCAAATTCATACTAGAGACTCGGTTAGTCATCAGGAACAAGGTTGAATGACCCTACAGGTAAAATTACAAAAAAAATGTTTGCTCCCTGCTCTAGGAATTGTACTTAAACTAGTCCAACCAGCAAGGGAGCAAAAAAATGGCCGAAAGGATTACTGAACCTAGCTCTTGATCACTAACCGAGTCTCCAGTATGATTTTTGTCGGTTGATTTAATTTCACCCTGTATATTTTTTCCATAAATGTACCTAGTTATTGTGTGTTTTTTTTTCTATTAACATGATATGTATGACATAAATCTAGAAAACACACATAATAAGGTCTACGGTTTTGAATCAAACTTATAAAGGAAATTATAGTATAAGTTTCTATAATATTTTAATTAAAAAATACACATAATCTCAACTTAGTACCTAATTTACTACATCTCTAGTTCAAATTTGTCTTATACTACCGTGTTTTAAGTCAGGAAATATAAAAACAATAAACCTTCTATATTTTTATTTTTTTTACACACTTGGTTCCCGGTCCACGCTGTCGGGCTTGTAAAACAAGGCTTTGAGATAGAAATAGAATCCAGTGTGTACAATAGGGTAGAGCGTAAATCTACTTTTTTCGAATTTCATGTTCTAATAGTAGAATTACTTTGAAGCGATCCATATGTAGCCCAAATAGAATAAAATAAAAAATATTGGAGTGTATCTTCTGCCCCCGCTTTAAATTCAAAGTTTAACAAGTTTTTTTCTCCCTAACATTTTGTTAAACTTTGAATTTAAAGCGGGGGCAGAAGATGCACTCCAATATTTTTTATTTTATTCTATTTGGGCTAAATATGGATCGCTTCAAAGTAATTCTACTATTAGAACATGAACTTCGAAAAAAGTGGATTTACGCTCCACTCTAGTGCACAATACATTATGTAGCTACATACGAGTATGCAGGTCAGCAAAGACCTTGAGGAAAAGAGCGGCGTAGTGGGGGGCAAGCAAATAGTCCCTACTAGCTTTTGCCTGCGGCTCCGCCCGCGTATTATTCGGCTTAACGACATGCTGTTTTCCGGGATAAAAAGTAACCTTTGTGTTAAGTTAGGGTATAAGCTATATCCATTATAAATTTCATCCAAATCCGTTCAGCCATTTCAGCGTGAAAGAGTAACAAATACACACACAAACCCTCACACACACACCCTCACACACAGCCACGCACAAACTTTCGCATTTATAATATTAGTAGGATTTGGCGGACCGAAGATTGAAACATTTCCCCGCTTCACAGCCTTTTCGCCCAAGATGTTGGCCGGTAGGTATACCGCATTAGTAGGAAGTTTAATGACACTAGATAATACTGTGAATGTCTTACTTAGGGATCTAAAAGCTGCAAAACAGCTGTGATTTTCGAATTACTTTCCTCTACCCATTGACGTACTACCAAATGGACATAGAGTCAAAATCATTGAAAATTAAAAAAGGGTGTCAATCACACGGGAACACACGTAGTGGAATGTCACTTTGTAAATTGTTCTCAGTTTGGTTAGGACATTGCAGGCTTGAATCACCTGATTGTCCGAACAGTAAGATGATTCCGTCCTTCGGAAAGCACGTTAAGCCGCTGGTCTCGGCCACTTTCTAGTGGAGTGGTCGTTACATAAACCACGTCAGAGACCGTAAGGTGGTTTAAAAACTCTGACACCAGGGCTTGTCGGGCCGAAAGGTCTTGCAGCCCACACGATAAGAAGAAGAGAAGAGACACGTCAATGAAAATTAAGGCGTGCAGCAATGACATACGATTCAAATTAAAATGTTTAGTTTCTTAATATTTTGACACTTCATTAAGGACACTTTTATGGTGAATTTTATACTAGACCCGAGGTCCATGGTTTGTTATGTCAATTCCTCTACCAAATAAAATCATTGACAGTCTGATCAGTCAATAGCATAGAAATAGCAAATTAATTGTTTTTAAATAACATATTCCCTAAGCATCGCCTTTGACGAAGTAAAATTTATACCTTTGATAAAAACGGCTGCTTTTAGCATACATTTAAATTAAAGTTTATACGTTTTTTATGAAAACTGTGTTTGTTTTAAATATTTCATAGCTATTTATAGCCATTTAACTAAGCAAACTTTCAATAATTATTCTCGCAAACTTAATTTTTTTTCTTAAGTGGCAGAACTTTCACCGCTCTTTTGTAGATTCTTAACGAAATTACAATAAATTCATACTTGCGATTTGCTGTTGATATTATTATCTTGTCAAAGGATCGTGAAGATATCCAAACTATGCTCCAAGTTTAAGAATTCCGAAAGCCGAAAACCCTTCAAAAACTAAATAAATGACCAATGGAGAAAAAGAAGCTATATAAATATTTTATAATACCTTAGTGTCTGTCAAGGAATACATATACCTATTATATTATGTAAGTAGCAGACTAAACATAAGGATAAAATAGCGTGGCAACTTTCCATACAAAAAATAAGCTACATTTAGGCTTCATGGTACGAAGAAAAGTATAAAAATGGGTTGTTTGGGCTAGCTTATGCTTGGAACAAATTTGTTATTTCCTAAACTAATCTCTAGTATATATTTTGTTTTGAAACAAGTAATATTTATATTTTAAAGAGCCCAAAGTTCACTGAGCTAAAATTGCCACGCGTCGACTCTATGCGTTTATTATTAATGTTAGGTCTGCTACTATATTATACGTCTGTAGTTTTCATCACAACAATGTATAAGTTCCACCAAGCGCCGACCATCTTATTAACCGATTTCCAAGAAACAAATGTCAACATTTCAAAGGTTAGCTGAGCTGATATGTTGGCTCAAACGTAGGTGAGCTGGCCAAACTGAGAGGGCCACCAACGGACATTGAAGTTAACGAGTTCTACACTGGTTCTCTATAGATGGCCACACATCGGTTGGCAGACCAAAGCAGCGCTAGTATGATGAGATCGTTCACACAGCTGAACCAACCCGAACGAGTCTGGCCCAAAAACTAAAAACCTGGCAGGCTATAGAGGGGCCTACAACCAAGTTTTGGTGCCCAAACAATACTGTAAATAATCACATTTTGTATTTAAATCTGTTTTGAATTTTTTCATTGATATGGTTTGTATTTAAAATCTTGAAAAACTATCACGTTCGACTCAAGTGTTTTTGTTTTTATTTTTATTTTTAGACGTAGTTTTTAGAAATAAAGGCTTTTATTCAAAGGTTTTCCTGATTAGCACATTATTTTTCATTTCCCCGTCGACCGGCGATAATGAGTATCTTCAAAAACATTTTATTTCACATAGTGTTTTATTCAAGGAATCGCAATATAGAAAGGTACTCTGCAATATCAAGATATGCAAATACCGTCATTGATTTTCCATCAGGTGTTAAGGCCCCGCGTCTGCTCGTGACATCTCGCCCCTACCGAGAACATAATTTATTATGATTTAAGAACTTATGAAGTTACGAGTTTTATTGATGGAACATTAAGAGCTAATACTTTATTACCTGTACTTGGTCCACCAGTCTTTTGATTTTATTAGCAATAGTGTTTTACGTAGAAGAATCCGTGGTACATTACATGTTTAATGACTCATTCTCAAAAGCAACATCGTTAAATTTACTTAGGCGTAGTTATGTGTATCTCAATAATAATAAGTGTTTTTTTTCGGTATTCACAGAATTACTGATTTTTGCTGCGATACATTTTAGGGTTTCGTTTCCAAGCCATAAATCTCTATAATTTTGTAATACCTTAAGCAACTCTGTTTGGACATGGAGGTGTCGACGCTTTTATCAAAACTTTGAAACGTAATTTTTTATCCATTTAGGTATAAACTAACATACAAATACTGTTTTCTACAAACACAACATTAATAAAAATCTTTACTTCAACCGGTTCTAGGGTTTGATTGGGACTAGCTACGGCACTCGGGGAAACATCATCATCTTAATAAAAACATTTGTACTGTTCTTGTACTTGTACTGTTTCACTAATATTAATTTTATTTAAACTCCGACCGGTTTCACCTTACATCATCAGGGTATGATAATTAATAACTGTGGATGTTGTCAATTGTGATAGTTTTAATTGCAAATAGTAAACGATAGTAAATAAGTGTCATTTATTATTAAGATGTTTTTGACCAAATCATACCAAAAAGCGACTCGTCATGACAATCCGTACCAGGAGAGGAATAATAGGCAGTTGCAGTATCAGTGATTCCTCCGTTACCAACTTCCGTAGATTTTCCGGAAGTTCCTGGACAGAGTAACAACTCGTTTGCTTTCACTCTTGAACTTTTGGGGCGTACGCCTTTTCATCCTAGGTCTAAATACAGAGATTATATTAATTTTAACAAGAGACATAAGCGGGGATCAACCTAAGGTGGCCTTCTACTTCTTACTAACTTGGTTTCTTGTTTAATAAGACTTACTAAGTTAGTCTTACTAAACAAGAAACCGATTCTTAAGCTCACTTGTATACTAAGCACTCAACTGGTCCCCTTACGGATGATAAATGAGAACTTGTCCTAAAATAAATAGGAAAAGTCCCTCCAAGCCCAAGGAAGCGAAATCAATTTTGATGGGTTTTTCTACACTTGGGCTACGTGTTGCACCCTTCTGGAATATTCGTAACGCAACTTTGATAAGAAATTCACGTTTCTCGTAAGTTAATAAAGATTATATCAATCTTCAGCAAAAATTGGATCTTCAATAAGACGCACTTAAAGTTTTATAGCCCTATAATATCGCTCTGCTGTCTGTCCGTCCGTATACCACTGGTTTCTGGCATACAGACGGAATGAATTATAGATCTGAAATTTGGAGGTTTGAGGTTCTGTTATATTCATATAAAAATAAATGAAAACTCTATTATTATCAAATTTAATATAAAAATCAGTTTTACTTACCAAACAAAAGTAAAATATTTAATATTTCATTAAATATTTTATAATAATTGTATATATCGCAAGATAATAAGAAGAAACGGGTTCAACGCGATATTCCTAAGATGATTTTGAAGGTCCATCCTCACTTCACTCGTCCTCGCACCTATTTTTGACATATTGTTAAACAGCAACCAAACTTTTTCACAGGATTATTCTAATATGACTCAGATCTTCGCATTGATTCTGAATTGAGTTTGATTGAGAAATTCTTTCCGAATTTTCAATATTTGAACCTTTGTTACCGTCCTAGGATTCTTTAAGTCGCTTCTTGTAATTAGGCTGCGACATTATAGGTACACAGAGTCAAAACATTATTACAAGAGTTAATAAGATTTTTTGAGAAAAATTATGGTGCCTAACCCCCTGCATAGTACAAATATTGCTATGCATACATAACGGGTTTAAATAGACTGCTACCATTAAATGGAACCAAATATTCTACCGACCCTACTGAACCACTTTTCTTAAGAATCATGCCCGCAGCCACCCTTAGTTTAGGGAATAATTGAGTTCCAAGGAAAAATGCTTGAACCCTAACACACCAACATACGGGCGAGATTAGAGAGAGCGTTGTCCGTGAATCAGCTTCAGGTTTCACGGACGACGCTCGCTCTAAACTTGCCCTTATGTTGGTGCGTTATGATTCTTGGGAAAAGTGGTTCAGTAGGGTTGGTAGAATATGTGGTTTCATTTGATGGTAGCAGTCTATTTACACCCCGTATATTCAAGTCTATTTCCCAAAGGGGTAGGCAGAGACAACAGATCTCTATCCGCTTCAATTTTGACCAACGTTGTTTGCTTCTTCCACATTTATTAACCGAGTCATAGAAACTCTTTTCTCATTCTTTTGATAATAATTAAGGGTAGCAAAACATATTTTCGTACAAATTATTTTTTGTCTGATTTTTTCCTAATCTATTTTGTTTGGTATATTTCAAATGCTCGAATCATTCCGTTAAGAGAAGGGAGGAAGACGCTTTTTTATTTGACACTTTTTGCCCCAGCGAGTGGTATCACAATTAAAAACGCTTCAAGAAACCTTAAAATAATATTTAGAGACTTTTCGAGCAATCCCTATGAACAAATGTTGTTTTACATTTGTTTCTATTACTAAGCTTTTGTAGTTAGTAACAATACAATACGTTTATTTGCTTAAAAACGTGTGTTAGTTTTACAGTTGTTCATACGTTTTAGTGGTTTTAGTCCAGCTCATTTGACCATTACTGGTATTCAAAATAATAATTAAAATTGGACATGCAGTTAATCTACGAGGAATTAATTAATATAATTATAGTTGTACAAGAAAAGTGCAATATATTGACAATATTTAAATTTAATTTAATTTAAAATGTCAGAAAGTTAGAAATGTCATTGAAATATATTAGTTTTTAGTATCTATGTCATTATCATTTAAATAGTCATCAACCTCATAGTAACACTTACTGACTAATATTTTGTACAATTTGTTCTAAAAGGTCGTTAAATTAGCTCTCTCATTTCATTCGGAATTTGATTGTACAATTTTGGGGCCATGACTGTATTTGAATAGAACACTGTTTTTGCGTCATGGAGTGGGAAAACAGTATAATTACCTCCTGCTGTTCTTAATATCCTATCCTATCGAATAGAATGTTTTTGTGAACAATGTAGCATGAAAAATTTGAAATTTGTGAAACATGTACATGCTACATGAAGGGCACCGTTAAAAATCTTTTTTTTTAAATAAAGGTGCACAATGATCCCTTTGTTTGGCTCCGAGTATGGCTCTAACATATCTTTTTTGCATCTTAAACACAGGTAGCACATGTTCTGAGCTGCCCCAGTGCAGTAATCCGCAGCGCAAATTGGATAACCTATGTCTTAGACAAGTTTCAACTCTTTACATCAATTGGATTCTAAGATTTGTAAGTGTGACATACCAACATGACGAAATAATAAGTGATTCATACCTTAGCTGCACCTGGCTACGAAACCTTAAAAATCGTCGTGATGCTTCTTATTATATACTTTATTAAATTTACTATAGAAATCGTGTATAGGTTTACATTTAACCGTTTTTTTATAACTCAAAAAATTATATTAGGTCAAAGAGTAGTCCCAACAAGACCATAACGGTTTGAAGGACTGAACCCAACTAAATCCTTCGAAGAGCTGTAAAAAGTGAAAAGCAGTGGTTGAAGGTTTGAAGAGGGTTTTTCTTGTGTTATTTACTAAGTTAAACAATTTTTATGGATGAAAAGGAAAAACGATTAAAAACAAATTTATGGATCAGTTTTACCAAGCGGTTTTTTACAGATTTAAGTTTATTATTTTTCTTTATTAAAGATTTTTCTAAAACGAAAAAGGTTTGATGTGGGATGATACGTACATAATTGAAGTCAGGCCTGCCTCCAAATGTGTTTGCAGAGAGCTTAAAACTCCACCAGCTTCGATCTGACACACGTAGGGTTGCATTTTAGGTAGTGATTTTACGCCGATTGATTTCCATATTTTTCAATAGATATGGAATGGCTAATAACAGAACCAAGCGTCAGCTGACGCACCCGCGGTGGGTGTGGATGTGATAGGCTGCAAAAGTGGTAAAAAAAAGTAATAGTACGCCGGCTGAAACTTTTCTCACATATAGTTGACATCATACTGAGCTGAAAAAAAATCGTCAGACGATGCACCCGCGGTGGGTGTGGATGTGAGAGGTTGCGAAAGCTGTAAAAAAAAGTAATAGTACGCCGGCTGAAACTTTTCCCACAGATAGGTAGTTGACATCATACTGAGCTGAAAAAATATCGTCAGGTGACGCACCCGTGGTGGTTGTGGATGTGAGAGGTTGCGAAATCTGTAAAAAAAAGTAATAGTACGCCGGCTGAAACTTTTCCCACAGATAGGTAGTTGACATCATACTGAGCTGAAAAAATATCGTCAGCTGACGCACCCGTGGTGGGTGTGGATGAGAGAGGTTGCGAAAGTGGTAAAAAAAAACGCAGTTTAGTCATAGTTTAGCTTACGAAGCCCCGTAATGTTCTTTACTCTATGGATGTTTTTTTTTCGTAATTTTCAGTTGTTATTGAACACACGGTATGTGTAATAAACTTGAAACTTTATCGAAACAAACTTAACAGTACTTTTAATGTTATGGAAGCACTTGAAAAGTCTTGTTACGATATAATTATAGTTTTGCAGTTACCATTTAAGAAATTTCCGTTAGTCAACCTTTTTTTTTATTACCACTGCAATGTGAGAGTAAAATGGGCCTAAGAATTTTTACTCGATAGTACGTAGCTCTTATTTGCAACAAACTAATTATTTCGAAGGCAAGGTCAAAGATAAAGGAAAACACAATACTATCTGGGGGCACGGCAGTGCCCTCGCCAAGTCGAGATAAAGAGCGGCACGGCCGTACCATCCTTTTCTCGAAACAGTTCAAGCCATTTTCGACCCCCCTATAACTTCGTTGTAGATAAAACTAGAAACCTGAATCTTGAGTAAACAAGCAGGCATTGTATAAACACGGTACATTTCAAATTTCATTTAATTTCTACCAGTAGTTTATAATTATAAGAGGTCAAAGTTTCTCAATTTTTGTCACTCACTGACTGACTGACTGATCGATTATCAAAACTATAAGTCACTTCTAGCAGACACAGAAGCTTCAGATTTGGAATAAAATTAGTGTTTAGTATATCAATCAAGAAAAAACCAAAATATTTTGCAATTTCAGTCCAGTTTTCTAGATACACCAACTGCAAAAATGACTTTGAAATCCCATATAAATATATAGGATTACAAAGTAACATTTGCAGGTGTAAGTAGAAGGTACCGAAAAGGAAAAAAAGTAGGACTATCTACTATCTACTTGGCAATCGCACTAAATAATCTTATTTAATATATTATGTGGTACTGTGACATACATTGTGTTTTATTGCGATGGCCAAGTCAATCTATTTATTTAACATAAAAAGATTTTTAATATTGATATAGTCACGATAAGATGTTGTTAGGTTTGCTAATTATGTAATAACTTAAGACAAATGGTCCCTGAAGTAGGGACTGAATAAATTAACCGACTTGGATTTACATGGATCTCACAAATTTTTACGGTAGAAGAACTAAGTTGCGAGACTTGATTTTTCTTACAAGTTTTGTTTTTGATGGCATAACTAGATAAGATAAGATAAGATAAGATAAGATAAGATAAGATAAATATAGACTCGATTATATTTTTTAGCATCAGCAACCGTGTACTCGTAGACAATATCATAGTTTATAAACAAGTCTACGATACTATAGTTTCTGGTGCTAAACTTTTTATATATCACCGTATTCTGCAAGAGTGCTTGAAAATCATTTATAATCAATATTATAAAGAGGAAATGTGAGTTGTGAGTTTGTGAGTTCGGATGCAGGGGCGCAATTCCGGAGAAACAATCTAAGTGAGATTTCTAAAACTCGAGCTAAAAATGTATGGAGTTCGACTGATAAAACAGGTTTTTACGATCGAAAAGCCTGAGAATTAAACCAAGTGATTACAATAACAATTAAACTGGCTTCTTTTGCCTTTTTTTTGCGTTCCACAGATGGAACATTTTATATTTTATTTTATATCATTATTCTTTCACCAACAATGTACAGTTGCAGTTAATGTTCTAAAACTACAATTTAAAACCAATAACAAAAAAAAGAAAGAAGAATAATGTAAAGAAAAACGAACATGATGAAATATCATTTTTTTTATAGAAACCATTAACAAAAAGATATAACATATTTATTTATTAACAATAAGTACTTTGACAGGTGACTTCTATCGTAAAAATAATTTTACCCTCGAACCCGTGCATTCGATCCTAAGATTGTTTTCAAAAAACAATGAATCCGGTTTGCTCTACCTCTTTTCGGAGTCCTTACAGCTCAATAAAATTAGCTTTTTATATAAATAAATTGTAAAAGTTCCCTGCGGGGGTCGCCAACCAGAGCACGACGAATGTTGTTTTTGATTTATACCTTCACTACCGAAAGAACTTGTAGTTCTCATGAAGTTAGGACTAGCAGTAGAATCTAAGTTCCTTTGTGTTTATTCTGATGATAAATAATTACTAAAATTTAAATTCTGCAGTTTTTAGGGCTACGTACCTCAAGAGGAAAATACGGAGCCCTTATAGGATCACTTTGTTGTCCGTCTGTCTGTCCCTCCGTCCGTCTAGCTGTCCTTCTGTCTTGATATGTCTATGTCTAGATATGGTCAAAGATCGTGGTGTGAGCCTTGACTCAAAATTAACATTTGAGCACCATATAGGTATTAACGCAACTGTGCGCAGGGCTTATAAAAGCTTGGGTTTCGTAATGCGGGTATGTGGTGAATTCAGATATTTTGCGTATGTTAGAAGTTTACTGGAATTGAGATCTTCTGTGTGGTCGCCACATTACATAACTTATAAACAGCGTATCGAAAAAATACAGGAGATTTTCTTAAAGCATCTTAATTTTAAAGCCAGATTACCAAAAATGAAATACGAAGACTCTTGTCTACACCATCGTATTTCATCGCTTGAGGATCGCCGGCTTTTGCTCGACATGTCTTTGTTATATGACATTGTTACTGGTCGTATTAACAGCATGAGCATGGTGTCTAACTTCTCCCTTAACGCCACCTCTTATCGCACTCGGCACTCCGCAAGACTCTTTTATCATGTTCCAGTTGTTCGCACGAGCTACTCGTATGCCCAATCATCCCCTCTCATTTGTCTACCTAACGAATACAATAAGCGTTTCTTTAGTATCGATCCATATTAAAACTCTAGGACATCATTTCGAAATAAAATAATCAATCAAATATTTTGCCCTGATGAATAACCGTAATTATTATGATTTCCGTGAACAACCTCTCATTTTTTTTCTTACATACCCTCCCTCACACACACTCTCTCATACATACCCATCCCTTACATTAATAATACACAATACAAACACCTTGTCGAACAATTGAACAAAGTGAACAATTTAAACTAAATAGAGTACGGTAGGCAGATGAGTTGCCTTGTAAACATTTAATATTTTTTTAGATTCTATTTCCGAGGAATTAATTAAGTTGAGTATTTTTTTGTTTTTGTTATTTTATTAAACGGTTGGGGACATTTGTTATTGGCCTTAGTCATGGTCTTGAAATAATGTTTAGTTTTACTTTTAACGCTGTTAATTTCCTAAATAAATAAAAGACCCCTTTTCTCGGAAACGCGTGCAAAACGCGTATCGAGTTGAAATTAAAACCATAAACTCAGGTCTACAGTCCCTTGGAGATGTGGAAAAATCAAACTTCTAAGTTAACGTAAAAAAAAGATTACGGCCGTTTATGCCGCAAAAAACTTATATTTCGACACTCTCAAGGGAATCAAAATTTATAGGGTATTTTCCGTTGACCTAGAACTTTGAAATTAGGTAAGTAATACCGTCTTATACTACAAATATAGGGAAAAATCTGAAAAGTACACATTTTTAATCAATTTATAAGAATTTAGTCTTTAACTGAATCCTCGGTTGACGAGTCCGACTCGCACTTGTCCGGTTTTTAAGGGTTTGTTGGTAAAAAAAAAACATTAGCTCGCTGTGGTTTTGTTTATGGAATTATCATTTAAAAAAAAATAGTCTACCGAAAAAAGAAAAATCACTATAAAGAAAAGTACTGTTGTCTATAACTTTTACAATACGAAAATTCACACATTCATTTTTGTACCAAAAATAATTTTGTTGCCTGCTTTTTTATTATTTTACCTTTCGTGGGCTAGAAAATACTTAAAAAAATATTAAACAAAGATAAATAATTGAAGCGGGAAATTATGAATTTTAATATAATTTGATATCCTTTGGCACATTTTGTGCACGCTATTTCGGTGAGTAATGATTACAATAATAAGCAATTAAAAAAAAACACGGTACGGGACGTTATAACTTTTATAATAATCTGTGGTACGGGTAGGTAACAAACTTTCTGATGGTTTGTTGTATTTGTTGTTCATTGACCTTAGACCATATAATACGGGACTAGGCAAGCGCACTTATCCCCCTCTGCCGAAGTACGAGTACATGAGCAATTTGTTCATGTAAGTTCACTTGTGTGCGCGTTTTGTGTTTGTATTGCAGCTTCTGATTTAGTGTGACATATCAATTATTCGCAGGAGTGTGTGTGAATGAGTAAATGTATGCTGTGCGTGTTTACCTTCCCTCCCGTGGAAAACGGCAGAATAATTTCAGTACTATGAGTCGCGCGTCCCGTGTTAAATGGTTTAAGTCTGTGACGGACGACAGGAAGGTAACGTGGTCTGTGGTAACGTTAGTCTTCATATTTTTTGCATCATCCTTATAAAATGAAGAGAAATGCGTGACCTGAAGCGCTTTCATACGTCGTTTTACATGTTGTATATGTCGCACGGTTTTTATGAAATCAAGGTTTAGATTGAAGCTCAAGGAGTTTGATCAAATCCGGGATATGACAAAATTCAATAACTTAATTTCATCATAATCCTAAACAGATCCAGGATTTCGGAAAATCAGGATTTGTAAATGAAAAAGGTATGTTTAAATTGGTATTTTTATTAAATAAAACGAGTTTTTTCATCAAATGGTAGCCATTGTTTATTAGGATTAGCTGTTTATGTAAAGTCATTTTTATTTAACCTCCTAAAGTCTAGAAGTTTTTTCAAAAACATCCTCTTAACGCCCAAGTTCCATAAAAAGACTCTCGTCAGACTTGGGGTTAACACCCATAGCATTTTTTTTTAAATACAAATTATTTTTTTCTTACGACCCAGTACTCTTTATAAGTACCAAATATGCTATTAAGTTGAAATTTTTGTAAAAGGACCTTTGGTCGTGACGTGAGACCATTTTCAGAAGATGTCGGAAGAAGGCCCTTTTTTAGGAGCCAATTTTATTTAATATTAATATTTTAAAGACAAAAAATCCGGGTATGGATCGCATTCTGAGGGTTGCATACCAACATATCAACCACTGTCATTTTTAAAGTAAAAGTTTTTAAAACCTTAAACTGCTATCCCGCTACAAAAAACAACTATTGCGTATATAAGTAATTACTTATGTTACAATTGCGTATGTAAGTAGTTACTTATGATACTATTGCGTGTATGAGTCGTTACTTACATTACTATTGCGTACATAAGTAGTTACTTGTGTTACTTTGCTTATATAAGTAGTTATTTATGTTACGCCTAGTTCGATTTTGTGGTGGGATAGCAATTCGCATAAGATTTGAATGCAAGGGCCTAAAGTAAAAACAGCTTTTGCGAGTAGGTTTGGCAAATTTATAAGCTCTCGTATATACAATAATGCTCTCAGGCACTGCGATTTTAAAGAGTGTTCTGTTTTTAAAGCAAAAGCAAAGATAACAAATTGGCTTTATTCTATTAACTACGAGGACACTGAAAAGTTAATTAATCGTTTCGTTGTAGATAACTTTTCAAACATTAAATTTTAGCAATATTTATGTAAAAAAAAAAAAAAATGTTATTTTTAATTTTCTTTTTTCCTTGTGTTTTGTGTACATACTTATTTTATAAGTTTTACTCTCAATTGTGTTTTTTTTGTGTAAGAAAATGTACCTAGATCGATTGTTATCTTTTATTATTTATAATGATAAGTAATTAATCAATTAATAATCCACTATTGCCACAAATATTTCACTGGTACCCCAAGTTACTAGCGTAGCTGAGTTTGGGGACCCCTGGTAAATTTACTTTTTAAATTATGTGCAATGTACCAAAATTTGTATTATGTTTTATTTTTGTAATTTTATTATTCTTGCATTAAATTTATTTTCTTTTCTTTCTTTCTATTTCAAAACTTTTACGTTAAAAATGTCAAACTATAGCATGTAAAGACGGCATTCCTCCTGCCTATATTCTCCAATAAACGTTAGGTAAGTACAGACAAGTAATAAGCTGACCAATCATGTTCTCTACTTACTACCGAAGTTTTCCTTTTATTGTCTTGTTATGAAGGTGGACGTGACCAGTTCCTACATTGTGGAAGTGTTTTATGAGTTTCAGCAACAGGAAAACGAGTTCTGTAATGAAGTTTTTAAAGTTGCATGTCCCTTATTTGCGTAATGGGGTCTGAGGTTCCTTTTTATGGTAATTGTGATTGTGTTGTGGGTAAAGAAATGCTATAAAATAGTAAGAGTATTGTTTTTGTTCCTCTTACTTTGTTTTTAGGCTTGAAACGATATTTCAAATAAAACTCTGACGGAACTTTGAGGTTTGGAATACGGATTCTTTTTCTGTAAAATATGAAAGGGTTTGGAGATTTTGGTCTCTAATGCCAATTAGCCTTTTATTTTTTTAATTGGGCTCTATTGTGGTTTTTATAAAAATATATGGCTGACAATAATACAAAGATTTTTAATTTTACAAGCGCCAGAAATTAAACATTTTAGAGAATGCTACACTTCTAATAGCGCCACGCACGATACTGTGCGCAATTTCACTCCAACTAAAACGTTCCCGCTAAAACGCCTTTTTACACTATACACTATTTTCATGTCCTGTTTCAATGGGTGCGGTTATGACTTTAAACAGAATAATCTACTTCAGATATCGTTGTAATATCGGTCACGAAAATAAACGAAATAAACCGAACAAATCCGTATGGACTTCGTGACCGACCATAAACCACAACACATTCAACCGGCCCCCATAGTAGGTACGTTGTTCGTTGTGGCCTGAAGTTAGCCGCACAACACGTTTGACAGCCCATTTTTCCCAACGATTTTTGACATTTGATGAGGCTCGTGACCGAATCGTTGGTGTTTATTGTAGTTTTTGTGGTCTCATAACCGCACTCACTGTATATTAAGCGTAATAAATAAATAATAAACTTTGGTTACTTTTGCTTATATCGTTGAAATGTGACACGTATCGATTTTGTAAAATATTCGAGACCACATCATTGAAAAAAGAAAAATGCGAAAGGCAGGGAAGCCAGGCTCCATAAAATCTTTAAACCCCTCTGTCAAGGATTTATCAATGCAGTTTGATCTGCAGAAAAGATCATTCATTTGACGCATTAATTTTCAATCTCTGCGTTGTCACATATTTAATATTTTTGCTTTACAGTCTCATTTGGCAGTTCAATTAAGTTGCAAATGGATAGACGATTAGAAAAAAGTGTTTGGCTAAAAGGTCAACGATGTTTGAGGGAACCCTAGAACATACGAGCACGATTGTCCACAAGACATTGCAGATTTGAATCTCCGGCTGTCAGTTTCAGACCATTCAAATAAAAGGGGTTGTGTTGTGAATTTCTTATCAACTATTGACTGGAAAAAGAGAAAAAATCCACAATAAAATAAGAGAAGTAGCTGCAAATCAATGTATGTATGTTTTATTGATGTTTTGGACAGCATGTTTTGTAAAACAATTATTATGAAACAAAGCTAACATTATGTGTACCAACGACGAAGCCCTTAAAATCAAGGAAACGAAAGATAAGAGCATTTCTTTGAACAGCACAACTTGCGAAGAAATCGCAATCAAGTAGGCTCAATAAACAAAGCTAGCTGAAGAAAAAATAATTTCCTTTACACAGTGGTTGCTTGCGATAAACGTCACAGCGGGGTCTCCCGTCTCTTTTGTCGCTACTTGGCGGGAAAGCCAAGTTCATACTGTATTTGTAGCCAAGTGGAACATATCTGTGACCTAAAAACGCCCTGAGATTTTTTATGCCCGGAATAGGCGTTTTTTGGTTGTTATTTTTATTCGTCACTGTGTTGGGATGTTATATTTTTGTCTGAAAAGTAAAATTGTGTGAACAACTTTCTTAGTACGGTTTTATTGTGTTTATACAAACGTGTGAAGGCCTCTTAAATCATTAAACGAAACTCGGGTTAAATCGAAACATAAAATGGAGAGTATAAATGGCGGCTTAAGTGCGATTTCATCCAGTCGACCGACAATTAGGAGTTTTTATAAAAATCAAGTGTTTTGGTTGATGTAGTAACAAATAGGGTCACATTTCAAGCAATACATACATTTTATGATATACAGGTTGTCAACGGGATATTCTAACAACTTTTACTATGGGGCGTAACCTGAAATTGTCAAAAAAACCTGAGTGCTGCTTCATACATTTTGGTCGAGTAGGTGTTTTATATAATTTTATATGATACAGCTGATTATTTTTCGTGATTTGAGAGTTGGCATCATAGTGAAAGTTGTCCATATATGCATGGGTAGAACTGCCCGTTTGGCGGATAAAGATTATAGTTCGTATTTATACTTACTACTAACGTAGTATACTCAATAAATATTTATCTCATATATTGATTGTATTATACATAAAGTATTTAGTCAATGTTAGTATATTATATTATTAAATTGAACTAAGACTTTGCATTACATTTATTGTACGTATATTTTCCGTTAGAGAATCTACATCATTTATTTCCAAAATAAGAAAAATTATTGTAAAATTGTATATCGAGTATATAACGTACCTAAATAGCAAATAAACTTATTTCTATTTATATTAAAGTTTTGACAAATTTTCTCGCAGGTATCTTTCGTCATAGCTTCAAGAATGCGCTACTACAACCCCATCTGTAACTAACTTCATACATGTAGCCCAAACTATACAAGGCCCAAAGTAATATTTTATTTAAATAAAAAAAATAACATTTCTACTGTGAATTGCGTGTTTTCCGTGTGCCTCGTTGGGTATTAATGTAAGTGACAACAAGTTTACTTCCTACTTTCAAACTTAGGATTTATATAATAAGTATACAATGCATTTGATGATTATCCTGAGGATGTTTTTGGTAATCTTTATTATTTCCATTAAAAATCCCGCAAACCTCTTTGTATGAATGAAAAAGGAATTTTCCTAGAAAATAATTTTTTCTCTTTAGATATGGTTTTCCTAGAACACTTAGCAATAGCTGCTTTCCTTTGAAGAACTACAATAACATTCTTAACGCACCGTTGTGACCATTATCATAATTTTGAAGGTTTTATAAGCTAAAGGCAGAACCTTTATAAATAACACCGGATTATTGCTTAACTCCCAAGAATTTCTTTGAGATCTACTGCCTTTTATTTTCGTGCTTCTGAAATGTAAACGACTTTCGAGCAAACGTCAAAATGAATAAATTCTTAGGATGTGTCGCGAGATTAAATATCACGGATATTTTTACTCGTCTCTGTTTAGCAAAAAGGGTGGTTTTTCATTATTTTGTAGGTTCTTTGGTCAAAAATAAGCAAATAGAAACCTTTTAAGTTGTGAGTTAAATGTCTGTCTTTCGACCTGTGTCACTACAGTTTTTTTAAACGTATTTCGACACTCTCAAGGCATTCAAAATTTATAGAGTATTTTCCGTTGACCTAGAACTACAAAATTTGGCAAATAATACCGTCTTATACTAGAATTATAGGAAAAAATCAGAAAACTATACATTTGTAATTAAACCATAAAAAAATCATCGAGGATAAGCAACGGTATGCGTGGTCATAATTGTACGGGTGACCAAATCTTTTTTCGTAGATTTTTTAAAACTTTTACTAGTTTGTCCGGAACCCTCGTCGGTGGGCGAGTGAAACTCGCACTTGTCCGATTTTTTATTAATATATATATAATTATATTCGAATATAATAAATAATACCCGACTCACGACAATATAAATCGAAAATTTTATTTTTCGTTTTTTCTTCTATTAAAATTTATAAAAGTGGCTATAATCTTGTCATATTTGCATGCTGTAGATGTGTTAATTAAATTTAAAATATGAAAAATATTATATCCCAGTGCTGTCAATTGAAAAAACAGGCAAACTATTGGTCACAAATAGTTTTAAAGAGATAACATGAACGTGCACATTTATCATCTCTCATAGTCTTTGGTGCGATTTTAATAGTATATTGCTAACAAACTTAAAAGGACGGCTGCCGGTTCGGCAACTCTATGCTGAATTTGTTGTTTTTCTTGAAATTTTACTATGAAAAGATGTAAATATTTTTATATATTTCTATTACTGTATAGTAAGAGGGTTAATAAAGTACAAAATATACAGTACAGTTTATTGTGTCAAAATCCAAGATCAGCATCAATGATGAAATGCGCCACGCTCAAAGTAATTCTTGAAGGAGTTACGCAAGGTATTGTCTTTGCCCTAAGTTTATGGTTTTTTCAGCAAATAACACTTACAGAATTCATCTGAAAGAATTTTACGTGGCACAATATAGCAGTGGAAGCCCTCGATGAGATCGTAACGGGAAGAATTTTACGACTACCTACAGTCGCCGCTCGGTAAGACACACCCTCAGATTTCTTCGCTACGACATCAAGCGAGGCATACACTGCCAGATAAGCTCAATCGATTTTGGAGATTTAAATTATTGTTTTGTCTGATTTAAAACCAGTTTTTTCCGCAGTTTCATTTCTTTATTTCCTGTTGATTCAATACAATATTCTTTATTGCACACCAAAACAAAGCGACAATGTTTTTTAAATTCCAGTACAGTACAGTTTTTGTTTTCCGATGCTACTAGGATAGGACCTTGTCATACCTGATGCCTGTGTGCGTTAGCAACGTTGACGTAAGTGCGCGAGTTGAGTTGAGATGCACATAGTGCACAGGTATCAGGTATGACAAGGTCCTATCTCAATAGCATCTGAAACGGATAGTATTTCTTGTACCATATTTGGGTTGACTGGTGGAAAATGCTTCATGTTAATTCCACCAATTTGTATTTTTTAAATTTCTGCAATGAATAATTATGATGATGCTAGGTCTCGTAAAAAGTAGGGACAAGTACACGGATTTTATAACTAGGTCTTCTAGCAGGACAACCGTCTAAAAATACGGTATCAGGAAACGTAAAGTTTATGTATATCAAGTAAATGTGATTTGACCCCACCCATCAAATATTTATTTGAGCTCCAAAATCTTGGACCCTTTTTCTCACTTAATTATTTACCAGTCTCCTGACGCGTCAGTTCCCGAATAATAAAGTAATAAAACATCGTGTCTCTACATGGAATATTTTTTCAAAATGTTTAATGAAATGTGTTATTATTATTGTACCGCAGCCATAGCAACCATTGTTAGGATTTTGTATGCCTGTCTGACCGTCCGTCTGTCTGTCTGTCTGGTTGTCTGTCTGTCTGTCCGTCCGACTGTATGTATCGTGACGATAGCAATTATATTGTTTTTCTTTGATTTGATATTTATAAAAAATTACTGCAATGTCTCCATTTCAATAAATCTATATCTCGTTTTAAGTTGCAAGTGATGTTCTATATAAATAACAATGTATTTACTAAAGGCGTTTCGATATAATGACCATTCTACTTAATGATACATCTATCTAATAAACATTATACATAAAGGGTTTGCCTAGCGCATAGACATCTTATAATATTATTCTAGCGTCATTCTACATAATGATTTTCTGTGACGTATGTAACCCGTATGTTCCATTTTGACTCGAGAACTCCCTCTACGGATTTGGATGCGGTTTTCATTATTACCATCGCAGTGGTAATAAAGAAAACCAAAAACGTGGCAGAGATTGAAGAAAAGCTGACGGAGCTGCGGGCAAAACGCAAGTAAAAAATAAGAAATTTCAGTTGATTTATTGGGCGAATGTGGTGGTGTGTCTTGTAATTATAGCAACATTTTGTTATTATTTGTATTTATATGGTTTGGTTCATGACGTCTACTTCCCCGAATGTCTAATTGCCCATTACGACAACCTCCTTGAATGTCTAAAGCACTGAGATGTGAGGACAGGTGAACAAAAACATGTTTTATTTCGGTTTCGCTATTTAAATAATTTCAAATTACTCACAAGACAAACGCTTACAAATTCAAATTCAAATTACAAACCGCATAAAATAAAATAATCTTATTAATATAAAAAGATAACCAAGCACTCACGAAATTTATAATTTGTGGCAAGTTAGAAAAATTTGATTTTTCGAATGCCAATGTCAATATCTTTTTTTATAAAAAAAAATAACAGCACGCCATAGGATTTATCAAACTTTATATCCAATTTCCACATCCATGGCTAGCACTGACCATTATAATAGAGGTCAGTAATGGCTACGAATTTACACGTAAAATGTGTAATATAATAAATCCAATAAACCACATCAAGCACATTCTGTCATTGAAAATACTTCAAAACACTTAAAAGAATCCATTGATAACCAACAGCCAGTATTGATAATGCAGGTATGATTCCTGACATTCGGAAGAGTATTCGATGCGATGCTCTTTGGTAGTAGGTATAATAAAATTGTCAGATAATGCTTTACTTAGTCGGTTCACTACTAAATGTTTTTTTATATCAACAATCAAATGTAGGACCCTGAGGAACGATCTGTCTACTTTTCCAAACAGACTACTTTCCCCATTAGTCGATTGGTCCAAACGGTTTATTTTCACGTTTGGTCGGTGTTGGGTGACGTGTGGCAATGTGCGGCTAATAGACATTCGGGGAAGTAGACGTCATGGACCAAACCGGTTTCAAAGATATTCGGGGAATCGACGTACGGCGTCTAGATATTTGGGGAAGAAGACGTCATGGACCAAACCCACTTCTAAGGTTTGTTACAACTGACAAATGTCAATGTTTTGACAAACAGTAATAAATGCCAAATAAAAAAGGGGATGGCTCTTCACATGAATAGTCTGTAACCAGTTCCTGTAATGTTGCTGTTACGTACAGTCGCCTATATAGGTAGTTTAGCTCCCTATTCGTAGACGATTTTAACCGCTATGACGCCGCAATAAGATCTATCAATAAGTAGCCTGTCATGCTGGCGTCCGTACATGAGGACTACTACGTTTTCTGTACTGGTGTAGTTATACTTTAATAGAGTTCTAAATTTCTTTCGAGGAGATTGTTACGATCCTATAAAAAAGAGGCGAAGCAAAAAAGTTATCTTGAGCCTTCAGAGTTCTTTTAGTATATAAATATGGGTAGATATAGTTTTATTTTATAGAAAAAGTTCAGATAGGCAGTCGTTAAAGTGATACTTGTGTCTAAGATATAAAATGTTGTTGTGTATAAGTATTTGTTTACTTGTTTTATTTTAGGTCAGGACTACATAGTTTCAAAATTAGTAAAAAATACTTTTCTCTCAGTAATTCGTTATTTCTGACTAAAACATTACGGTAAAATCCATAAATACTCAGCCAAAAATGTTTTTAAAGTCATAATCGTTGTAAGAAGCCCAATGAAAAGCTTTGCAATCTCCTAATTTTAAATAAATCGTGACGACATGAATTCCCGAGGGGGTGTCAGAGGTGGTTCCGAATGTGAACTGTGAAATGCAAGTCACAGTCCACACTCGGTACACCCACGTTTCACTGACGATTATGACGTCCGAACTTGATGGATGATGAGCCCTATCACCGTACTTCGGGCACAAATATGGGCCGTCGCAGACCAAACGTGCCTCTACGGATTTGAACCCGCGGCCCTGAGAACCAGTTGACCACAGAAGCGGTTTATCAGAGGTGCTTTTTTTTATTTGCCAATAAAATCAAGCGACAAAATATTTTTCAAAACTAACTTTTTTGGGTAAATTTGACAGATTTAAGATTTTTCAATCAAAAAGAATCGTTATTCAAAGTAAATCGCAAAATTGGTTTTTGTTTTAACAAGCAATTTGAAACAGAATTTCTCTTGATTAATTTTCACGGCTGATTGAATCTAAAGATAGCGTGAATCATAAAATTTTACAGAACCGAGATAAACATTTTTATATTTTAAAAGTTTCCGTTTCTTTCAGGCATTTTGATTGACATTCCATAGGCAAAAAAATTTTACTGCAGGACTCCAGTGGTAGCGTGGCGTGGGCTCTAGTCAAATCATTTTTGGTCTGACGACAGAGATCGTGCTTGCATCTATCACGTTTACTCCATGCGGAAAAACCCGCAGTGCGAGAGGGAGAGATTCTGGGAAAAATTAAAAAAAAAACAAATTCTATCACTAATTAGTGATAATATGAAATAGCAGTTTAAAATATCTGTTCGTTTCACAGTTTAATAAGGTTTATACAGATTTTAATCTTTAAATAATATGTGTGGGTTGGAAGCTCAAATAATCTTGAAATTAATATTTATAGCCATCTTTGGTTTTTTATTTCTCAATATTGGAATGACTTCTCAAAATTCTGTGATGCTAAAAGTGAGCATTATAATTTTGGTAGAAGCACATTTTTTTAAACGTAAGATTGTTAGATTCTTTAGAAAAAAAATTTTTGGCTTTGCGGGAACTATTCTCTTCTTGACCGAAGGTTAGGGAAAGTATGCCAGGATGAAGTATTTTCTGGTAGGTCTTTACTATATGTAATGGTAATATTACAATGTATTTTTAAGAAAAACAACTTCACCATGGAAGAATTGCACTTTGTACTCACAAATAACAAATGGCATAGTTTTACTCTTCATTTGTAAGTAGATATGACTACAACATTATTATTACCAAGTTTTGTTCGAATGTAAGAGTTTATAAGGAAACTACGTTTTGTAGTATATAATGTTGTATTTCTTTGTTGTTTGTATGGGAAAACGGTTATCAAATAAACACACTATATAAAAACATCAAATTGAGGCAGTAGCAAGTTTGCGAGGTAACTAACCGTACGCGGCAGATTTTTTGCTTATTTTTCAATAAATCCAGTCCTGCGTATAAGTATACCCACGTATATCATATAGAAGACAGTTTAAGGGTTCCATCAAAATTGTCCTTAAAGTGATTTTCATAATAAAAATTTCAATAATAAAAAGCTTAAACATAGTGTGCTAATTTATAATTGGAGATGTAAATAATTGACTTGTTGAGATCAAACGGCAAAAGAAATAAAGTCATCTAAAAATGTTATTTGTTTATTTTAATCCAATTATGAAGTAGGTTATTTTATTGTTACTTAATCCATGATGAAGAATTCGAAAAAAGAAGAGTTTCCACTTTTACAAATCGTCCGGAAACGGTTGTACCCATCCGCGGTTGTCGAATTTCCCGGCCGCGACTCGTTGTCGCCGGATGGAACATTAACTTTGACGGAGATTTTTTATACGATGCGAACCAAAACATTTGTAGATTTGCTTTTGTACAATATATGATATATGATACATAATATATGAACTCAAAATAAAGTATTAAAAATATGGTGTGCTGTGCAGTGACAATAAATTAATGTATATAAAATACTTTGTATTTTTTTAGAATATTTTTCTGTCTGTCTTTTCCGTTTTAATTCGAGAAACGCTCAACGGATTTGGATATGGTTTTCTTAATTATCATGGTAGTGACTCTGGTCAAGATACAGTCTATTGGGAGGTAGATGAAAATTTTATCCATTTAATCACGCCAAGCCGAAATCCGTCGGTAATAATTTTTATTTTGCGCGAAACCGCGGGAAAAAAAGATTTAATTTCTCCCTCTTCTTGTAATTTGTGTATGAAATTTTTTTTTATCTTATATTTGTAGAAGGCGCGAATATTCGCCGTTTCATTTCCAAGCTACGAATGCATCAAGGTATATTTCCATTTTATACAAAGTGTGAGGAGGAAATTTAAAACAATGTTTGTTTCATATCGCAATTGAACAAATGATTTTATTTGAAAAACGCATTTTTTTCCTCAAAGCCAAATCTTGGCCAAAACATAGCAATACTTGCAAATGAACTCATGGGTAAAAGCTGCTAGTAAATAAAATGGGAGGTAGAGCAGAGACAAGTCCACAGATATTTCAGTTATGTATATAGAGGGTGTGACGGCCTCTTCGTGTATTTATCGGGTAATTTATTGTTTATCGACTATCTTGTTTGAGATATTTCATGAAAAAGTGTTTCTAAGAGAAGGAAGTTCAAGTTTCTTTACGCTATAAGTACCTGATGTTGCTTGCTTTGTTCAAGGTTGTAATTTGTTTTTTCTTATGTTTCTGTCTATAAGAGTCTTGTCACTTGAAATAAATATATCATTGTTTTATAAATTGAACGCATTGCAACGAAGAAGATCTATTGGAAACAATTTCTCAGAGAAAAATATGTATCAGGCAAACCCGGATCTCTGCATATCGCGGGCCTTACTTATCAAAAGCACAAAAATCCTCTTAAACGAACAGGTAAATTTGAACAGATCCCCGTTGTTATATTATTTTAAATAATTGTAATTTATTAACATTTTTGTCTTTATTAATTCAAAATGTGTAATTTACTGACATTTATTGACTACTCTCACAATTGTAGACATTATTATTTTAATTTCATAGGACTAAAAAAAATTCCTCACTTTAAGGGAATATTTCTGCGGCTCAACACTGAATTTCAAATTTATATCATGATTTAGCCTGCCCTCTATGACATTATTATTTACCATCTTCAATGAAAACTGTTACATACCTATATACAATCTGCATAGTTTTTAGTTATTAAGATATTATAACCTGATGATGCCGTAAGGCGAAACCGGTAGTTTAATAAAGTGAGTGTATTTTTTAAGATGTCTTATTACTTATTTAGTTTATCCACACATCTATTTCTTTCGAGTTTTAAAACTATTTGAGTTGGTAACACAAATTATATAATTTAGGTTTATTATGATTTTTAGGGTTCCGCACCCGATGGGTGCCAAACGGGCTACTAGCCTCCGCTTTTTGTCTTTCCATCCGACCGTCTGTCACAGGGGTCTACAGGTTCAGCCGTATACGTATAGGTATTTTCATTTTTAGCGGGACCCAATACAACAAACCTCGAAAAAGTTATACATAAAGTTTCAGATATATTCAGGTTGTCGTACATATTCTGATGCAAAATAACAAACAATAAGAATTCGGGTCATACTATTATGCGACACCGGATGAACGTGGACGAGATCACTGACACAGTGGAACCCACATCAAGCTAAACACTTTCAGAATAACCTGACCTCTCATTGTATAGGCTTCCCGTACAATGAGAGGTCAGCTTATACTCAATGTGTATAGCTTGATGCGGGCTCCACTGTACAACGCGGCAAACTGTCAAAATGTGGTTCTCCTTTTGGCCACGTCCATTTAGATTCTTGTCGCCTGTATAGTAATACTAGCTTTTGCCCGCGGCTTCGCCCACGTTGAATTAGTTTTTGCGTACTCCTATAAAATCTGTCAATATTTTTCGGACTGTTACCTACCTACTTTATTTGTATAAACTTTCAGCCCAATCGGTTCAATAGGTACGTTGTGACACATCACTTTTCTAAAGGAACTTGAAACCACATTTTCATCCAATGGGAACTGATGTATGGAATAAAAAGTAGCCTATGTCACATTCATGCAAAATTTTAGCCCAATCGGTTCAGTATTCCTACGGCGTTCAAGAGTAACAACATCCATCCATGCATCCATACATCCAAACTTTCGCATTTATAATATTATATTATATTATTATATACATATTTAGTATTTATTATATAGTGGGATGGGATATATGGGATTTGTGAATACTTGAATTGTGCTTCAGTTGAATGGTGGCCATGATATGATGCATGGCTTAAAGTACTATACAAAATATACATACGTGAATCCGATTTCTATGGAATACGCTAGTTATTAATAAATTTATTTATTTCAGGCCCTTGGCCCATGTTAAAAATACCTTCACTAATACATAAAAAAAAATTAAAAGCTAGGTATTTTTGGTATATATATTTATGATAAAAGTTTATTAAATAACAAAGTTATATCTAAACTAATTAAAAATTAAAATTACGTAATGATTTAGATATTATAGGTGTTTTTAAAGGTTTCGTACCCGAAGTGTGCCAAACAGGACTCTATTATAAGCCTCAGCTGTCTGTCTGTCTGTCCGTCTGTCACAGGGGTCTACCGGTAATAGGTAGATAGTTGAAATTTTCACAGAATACGTGTAACTTAGGCCACTACCACGACAAATTTTATATGTAGTATAATATATAATATTTACATAGTCTAAAGTTAAATAATAAATAATAAAATCAGAGTTCCGTACTCAGAGGGTTCTGCGTTGTTTGATAAGCGCTACCATTTTAGTGCCTTATTTTTTGTCGCCTTAATGTTGTTATAACATCTATATTGTTGATGTGTATGTTTTTAGGGTTCCGTACCAGTATTGTGTGATGGTGCGGAACCCTTTGTGTGCGAGTTCGACTCGCATTTGGCCATTTTTTAGGGTTTCGTACCCAAAGGGTAACCAACGGGACCCTATTACTAAGGCTCCGCTGTCCGTCGGTCTGTCCGTCTGTCACCAGGCGTCTATCTCATGAACCGTGATAGTTAGACAGTTGAAATTTTCACAGATGATGTATTTCTGTTGCCGCTATAACAACAAATACCAAAACCGGCCAAGTTCGAGTCGGACCCGTGCATTCCCATACAACATACATGATTTTTTTGCCGTTTTCATAGGTAATGGTACGGAACCTTTCGTGCGCGAGTCTGACTCGCACTTGGCCAAATTTTTTAATTATTTCTGTGTTGCATCCCTGTAGCGTCAGAAAACTATAATCTGGCCAGAAATCCGGACTAATTATTCTCGATTTCAGAACCAGGTTACTCGTATACCAGGTGTAAATAGACTGCTACCATTAAATGAAACCACATATTCTACCGACCCTACTGAACCACTTTTCCCAAGAATCATACCCGCGGACACCCTTAGTTTGGGAAATAATCGAGATCTAAACAAAAATGCGTGAACCATAACGCACCGACCATATGGGCGAGTTTGGAGAGAGCGTTGTCCGTGAAACCGCTGTTCCGGTGCGGCGTTCTAAAACATACCTTCCTCCTACGAGATAAAGTCTTTGAGTTACAGTTGAATATCTTTTTCTCTGAAGATTTGCGCGGTTTTTTTTTAGAATAGTTGTTCAGTATGATCAAGAGAGTATGTGGTTTTATTTAATGGTCGCACTCCATTTATAGCCTGTATATTGCGTTTGTACTTTTAAATTATACCTAAAAACGCCACCTACCGTCAAACTATACCTAAAAGAGCAAATATAAATCCCGTAAAACATTTGAAGGAAATAATAGGAACTATTTTTGCTCTGATTTTCTCAGAAGATATCTTTAAAATAAAACGAGCTACAATTTTTAAAATGTGAAGTGAAAATGAAGGAACTTCTGCAGCAGAAGTAGTGAGAGAATCACGCACGGTGGCGTTCTCATATCCGTATCGTTTGCAGGTTACTTTAGTTGATCTACAAAGACGGTGCCTTGTTATTTAATAAGTTTTATTCTCAATTGTGTTTTTTTTTGTGTAAGAAAATGTACCTAGATCGATTGTAATCTTTTATTATTTATAATAATAGGTAATTAATCAACTAATAAATTTATCCACTAATGGCACAAATATTTCACTGGTACCCCAAGTTACTAGCGTAGCTGAGTTTGGGGACCACTGGTAAATTTACTTCTTAAATTATGTGCAATGTACCAAAATTTGTATTATGTTTTATTTTTGTAATTTTTTTATTCTTGCATTAAATTTATTTTTCTTTCTTCTTCTTTCTTTTTAGGGTTCCATACTTGAAAGGCAACACGGAGCCCTATTGATGTTGCTCTGCTGTCTGTCCGTCCAAATATGTTACGGGTATCTAGCTTGCAGACGGAATGAAATGAGTTACAGACCTGGAATTTGGATATGTTATGTAAAATGTTGATCCAAAACGAAATATTGAATTTAAAATGAAATAAAATTATTTTTAGAGTTAGTCCCAAACATGAAAAATGAGCAGATTATTTTAAATGTGGGTTTTCATTGAGCGGAGTAAAATTTTTTTTTTTATTTAACCCTAAAAATAAAAATATCTAAAATTTAAAAATGGCCATCATAGTTGGCAGTTTTAGACCATTTTCGTATTCTTTCTCAAAAAATAAACTAGTTAGGATTTTTCTGTATATTATGTGCATATACTCTATTTAAATAACAAATACTGAAAACACTTAGCACTTTAAAGCTTAATATTTCACCAACGGATCCCTAAATCGAAAAATGGTTTTCATATACCCAAAATGTTTTTGAACGACCTATCCAATGGTATCCCACACTATAGGATAGAAGAGAAAAATTTATCATACCCAATTTACGTGTATGGGAGACACCCTAAAAATAGTTTTCATCGAGACTTAATTTTACTATTTTGTTGGCGTGATTAATATGTATACTCATACCAAATTACAGCTTTATAGTACTAATAGTATCTGAGCTAAGCTGCGGGCAGACGGATGGACAGAGGGACATGGCGAAACTATAAGGAACCCTAAAAGGCAATTGAACTTTAACATTCTACAAAACAAGTCATTATTCAATGTCGTAAGAGGATTATACATATACATGAAAGCCATGCATTCCAAGTAACCATTAAGCTTTCTGCCATTTGGACCGTAATTTTTATTGTTTCGAGGTAACAAGCCGTACAGTAAAGGACATGGTACCTACTACGAAAGTAAGAAAAACCCCAAGACTCGCTTATTTCTTGGAAATATTTTACATTAGTATTATATACATGCCACGAACAAACCTAAAACTCTTATTTACTTACCTACTCATTTTGTTAGAACTTTCACGCGTGAACATTTGTATTTCTGCAAGTTTCTCCTTTGTAGACGGATAAAACAATAGATTTAACTTAAGGGTGTATAAAACCTCACTTCGCTTCGCATGATCCTGTTTTATACCAACATATACTGCAACAATCTCTCTGGAATTAATATCGCCGCCTCAGAAATAAGATGGCATAACTCAAAATTTATGTTTTTTGGGAAACGGCAATTTATGTTTCAACAGCTCTGATACTTCGTCTTCTATCAAATGGTATTACCAAATATATTGGGCATGCCTAAAATCTGCTCAGCTTGTTATAATGTATATCTTTTTTTGAAAACAATATGGTATAAATGTACATGGATATTGTTAACTAAAGTAAACTGAAAAAGATTTTAAAAATAAAGTCCCATTTAATACTACTTTAGTTTGATAGAATTAGTCAAAGTAAGGCAGATATCAAGTAAAAACTCACACAAAATTAACAGTAAAATGAAGTAATAAAATAATAATTACTTAAAATTACACGCGTTTTTTGGAATAAGAAGCCACTTTTACTATTAGTTCATTTCTTTATTAAAAATGCACCTACAAAAACAGATCATTTTTAGTCATAAAAGGACACATTTCAAGATAGGACATAAAAAGCGCGACTCAACTTTGCATATGCAGGCACAATACTAACTGGCATCAGTTTATTTCTTAGCAAAATGCGAAAATTCACAAGTGTGAAAGAGACACAAAGTCATGCTTTTTTATCGGAGATGCGCATTTACACGGGTGTGAAAGCAGTACCGATGCGGACCACTATTTTAGTGCGTTTTATGAGTAAAACTAAATTATTGAAAATTTCGATTTATGCCACCTTACATCTAAGGCGGCGAGTGATAAAGTTGAGGACTAATGCTATGTCAATGCTGTTGTGAAAACTTGATTCCATTAAGTTTTTTTGATAGAAAAAAATTACAAAGTTACCTCCAAACTGTACAATAAACCGATAGCATTCAATGAATACTTGAAATTAGATCTGAAACTTTGCATAATATAACTGATATTAGTATAAAGCAGCTGCAGACTGTTCCATAAAAATGAAAAAACCATCTGTGTAGCCGCGATTTCAAAATAACTGATGTTTTTGCGTGCGCGGCATCTGATTAGAGTAGGATAGACAGTTATAAAAGCGGCCAAGTACGTGTTGGGCCACGCGCAATGTAGGGTTCTGTAGTTGCCTCGTACATTTTATAAGTTGGTCTACTAATACAGATCGCGCCAAACTTCTAGTCCCATACATTTGGAAGAACGGCTCATACATTGTCGTGTTTAGGGGGGGCCAAAAGCTTGATAGCTGTGATAGATTTCTTTTTAGCTTCATTATATACACAACTTTTTGAATTTTTTCACATTTCTATAAGCAACCGTTTAGCTGGCAGGGGGGGAGACGCTTGACTCTAACAAAAATTAGCACTTTAAAGCTTAATATTTCGCCAACGGAACCCTAAATCGAAAAATGGCTTTCTCAGAGCTACAATGTTTTTTAACGACCTCGATACCCCACTCAATGGGTAAAACGAGGAAAAAAAAATCATCCCCAATTTACGTGTATGAGAGGTACCCTTAATAAATTGTATTTTTAAGATTTTATTTTACTATTTTATAGGCGTGATTAATATTTATATCCGATTTAAATTACAGCTTTCTAGTACCCATAGTCTCTAAGCTAAGCCGCGGACAGACGGACATGGCCAAACTATAAGGGTTCCTTGTCGGACTACGGAACCCTAAAAAAACCTAAAAAGGGACTGCGAATTGAGGTATTATGGTCCCTTAAGAAAATTCAAAGTGCATTCAACATGAGAGAAAACTTTTACTAAAACTGTAAATATACTACTTTACGTTACAATCATATACTACTTTATATACCTATATACTACTGCCGGGTATTTTGTCACAAATCCAAAAGCAACCGCTTATCTGGTAGGGGGAGACACAAGTGACTCTAACAAAAATTTGCAGTTTAAACCGTAATATTTCGCTACCGAATCGAAAAATTGACAATTATATACTCAACTGATGCCGGGTCCAGATCGGACCCGAAATATATCTTCAATTTCAATTTTTTGTGTGTTTTATAAATAATAGGTAGGGGAAAAACTCTTTTCGCAAATAGTATGTATGAACTTATAATAAAATCTCTTTTGCTATACCATTTGCATCTGGCTGGTTTTGGTATTATTAAAAAGATTAAATTTAAAAAAAGATATGTCCAAATTCAAATTAGGTAAAATGTGTGGTTTTCATTTGTTTTTGTTACGTTAAGATGAGTGAATCTAATGAAGAAATTCGATACATTTTAAAATTTTACTACATAAAAGGTAAAAATGCAACATAAGCCGCGAAAAAAATTTGTGATGTTTATGGACCTATGGTCAGGTGGAAGAGCTAATGCCGGGCTCGACTGTGGAGGTGCCACCATCTTACTCGCAAATCCGAACAGCTCTCAGGCAAAAAAAACCAGGTGGCCCACCATTACCTGGGACCGATGGATGGCGGTATATCCATCCCCAATTGCCGGGCCTTATATAAATTAGACTGGTGACGGGCAGCGGCGTCACTGGTGCAAGGGTTTTGGCACCGCGCTCACCAAACCGCCTGCCCAGCGTGTGTGAGTATGGGCATTTCTTCTAGGAGGACCGCAAAGAGTGGCGAAATCCTGGAAAGGCCTATGTCCAGCAGTGGACGAAACAGGCTGATGGATTGATGGATGGACCTAGTGCAGTGCTAGTGAGAGTAGCACAAATTTTGATCAAGCGTTTTAAATCCGGAAATTTTGATGTCAAAGATGCACCTCGCTCTGGGCGCCCTGTTACGGATAAAATGGATGCCATTTTTGAAAAAATGGATCAAGATCGGCATATCAGGAGTTACGATGTAGCTGAAGAACTGGGAATTGACCACAAAACAGTTTTGGCGCATTTGAAAAAAGCTGGGTACACAAAAAAGCTCGATATTTGGGTGCCTCATGAGCTCACTGAAAGAAACTTAATGAACCGTGTACTCATTTGTGATTCTTTATTGCGACGTAATGAAACCGAACCATTTTTGAAAAATCTGATAACTAGTGATGAAAAGTGGATCACGTACGACAAAAACGTGCGAAAAAGGTCGTGGTCAAAGGCTGGTCAGGCTTAACAGACTCTGGAGAAACCCGGGTTATCTCGCAACAAGGTAATGCTGTGTGTATGGTGGGATTGGAAGGGCATTATTCATTATGAGCTGTTACCGCCAGGCAGGACCATCGATTCTGAACTCTACTGCAAACAACTGATGAGATTAAAGCAAGAAGTTGAGAGAAAGCGGCCGGAATTAGTCAACAGAAGGGGTGTGGTTTTTCATCATGATTACACATCTTTAGCCACTCAGCAAAAATTAAGAGAGTTTGGCTGGAACGTATTAATGCATCCGCCGTATAGTCCTGACGTTGCACCTTCAGATTTCCACTTGTTTCGGTCTCTTCAGAATTCTTTAGGCAGTGTCAGGTTAACATCACGAGAGGACTGCCAAAACCACTTGTCGCGGTTTTTTGATCAGAAGCCCCAGAATTTCTATAGCAATGGGATCATGTCCCTACCTACAAGATGGCAGAAAGTTATCGAACAAAATGGCACCTACATACTTTAGTTAAATGTAAATAAACTGTATTAATAATGTTTTGAATTTTCATATAAAATGCGAAGAAACTTTTTCCCCAACTAATATACATGTAAAATAAATATTTTTTATTTAAATAACTTCAGTCTATTTACTTATTCAAATGTTACGGAACCCTCAGGCATGAGTTCTACTCGAACTTGACCGGTTTTAATTAATTTATTTTTAGGGTTCCGTACCCAAAGAGTAACCAACGGGACCCTATTACTAAGACGATTTTATAGATAATGGTGAACCCTTCGTGCACGAGTCCGACTCGCACTTGGCCGGTGTTTTTTTTTTTAATTATCGTGTCTATTAGCTGCGGTTTCCACTATGTTGTCTTACTATAGGTATATCGTACCTGCATGATAATGTTGTTTAAAATCGACCATGTTTTCATTGTTGGTTGATTCGGAAAAAAAAATGTATGAAAAGATGCCATTTTATTTTCATACTCTTTTCTTTGGAAACTAATGTTTTCATGAAAAAGAGTCGTAATTTATTCTGCTAATAAGATCCGTAAACTTTTTCAGCGTAATAACGCTTATAATAATATAAGATATAAAATGGGTAAATAAAATGAACTTATGTATTATAGTAAAAATACTATTTGTATTAGAGATACGAAAGGACTGTTGAAAATTGAAGAGGGGCTTCATTTAAACGAGGCTGCTTACTGAGTGTTTGGTTTCCATTATCCCGGCGTGAAATAAGTGATTTTGTTAATTACGAAAAGAGTATAATTGTTAAGCAAAGCTTCTAATTGCTCTTAGATACGATCTTATCAAATTACTTAATCTCTGTGAAGACTTTTTATTTTCACTCTTGCTTCATTAATTTAGGTAGCATAATGTTATAATATATATGTGGTCGCATAAACATTGAAATTATATCCAAAAGAAAATTCTAACAGAATCATCACTTTGCTATAATATAAATTTCTTACTACTTTAAAAATATATATGATTAAGTTTCTTGTGCAAAAAAATAAATACAAAAATATTTCTAACTTAATCCTATTTCTCCACTTGTAAGCAACGGAACGTTTATTTTAATTTTATCAAGAATAAAATTCTTTGTTACAGATCCTGAAAACATCTTTAAAACAACATGTCCAGTCCACATTTTGAGAACTTAACTGTATTATAACAACAAGCATAATGAAGAAAATCAACCATAATCCGATCAGAGCAAAAGTGACGTAACTTCAAAAGGCTAAAGGTCTACATTCGAGTGCTGCTTAGCAGAAGATCTAAATGCCTGATCCAGGAAATCGTGCGCTGATGTGTTGCTGCGCCGACTATGTTCGACTCGACCAAAGGCGCATTGCTTGTGGCGCCCTATTTATCTAACAGTTCTTGCTGGATCAACGGTAAAGGTTGGCCGTCAGTCTTCCCGGCCCCATCGGATATAATAAAAGCCTTTTTCATATTTGCCTTGTCTATGGCGATCGTTTTAGGCAACTTGGTGCTGATCTGTGTGCTCAATAATAGGAGATACATCAAGTACATTGATAACCAGGTAAGTTAGTACAAAAACACCAATATACGGGGTGTAAATAGAGTGCGAACATTAAATAAAACCACATACTCTACCGATCATACTGAACAACTATTCGAAAAACAAACCTGCGCAAATATTTAGAGAAAAAGATATTCAACTGTAACTCAAAGGCTTTATCTCGTAGGAGGACGGTCTATTTTAGAACGCTGTTTCACGGACGACGCTCTCCCGAAGCTTGTCCGTATGTCAGTGCGTTAGGGTTCACGCATTTTTGTTTGGAACTCAATTATTTCCCAAACTAAGGATGACCGCGGGTACGATTCTTGGGAAAAGTAGTTCAATAGGGTCGGTAGAATATGTGGTTTTATTTAATGGTAGCAGTCTATTTACACCCGGTATAAGGTGACTTAGCCAAATTAATACGTTGAACCAATGCACGGATTTTATTTTATTTTTATTTATTACACTTAAGGCGACGCCACGAAATTTTGGCGACATGGATCTCCATTTTCCTCAGCAATAAGAAAGAATATGTAATTACCAATTTATTTACTAGATTAAGCATTTCATTTACATCATTTTGCCCGAAGGTTTAGTTGATTGATTAATTTTCATAGCAGAGAAAATAATATTTAGAAAACCTCTTTTAAAACAGAGATTTCTATTTTACTGACAAACGGGAGCGAATGAAGCCTCTAATTTTTTTTTAAATTAGTCTATAAATACACTTCAATATGGACGATTGGATTTATTAAATTACTTATAGTTATCCGTTTAAATGAAAAATACTGTTTTGCCGCATTCGACCTTACGGCATAAGCTAGTTCGTGAGCGCATATTTGTATGGAGTAAGTCCCCCTCACTCCACTCCCCTAAGGCGCCGATTTTAAATTAAAAGCTTATCAATGCCTGACATAAAAAACTGTCATAAAAAAAATCACCATCATTTAAAAATCAGTAGGAATTTACGGAAAATTGTTTTTTTTTCAGTTTTTTTTTTAAATAATAGTTATAGTTCTTAGAGTAATGTCCAGTTGAACCCCAATTTTTATTACTTTACGTTAAACTGTATCATATCAGCTTTCATAAAATAATAATACCACGTTTCTATCTTAAAGAAAACATTTTCTATGAGCGGTTAAACAGAGGCACTGTGGGCTTTTCATATAAAATTAGTATAGAAAATAAATGTATATGAAAAAAATCTTATATACGATGTTTTTATAATTTTTTCTGTTGACAAAATTGGGTCTAGTTGTACCCATATTTATGTGTGCACTTTAAGGAGGCTCACACGGTATAAGAATAAGGAATTATTTTTTTACAGCCAAGGTACCTTCTGACTTCATTGGCATTGAACGACTTGTTCACTGGAGTGCTGATAGCACCTGTGGCTCTCCTACCAGCTCTTTACAAGTGTTGGCCCTACGGAGAAATCTTTTGTCAGATACAGGTAACGTCATTTATTATAATTATGACTATTGCATCATCCATCCATCCATCAGCCTGTTTCGTCCACTACAAACATAAGTCTTTACATTTACAAGAGTTCGCCACTCTTGGCGGTCCCCCTGAAAGAAATACCCATACTCACACACGCTGGGTAGGCGTCCGTCACTGGTCTGTTTTATATTATTGAAGGCCAATTGTGGATGGATAATACCGCCCTCAATCGGTCACAGGACACACAGGTAATAGTGGCCGCCTGGTTTTCCCTAGTGCTGTCCTCTTACTCTCCCCCGAATAATTTCAGGGTGGTCGTTTGCGAGCAACATGGTGGTATCTACTATTGCATGCTTGATTAAAAACATTCCTCACAAAAGATAAATACTTACAACACAAACATACTTTTCCCTATTTATATACGTAAATTTAATTTATATGTTTCAATATTGTTAAATTAAAAACTCTTGTTGATAGCAAACTGATGTAATTAACTTACAGACTTTAAGACTTGACCTATTATAACGAAGTGCATATTAAAAGTAGTAAAAAAGTTTCAAGGAAAACTGCACCGACTCCAACCTATAGAAAAAATTTAATGCTGGCTTGTAAAGCTTTATAAATAATTGTGCCCACGACGTGTTTATGTAAAAGAAAATAAAGTCGGTAGAAGGTCGTTTCACCTCTTGAAGAGGTACACGGCGGTGTAGATTTCCTGTAATCTATTTTACAGTATTTTTTTGTAAAAGCAACTTAAATTTTTCGTAAAAGACCGAAATTAATTGTCTTCATTTGAAGCAAACTTCAACACTGCCGAGTCTATTTTCACGATCCCTCCAAATTAACTCAGTTTGAATAAACTTAATCAAACACAATATTTTTTTCTCAAAACCGGTTAAGCGGTATCGGAGATATATTCCTGAACAAACAAATATACAAAATTACTAGATATATACATAGATGCATACTTATGTTTGCTAAATTATATTAGCATCAATGCAACTAATGCCGAGTCTGAAAAAACTTGAAATATATCTTGCTTTAACTTATTAATGTGCATGTCTTTACGATTATTAATATATATATAAAGAAAAGCCGAACGGTCATAATATATACATTTTATTACTAAAAGATTCAAGAAACGTGTTTTTGCGGATCGACATTATATATAATTTTTTTTTTATTGATAATTTATTGTTACATATTTATTGAAGGCAGCTAAAAACTTAAAGCGTGTTGATCACTAAGTATGAAAGAACAAAATTAATTTTTCATCAAATTTACAAGAAACTTGTTAAATCAACTTAAGACGAACGACGCTATGAAGTCACCGTGAACTGTGCAAGAGATGAGCAAAGTTATTTCTCAAAGAAAAAACTTTTAAATTGACAAGGTGAAAATGATAGGATTTTCCATAGCTTTTTTTCTTGCAATTTAAGTTTGTACAAAAAGTATTTTCTCAGCAGAAAAAGTAAAATAAACTTTTGAAGTAAAATTTTTAACGCAGTCACCGCTAAACGAAAGCTCGTAAACAATTCGTCACTTTTAAAAGCATCAAACCTCAAAAAGTGCCGTCAAGCAAACAATAAAAGTGCCACAAAGTTGTAACGATTATGAGCCCTAATGCGTTATAAGCTAATGGCAGTGACCGAGCAGAAAGTCCTCAAGGACCGTTAAAGTTTGAGCTTTGTAACTTGTGCCATCTTGGCTTTGGCTGACTGGCCCGCACCCCCAACAGCCTTTGGCAATCCCCTATTCCATAAAGTTCAACGTAATTTGAAAGACCTTTTACATGCTTCAAAGTCGTGTCTTTGTTGCTTGATTGCTGAGGCGTTGTTTTACAAGAAATCAACACGGCCTGATTAGCTCGTTTTGAAATTTTGTTTCCATGTTACCATAAAATATTTTACTTGGTATCAGACAAGCCAGCTACTTAAGGAAAAACCGATTTAAATTGATTATGAGAATATAGAGATTAAATAATTACAGAAAAAAGTTTTCTAGAATAACAATATGATATTTAAGTTAGACATCATTACCTTAAATTTCTAACTTAATTATTTTAACTTTTTAAGGTACTTGTAATAATAATAAATATGTGTTAATTTTCGAAATATATTTCGGCCCACTTTGGGGCCGGCATCAGTCGAACACTTAAACTGATGCCGGCCCCAAAGTGGGCCGAAATATATTTCGAAAATTAACACATTTTTATTATTATTACAAGTATTTTAAAATGTTAAAAGAAACTAAAAGCTTTATAAAGCTAAATATATATATATTTATTTCTAACTTAATTATGAATTATTACTATTATTAACTTAATTATACTATCATTGACGTCGTGTGCTCCCATCACCGTTATAAGGTTTCATACATTATATGTTTTTGTATCATTATGTACAAACGTATACATGTTTTAAGTTTGACTTTTCTTTCCAGGCACTGCTAAGAGGAGCACTGAGTCAACAAAGTGCTGTGATACTGGTTTGCATGGCCATTGACAGATATTTGTATCTGCTGCATCCAGACACTTATCATAAGCATTCCAGTAAAAAGGTTGGTGTAATCCTGAAGTAGGATAAAAGATTCTCTCAAGCGTATATTGTTTGTACGCACGTTTCGTCTAATTTAATTTAATTTTAGCTTATCTATTATTTTGAATTTCCAAGGAAATTCAAAACAGAAAAGGAAGTAGGTATATTGAAAAATTCTGTTTTTATATTCCTACGAGTTATAAATAAATTATAATATAAGCAAAAATATTGTACATAATATGTAAAAAAATGAGATTTCTTCCAAAGTCCTAGTGTAAATTTGCATTTACAAGTTAAATTTCAGCTCCATCGGCCCAGCCGCTTCGAGTGCCATAGACAGACATACAATTCTTTCAATAAATGTTTGCTGATTAAAGTTTCGTTTTTAATAAAGGCCATATTTGCAAGTTTGAACGTTTTTACGTCTTATACAATACTATAGTATACAGTATACTGATTTTAAAGTGAGTTCTTTTAGAGAAGTTTAAATTTAACACAAATTATGTTAATTCACTGTAATTTAAATTAAATAAAAAATTTCATGCAAAATTTATTGACTGCATAAAACTAATATACCTAAAACATAACATAAAACTCTACTCGTACTTTTCAAATTTATATCTCAAAATAAATAAAACCTATATAACAAGTACACAAGCTGAATTGAATTAAAGCAAATACAAAGATTAATAAATATTTTTATGAGAACACTTCACGTCAGACAACAAAAAAAGGAAATTTTAATTTCGGAAGCGATAATAGTGATTATTGTTTTCCTATCCGCCCAAAACTTGCCAAAAGACGCTTAAGCTGCATGATTTAAGTTACGTTCAAAGACGGATTTACACGAAGACACCTCTTTCACTTGGGAAATCTCTTTGCTTAAGCTGCTATAAAGTCGGCTTTGAAATAATACTTAAAGGAAACACTTTTACAATGAATAAATATTAGCTTTTTAACGATATTTGACATGCTCGTATAAATATACTGACGTAAATGTTTTTCAATTAAAGTGTTAATAAAACTGTTTGATTATGGTCTTATTACAATACTTTTATCTCACGACGACGGGGCGAGTCAGGCTTGGCTGAAGATATCCGTGCCTACGACGAAAATCCGTGCACGTAAACATTGCTGATGGGTGTGTAATTGCTTTGAAGCGATCCATAAAGAGGCCAAATAAAAAAATAAAAAAATTGGACAACATATTCCGCCTCCGCATTTTATTCAAAATTTTACAAATGTTTAAATGTTTTGTATTTTATTTATTTTTTCTTGTTTTTTGTGAGTTAAAGCCTTAAAATATAAGTACCTTAATGTCATAAAAAATACATAGAAAAATATGCCTCACTAAACATGTCTAAAATGTTAAAAAAACTGCTGTGCCAATTTACAGAATTTTTTATTTTGAGGCGTATTTAAAAGATTTTAATTTCGTACGACCTTAGAACACAGCAGAATTTTATGACCTTATTTTTATGTGAAAAGGGCCATAAACAAAAAAGAATTAAGGGCAAACAATTTTTTCCCATTGATTTTGTAAAACTTTGAATCGAATGCGCGTGCAAAAGACGCAGTCCAATATTTTTTATTATAGTTTATTTGAGCTATTTATACGAGTAGCACAATCTATAAATAGCTTAAATAAACTAAAATAAAAAATATTGGACTGCGTCAAAGTAATTTCACTATTACAACATGAAATGCGAAAAAGTGGAATTTCGAGACACCCTAATATGCAATAACGCTCTACTACGCACCACTACAAGCAGCTAAGGAAATAAAAGTACAGGTACACAATAAAGTGATCGTATTTTGTTACAGGGTTGTGTCCTAGTGATCAGTGTAACTTGGATATTATCAGTTTCGTTGTTCGCAATCATGGTGCTACCACGTACTGGATACTACTTCAATTCTACAGGGCTGATGGCGTGTGACGTATTTCATAGTAGAGTAGCTTTCAGGTGTGTTTTATGATAAAATAGGCAGCGACTATTGCTGGCGACCTTCAATTAGGCTTAACATAAATGTTATGTTAGCAATAAAATATTTAAAAAAACCGGTCAAGTGCGAGTCAGACTCGCATACCTAGAGTTCCGTAATTCAACAGTTTTGGGAACAGTCAGGAAGAAGGCATTTAAAATCTTGCTCTTATCTGTTTATGATAACCAAGAAAAGAATTGATTGTACCGCAAAAGAGAGACTCAAATATTCGTACTCGAAATCAAACTCGTGGATGAAAAATTTCATTTTGTCATTTTGTTATCGTGAATTTCTTACTCGCTATATTTTCCTGTAATCTTTACGTAATCCCAAATTACCATGATTTTTTTCATATTTTTCGGTTCATTTGTTTCGAATAATGGGACAAATTGTTTCGAATAATTATTTCTCGAAATCGGTGCCGGTAAATATAGTAAAAGTATATATTTTTATCATCAGCTCTTTAATATCTAGAATTTGAAACCCATATTTTATTTTTATAAAATATTTTTTTTTATTTATTTTCCATTGTTTTATATTTCTCATTTGTTATTAACTTTTTTTAGTCTCTATAGGATTCCTGTAATTGGCCAGCCATGGCCTATAATCTTAATTTTTTTCGGTCCACCAGTTTCGGAAATAAGGGGAGGGAAGCATTTTTGTGAATTTTCAAATATTTTTCGAAATCGGTGCCAGTAAATATGGTAAAATTGTATATTTTTATAATCAGCTCTTTAATATCTACAATTTGGTTTCCATGTTGTATTTTTAAGATTTATTTTTAATTTTTCTCTCTTTTGTATTGAAAATATTTTGAACAGTTTCAAGTCATTCTTTAATTTTATACCACATTATGTAGGCGAGTGAATGCTATTTTTGTGGCAAATTTCAAGTCTCGTTGCTAAACTTATGAGGCTGTGACATACGGACGGACGGATGGACGGACGGACAACGAAGTCTCACCATAAAGGTTCTTTTTGTACCTTTTAGGTACTACGGAACCCTAAAAACTACAGGCTCAATTAGCGTTTTGAAATTTTATCAAGAATTTTAACCAAATAAATACCTAAGGACCTTCCAAAGTAAGACTAAGATCCGATTTTATTTATTACGTAGTTATACAAAGAAACAAATTGAAACTTGTTCAAATTGAACATTAAATTAGAAGAAAAAAATTTTTTCCTTTATTGTTTTTAATTATACTAGTTTTAATAATTGTAATGATTTAATTTAGGTATATTTGAGCGCAGTTGCAGCTTGAATCCCCCTCGACAGAGAGATCAATGCAGGACGAGTCGTGTGAAAGAGTGAGACGCACATACCCAAGGTCACCAGCAGTAGTCGTCAGTTTGTTTGTATTTCGCTTTATTTAAGAGGTTGTAGTATATTTTGTGGGAATCCTAGGAATAGACAAACCCATACATTTCAAAGGGCAGTAATTATTTCTCTGTCATACATAGTTTGAACTGTGGGCGACTGTACTACGAACAGTTTCCAAATCGTCACCGTGTACTATGGCAGTTTTTGCTAACTTCGCTAAAAGGTACAACATATCATCAAGATAATATATCCGAAGGGGTGTAAGGCATGTTCCAAGTGTGGACTTTCCCTTATATGGGAAATACTCGTAACACCTTCTTTTCACTGACGACGATTTCAACGTCTCAATATGATAGGGGGTGAGGCTTATCAAACTTCGAGCACAAATGCACGCCTTTTAGGCCATGCAGGTTACCCTAAGTGTTTTCCTTCACCGTTCAGCAAGTAAACTAAACTAATTTCATGCACATTCAATCCGAAAATCTTATTGCTACATTGAATTTGTAATATCACAGTGTTTTTTTACAGTGTACAAATACCGTGCACATAAATTTCTAAAAACTCATTGATGCATGCTCATGAGTCTCAAGTAACAACTGTGCAGTAGCACCAGTAGGTACCGCTGCTATGTAGTAATTGTACCAAAGGTATACTACCTTCACGCCTGGTCATACCACATACTAGTTAACATAGGTACTTATGCCTCTCTCTCAGAGGGCTAAACCAAGTCTACAGATTACAATCTGATACGATTCTGACATATTTAAATATGTATTGTATTACTATCTGGAAATTTGCCACTAGTCTTTTTCCGATCTTATTCAAATGTTGTAAGATCGAAACAAGGCCCAAGGCTCGCAACAGGTCAGAGGTCATTTAAACGTACCAATTTATTTCAGAATTCTATCATGTTGCGCGTATTACTTCCCAACTACGATGGCATTGATGTACTGCTACGGATCTGGTTTTCATATCAGTAAGACTAGAGGAAAATTTGATCAAGAGCTACCTATAGAAAGGCCTAATGGGATACCTCCAACGTGTAAGAATAGTGAAGTGGATCCCGTGGTAAGAACTTTTTTTAAGTTCATAGTTATAACAGGTGGTAGAGTAAGTGCCGGTCTCGACTGTGTAGGTACCACCATCTTACTCGTAAATCCTCCCGAAGTTATTCGGGGGAGAGTAAGAGAACAGCTCTCAGGCAAAATCAGGCGGCCCACCATTGCCTGGGACCGATGCATGGATGGCGGTATATCCATACCCAATTGCCGGGCCTTATATAAGGTGACTTTAATTTATGCAGCCAAACTCGCTTGGAAAGTGATCAGCAACACGGATCGGTAACACTTTTTGCTAATTTCGCAAAATAAAATCTTGACGTCCCATAGTAATTGACTCGGAGCTGAGCTTGCGTTTGTAAGGAACACGAAAATAATAATTTACGAATTTCACAAAAAGGTTAATCGAACCTTGTTACTGAGCACTTACTGAGTCTTCAGTAAAAATTTGGCTGTATAAATTAAAGTCACCTTATATAAAACTGACTAGTGACGGGCAGCGGCGTCACTGGTGCAAGGGTTTTGGCACCGCGCTCACCAACCCGCCTGCCCAGCGTGTGTGAGTATGGGAATTTCTTCCAGGAGGACCGCCAAGAGTGGCGAAATCCTGGAAAGGCCTATTTCCAGCAGAGGACGAAACAGGCTGATTGATGAGTCAAACAGGCACAAACAGGTGGTCCACCATACCTGGGACCGATTGATTTATCCTCAATTGCAGGCCTTTATATAAACGGTAACGGGCAGCGGCGTCAATGGTGCGAGGATTTTGGTACTGCACTCACCAACCCGCTTGCCCATCGTGTGTAAGCATGGGCATTACTTCCACGAGGACCACCAGTAAAGGCGAAATCTTGGAAAGACCTATGTCCAGCAGTAGACGAACCAGGCTGAGGGATAGATGGATGGATTATCACGACATGAATCCCCGAGGGGTTGTCAGAGTGAAATTTAAGTCACAGCTCGCATTCGTACATCCAACTTTTAACTGTCTCAGCTTGATTATTGTGCTGTTGTCATACTTCTGTTACTAACATAGACCCACAATAATTGGTCGTGCCTTCCAAAAGTCATGCCGGGAGAAAAATCTCAAGGACTGAACACAAATCCCAAATACCATAACTGGAATTGAACCTGCCCCCCACAAATTTTACAGTAAGTTTCAAACAAGGAAACGAGACAATATTTTTCATTTTTGTGGATATGTTTGTTTGGGAAACCTTTTCAGTCTGATCAATGGATTATCTGAAATAATTTAAATTTCTCTTCACGTTCGATATAGTAACTTTATTTGTCTAGCACCGCATCCCACCTCCAGCCAGACCGCAGAGTGTCAGCACATCTCGCACCATGGCAGCAATGTCACTCGGTTTTATTGTCATGGTGACTCCAGCTACTATCCAAGAGGTGGTCGCAGCCTGTACCGGCTGCAAGGTAAGGCCCTTTGCAAATTGATGCTTCTTATATTCTTTACTTTTCTTCTTATCTGCGGCTCCATTCGTTATAAAGGAGTAAGGGCTAGTGTCTGATTTAAGAAAATCTTGTTAAGGAATTCTTAGACGACGAACCAGCCAATGAATCACAGAAATGCATTTCAAAGTTAGGCATCGCTTACCTTAAAATTATCAAAAATGAAACCGGGGGTGGACGACTTGTTTTTCTGTGACTTGTCTTAATGAAGTAGTCTTCTGTTTAGGTCTTGTTACATACCTTTAAATATTTCCCAAGAAACTATGAATAATTTATACACCCTAATATACAGGGTGAACCAAACGAATGCCCCCTGGAGGGAAAGCACCTTAAATATTAGAGATAGCAAATTTTACCTTTATTTTATTTTTTTAAAGTTTAGGAAAGCTGCCTTCAAAGAAATTTAAGAAATCACCTGAATAAGCCGGGAATAGAACTGGACTAATGTAAAAAAAAACATTCTGTATTTGTATGATACCGATCGAAAGGGTTAAACATATGAATCAATTCTTCTGAGTAACATAGTATTGTAAATTAAAGGAAAACCATGAAATTTTACATTTTAATAACAAAACTTTTAAAGATATCCCAAAATTAAATATTGTTAAAAGCAAAAATAAAAAATAAAAATCTTTGAATGCAGTTTTCTCTAACTTTAAAAATAAAATAAAGGCCCCTTTAAGTAAAATTTGCTATCTTTATTCGTTACCATTCGTTTGGTTCATCCTGTTCACCTTTTGCCCGCGGTTTAGCTCGCGAGGAAGTGTCTCAATCATTGAGCAGAATCGACGGTTTTCAGCTTGGTGGTTATTTTAACAACGCCCCTTATAACCCTTTATGTTGATAAGCGCCACTACTATGGTAAAACCACAAACAAAACCGTTGCATTCAACTCGCGTTATTTCTTGTTAAAATGGAATAGACAGACAGAAATTCAAAAAAATTTAGTTTTTACCTAAGAAGTCACAAAAATCACACTAATATTATAAATGCGAAAGTTTGTGTGTTTGTGTGTGTGTGTGTATGTGTGTATGTTTGTTACACTTTCACGCTGAAACGGCTAAGCGGATTTGGATGAAATTTGGAATGGATATAGCTTATATCCTGACTTAATACATAGGCTACTTTTTATCCCGGAAAAAAGCATGTCCACAAGCCGAATAACACGCGGGCGGAGCCGCGGGTAAAAGCTAGTATTCAATATAAAGAAACTACTTTTTTACCATTTTATTATTGGTATAGGATACATAGGTAACACTAAAAGTTTCCGGAACTGGCCACTTACATAAACAATATTTAAAAATTTATTGCAACATTTGAAAATAGAACTCTTTGGCTGTAGAATGCAGTTTGTTTCATCTGACTGTCTTTTGTTTTTACCTTGTGGCGCCATTTAAAAAATTGTGTGTCTGCGTCAACATGGATTTAACTCGGGAAAATTTTCGTAGTATGATTTTCTACGATTTTAAGTGTAATTTGACAGCTCAACAGAGCATCGCTCGGCTTGAAACAGCTTTTGGCAATGAAGCACCATGCAAGACGACTGTTTATAGCTGGTTTGCAGAATTCAAGCGTGGTCATATCAATCTCAGTGACGAATCTCGCGATGGTCGGCCGTCCACCGCTGTGACCAACAAAAACATCGATGCTGTGCGCCGTATGATTGAAACAGACAGGCATGTGACCTACCATGAAATTCGCGCATCCTTAGAAATAGGCATGAGTCAAATACAATCAATCCTACACAAACATTTGGGTGTGAGAAAGCTGTGCTCGCGGTGGATCCCACACAACTTGACCGAGGCTCAAAAAACGGACCGCGTCACTTGGTGCAGTGCCATGCTTACCAGATTCAACGAAGGTGCGTCAAATTTGGTGTGGGACATAGTAACAGGTGACGAAACATGGATTTATTGCTACGATCCCAAAACAAAGCAGCAATCGAGCGTATGGGTCTTTCAAGATGAGCCGAAACCAACCAAAGTGGCGCGCGTGAAAAGTGCATCTAAGCGGATGATTGCTTCTTTTTTTAATAAAACTAGACACGTGGCTACTGTTGCTTTAGAGAATCGTCGTACCGTGAATAGTGACTGGTACACGACCATTTGTTTGCCGGAAGTTATTGACGAACTCCGTAAAAATAACCGTAAACGCCGTATCATCCAGCACCACGACAATGCTAGTTCTCACACGGCCAGACAGACAAACGACTTTTTGAAGACGAAAAATGTAGAACTCATGAGTCATCCTGCATACAGTCCCGACCTGGCACCTTGTGACTTTTTTCTGTTCCCAAAAATTAAGAACCAATTACGCGGTCAACGATTTTCATCACCAGAAGAGGCTGTCGAGGAGTATGAAAAACACGTTTCAGAGGTCACCACAGGGGAGTGGCACAAAAGTTTTCAAAACTGGTTTGATCGAATGAAAAAGTGCATAGACGCCAAGGGAGATTATTTTGAAAAACAATAAATTAATTTTGTACCTTTAATAGTATTTTTTCATATTCATTCCGGAAACTTATAGTGCGTCCCACGTATATCTAGATTGCATCAAGTGCCATCTCATCTCAAATGAAATGAGAAACTAGGTTTATCACAGTTGTTAGGTTTTTCTCTATGTTTCTTTCTCAAAACCTCCAAACCATCTTCCACAAATAAATTATTATCGTTTACTTTTTTTGTACAGGTGCCACCTCTTCTAGACTTCATCGTAACATGGTTGGCGCTAAGCAACAGTTTTTGGAATCCCTTCTTGTATTGGCTTTTGAACAGCCATTTTAGAAGAATAAGCAGTGACCTGCTTCAATTTTATGTAAGATTTTTTTTAAATGTGTAAGGATAAGTGAAGTATTACGTTTTATGTGAAATTAAATGAAATTTTTGTTATCAGTTTTGCTGTAGGAGACCAAAGTCATGTCCTGCTTATGAAAAACCAACGGGGTGCTGTGGTTCACCGATCACATCTGATGGTCTTCATTCTAAAGGAGAATTCGAGGGTATAGGAGAAAAGTATTGGGGTGAAATATTAGAAAGGACAGTCTCGTCAACTTCTCTACATGCTATTCAAAAAGCGTGCCAAAGAGACCATTTTCGCTGTACAGGATCATTTAAAGGTTGCCCAAGCAACACATGCAAACATGATTCCCGATTTTTTGATACTTATGGACCTACAGAATACAGATCTACTCCCTTTCAGATAGAAACATGTTTAAGACATGGACGTTTGAAAAATTCTGATCTTTGTCTCTTCAGACCTAACACTGAATTAGAGTACGGCCGTTCACGATCGAATCTCAGTTTGGATGAAGGGAACTTTAGCAAGTGTAATGGAAGACATCCAGAATTGTGAGATTTCCGAAACTGTCCGGTCTTCGGGCATAGAAGCAATAGTATAGCGGTGTACCCAGGAGTTGAGCATTTTGGTTCTAATTTAAAGTGGAAGTTTAACGATTCGCCGGGTGCTGAAGAAGAGATGCAGACATTAGAACACAATCTTGATAGAATACGAAGCCTTAGTCAGGAAAGAAGTTTCAGCAATTATGCTATAAGAGAAAATGGTCTACTTGAAGTTGAAGTGAACGATATAAATGACGATGACTCTGATGATGCAAAGGAGTATGTTGGTATAAGTCGTGAGAACTCTGAGGAAAAAAGTGAATACAGTGCGTCGCATAAGTTCTCTCGTAATTCTTCATTGTCAAATAGAGAGTTGGATGTTATAAAAGAAAGTTCTAGAAGTTCAAGTGATACAGAAGTGACATTAACTCGATGACTGCCGAGAGTAACTTTTGATAAAGCGGTGAATGTGGTTCATTTAGAATTGTCACCGGAACCAGGAGACCACTGACAAAAATATTTTATAGGCAAATGAGAAACATAGTTCTGATGGTTAGTGAATAATGCAATAGTTTTAATGTTTGTGGACCAGTAGTCTCAGGTCTGAATTGTGAATAACCTGCAAACTATAACGCGATCTAAGAATTAGTTATTTTTAAAAGATCAGTAGTTAACATTTTGTGTGATAGTTTGATCAATAAATTAGTGTTTATAATTCTGACACTGTTTAGTAATAATAATTTATATTAGTTTTCTCAAGGTGCATGAGCGAAAATTTTATTGTATCGATTCTTGCAGGTATCCAAATGACGATGCAAGGTTTTTAAAAGATAGCTAAGTCTTTCTTTTTATTTATCTATTCGGCCGATTACTTATTACCAACTTATTACCGACTAACTCATCACAAGATAATTTCAAAAACGCTCACGGACTTAAATACTACAAACTACAGTAATTAACGATTCTACAATAAATTGGGTTTTTAGTTCCGAACCTATCATAACTTCAAAAAGGTTAAATTGTGACTTTTGTCGATATACGGACGCCAGCATGACAGGCTACCTATTAGCAGCACTTCTGATCGCTTACAAGTAGGAATCTTGAACTGCTGGTGACTGTACTTATAGTTAAACTTCCGTGACGTAGGATGTCGTGCGAGCAGTATGTTCGTGTCTAATCGCAATGAGTAGATATTTTTAATGAGAGTTATCGTAATATAAATATGAATGAAAGATTCAATAATTTGTTCTCAATTCAAAGAAAAGCAGCAGATCGGAAAATTATGTAAATATTGATACAAAAGCATTCATAAATGAGACTGGGGAAAAATATGACCTTAGTTCATTTTCAAAATTGCACTATATTTTGTCTTCTACAAATAATAAAATAATGGAGGAGTTGATGTCTACATATTTAATGTTGAGTATGAAATGAGAAGGAATAAAATCTTTTAATTACAATGTATGTGTTTTATTTGCCCCTGTGTGAAATCTCTAAAAAAACTAACGCTATTCAGATTTTTCATCATCACAAGATTTAGCCATATTCAATGCTGTTCAAATTAAATGAACGCTCTCTAAAATACAAAAAAAAATGGTTTCATTTCGATCAAAATATTATAAAGTTTGTTATTTACAGTCAGCCAACTAAGTGAGGTAACCAGGCCTACATGGTATAGCCAGTATATGGCTGGTTACCACACATAGGTTTCGACCGAACCTAAAATTATGTGAAAATTGACAACCATGAAAAAAATCATGAATGTCAGAAAATAACTTCACAATTATGAAAATCAGCAAAAAAATTCGATATAGATTTCGATGTTACGGTGTTTTTACGACTTGGTTTTATGGGGTGCTAAGCTACATAGGCTGTCATAAAGTGAAGTGCTGGGATCACACGATAACGTTTAATCTTAAGAAGCCTGTTGTCGGCGGCTTGAAGTCAGTCGCGCACGGGGTCCCTGTGCTTGCTTTTTCATTCTACATTCAACTTCGGATTATAGAGCACTGACTGACTGTTATTGGTTGGTCCGAACGTTCATTTCCCGAGCTCGTACGGAACTAACCGAACACGGTGTGAGAGGCAAGACAACATTCATGTTTTGAAAAAACTCGAGAATGATTTTGGTTCTTCCTATGATTTCAGGAGAAATATCCCAAAAATCGAAATGAAACAAAAATATTTTTGAAAAGTATAAAATATACTATGCTGTGAAACTAAAATTATTTGATTTGTTGTATCGCTTTTAGGACATTATGGTATATGTTTATGTTATGTAAAATTCATCAAAATATGTGTAAAATCCAGGACTTTTATACGCTTGTAATTTTTGTATGTATTTGATTTTGATAAATGTTTTAAATTCACGTCATGGATATTGTATGGGATATGTTGAAAAAGAAAAAATAATTAGAGTACCTATAAATAAGGATATGATCAGCGAACTGCGCTAGTATGGGAGTTCAGGCGAATAGAGTCGCCTTAAAGGGTCTATTTTTGTAGTATAAGCTAAGACTGTGGGGAGAAATAAAATAAATGCACTTAATATTATGTTGATATCATCTCAGCAGTTTCAAGTTTTAGTATTGAAAAGTATTTTATTACATCCCTTATCGCGTTGACTTTTAGAAGCATCAGTGAAGTGTGAATGTACGAGTAAGTATCTAAGTCGAATAAGAATAATGGTTTCATGGAACATGGCGGCTATTCTGGCAACTTTTTTCACACACTTGATTTTTCAAACGATTTTGTTTATCGCCTTATAAATGCCATGTGATGATAATTCTACTAGCTATAACTCCATAAAAGACATGTAAGACATGTTATGAATCCGTTCCTGTATAAAGAGCTTTTAAGAATCACCCGCCTCACGCCTTCGCAAATTTTAGCTTTTGCCAGAATTGGCATTTAGAAAGGCCATTCTGGCAATATTTATTACTCGCAATATCAGCCGTTCGATTATGCGACTGATATTACGAGTGAAAAATAATGCCAGTGTAGCCGTCCTGGATGACTTTTCCGCCACGTGTGAAAAATTGCCAAGACAGATTTTGGGTGATTTTAAGTGGATGTTTACTGATTTTTTTGATTGAAAACCTATAGGATGCGCTCCTTATATTCAATATAACTCGATGAAATTTGAACACTCAACTTTATCATACTGTAAACAAAAGTGGAACGGCTGATATTGCGAGTGAAAAATAATGCCAGAATAGCCGTCCCTGGTTTCCAATTTGAGAATACAGATAGTCAAATAGATCTATCTATTTAAAATAATTGTCAAGGTATTAAGATGGTAATTAGTTCGATTTCTACTGTAACTTGAAAAGTTGCGATGATTCTGTCTGTTATAACTTTTATGTAAAGTCATTATAATCTCTGTGAATTGGATGACCTGGGGGGCTAGCATGGTGCCACTTTAACACCATTTTAAACACCATTTGACAGTAAATCCCATATATTTTAGGCTTTTAGGCTAACCATGTTAGGCTAGCAAGTGTTTGACTGTACGCTAAGTGCGAGTTGACAATCGAATAACTTTACTACCGCGTGAATCGAGTTAAGCCGGGACTCCAGCGCATGTTTTGTCCTAGCCTACACATTTAACAAAAACGTGTACACAAAACATTTTTTCGCAACACATTTTTGCTGATAAGCACACAGGAGACACGGTTTATCAACAAAAATATGCAGCGAAACAATATTCCGTGTAGACCATGGATGAACATAGTCCAGACGTTTTGGTGTAGTGTTTAGGACAAAACACGCGCTTTAAACCCAGCTTAACTCGACTCACGCGGTAGTAAAGTCATTCGATAAGGCAACTCTCACTTAGCATTCTGGTTGGTTTACGGGTGAAGTCGAGTTAACTGTTATTTTCTGTATTAGATATGTCAGTAAATTTATAAAATTAATAAGCGGGTGTTTAGCTAGCGATGCCGGATACGGACTGTTTGTATCATTCCAGTGCTAGTCACAATCCACACGCGTACACGCGGTTCAAATCCTTATGGACTCGTTTATTAATTAATTCTTCAGGTCGTCTGTGAATATTTGACTCCCTAAAAATTTGTAGCAAAATTCTGAATATCAGATTTTGATACACATAGGTGCCTTTATCTAGGCTCTCAATGCTTAAATATTGAAAGAGCCCATTTAAAGGGTAAGGCTTTTATACTAACATGATTTACCTCAAGATCTGTAGGGATTAAAGATGTAGTCGTAATTCTTACAAACATGATTTTACAAGATTCTTTTACTTGTGACGGTAATTATATACAGAGTGTAAATAGAGTGCGACCATTAAATAAAACCATATACTCTACTGATCATACTGAACAACTATCCGAAAAAAAAAAAACGGGCAAATCTTTAGAGTAGAAAATATTCAAATGTAACTTAAAGACTTTATCTCGTAGGAGGAAGGTCTATTTTAGAACGCTGCATCGGAACAGCTGTTTCACGGACGATGCTCTCTCGATACTCGCCCGTATGTCGGTACGTTAGGGTTCACGCATTTTTGTTTGGAATTATTTCCCAAAATAAGGGTGTCCGCGGGTATGATTCTTGGGAAAAGTGGTTCAGTATGGTCAGTAGAATATGTGGTTTCATTTAACGGTAGCAGTCTTTTTATACCCGGTATATTTTTCATGCCTGTATCCTATTTTATTTAACAACATTTCTTGCAACTGAGATTTGTTTGGAAAAGATTGCTTTACAGTGATGCGACCATTGTTGATAGTTACAAAAACCTGTCATAACGTTTATTTGATTTGAGGAGGAATTTTATTTGAGGTTTTTCAGGGGATCTACCCCTACACAATCCTGAAGCTTTTGGAACTACATAGTTTAGTTCCGCTGATTGCCCTTTTTTGGTTCAGTCTGCTTGGATTACGCGGCCCTCATAATTTTCTGTCTAGTAAAGAAGTTGGTTGTTTTTAGGGTTCCGTACGCAAAGGGTAACCAACGGGACCCTATTATTAATACTCCGCTGTCCGTCCGTCCGTCCGTCTGTCACCAGGCTGTATCTCGTGAACCGTGATAGTTAGACAGTTGAAATTTTTACAGATGATGTATTTCTGTTTATAACAACAAATACTAAAACCGGCCAAGAGAATTTTTTTTGACCGTTTTTATAGATAATATTACGGAACCCTTCGTACGCGAGTCCGTCTCGCACCTGGCCGGTTTTTTAATTCTCTTGTGTATGCTTTCCTTCACAGAAATGTTAATAAATTGTTTTGCACGAATTTATACTATCGGGCTGCGATAGTGCAAGTGCAGATTGCGGGTCCAGCAATCTGCACTTGTAAAAAAACATATCGGTACAAAAAATATGAAGACGTCATAAAAACCAAACAGCACAGTTTGAAGGAAAACACCCAGTACTTAGTAGTGTAAAATAAAGAGATTTCACATCCATCCATCCATCAGCCTGTTTCGTCCACTGCTGACATAGGCCTTTCCAGAATTTCGCCACTCTTGGCGGTCCTCCTGGAAGAAATGCCCATACTCACACACGCTGGGCAGGCGGCTTGGTGAGCGCGGTGCCGAAACCCTTGCACCAGTGACGCCGCTGCCCGTCACCAGTCTGTTTTATATAAGGCCCGGCAATTGGGGATGGATATACCGCCATCCATCGGTCCCAGGCAATGGTGGGCCGCCTGGTTTTGCCTAAGAGCTGTTCTCTTACTCTCCCCCGAATAACTTCGGGAGGATTTGCGAGTAAGATGGTGGTACCTCCACAGTCGAGCCCGGCATCAGCTCTACCACCTAAATTTCACATAGCTGCATGCAACTTCCCTTCACAAAAAATTACAAAGTGTGCAGTTTGCTCCTCAACTATGTAATGTGTAGTCTCAGGATAAAAAGTGTAGTCTTTGTATTGCTGTTAATACCTTTTGTTAGTATTTTATCAAAAAGATAGCTTTTGCCCGCAGCTTCGCTCGCTTCGAAAGTCTCTTTCAATCTTTGAGCAGTGTTGACGCTTTTCAGCTTGGCAGTTATGTAATCAACATCCTTTATAGCTTATAAGTTGACCAAATACAATCATAGTAAAGAGAACTGCATCCAAATCCAGGAAGTGGTTCTCAATTTAAAACGAAACATATACAGACACAAACATACTAAAAGGAAATATTTTGGCCTCAGTAGAATAATAATAACCCATTTCATGGCTGAAAATCAGTGTGCTTAGCCAACGCTGAGTTAGTAGTTGCCCTTAATCTAATAATTCTGTTTTTTTTTTCTGTCATTAATTGTAATGTTACTTGTTGATGCTATGTATTGTTACTATTGTATATTACTGTATTTGTAAGTGTGGCTGTTGCAACAATAACCGAGTTTCTTTTCTTTCATTATATTTAAAACTTCGCCAAAAAAATCAATGTGAAGACACGAATTCCTTACTTCTTTATTATTAGTACTAATAAAATAAAAATTCTACACCATTGTCATTTACTCCACGAATTCTTTTAGACACATAAAAAGCGCAATGACTTGAAAAACCACGGCCTTTATGTTCAGGGAAGGTGATTTGTCACAATTTAGCTAAAATTTTATGTTTTTGTTCAGATGTTTTCGTACTTATTTAGGAAAGATTGTTATAAATGGTGTCTTTCCCTTCTTAATAAAAAACGTTTTATGATTTAGGTTAAAGCATGGCAATAATAGGGTTTGTAAAATAAAAAGCATTCAGTGAATTTTCTTGTTTAGTTTCTCTATATCTATGGCGACTTTTGTTCATATAGCCAAATTCAGTAAGTGGTCAGGATCAAGGTGCATTTCCCAATCTGTGAAGTAAGCAAAATGAAATTTAGCCTTCCTATACTAATTGAGTGGAGGTTGTTTTCGAACTAGTATATGTAGAGGCAAAAAACCAATTCGTATTTTGCAAACAGGGTTAACTATTATACCTTGGTTCTGACCACTTACTGGGTCTCCAGTATGAATTTAGCTATATAAATAAAAGTCACCTTAAAGTATACGGTGCAAATTTCTTCTGATTATACTGAACCACTTTCATAGAAAAACATTTAAAACAACGAGAAAAGAAAATTCACTTCATTTGTAATTTTCTACGGGGAAGTGATAATTTTCTTTCGCGTTTTTTCGATAGTTTATTTTAGAAGTGGTTTAGAAGAGTCAGTAGAGCATGTTATTTAACACTAATACAAGTCTCCGTGTATTAGTTCTACTATATATTTATTAATTTGCAACTAGTTTCGTTTCTAAGATATCTTCTGGCTAAATAAAAACAAAACAAAAAAAAACATTTTTTTATTTTTTTTGTCAAGCCAGAAGATGTCTAATAAATATATAGTAGAACTTGTACACGGAGACTTTTGTTAGTGTTAGAATGAAGTTCCATCAAGGAGATAGTACAAATTATCATGTTGTTTAACTTTATGAATACGTCATTATTACACCCGGTATGATTAATTTTAATTTATACCAATTTAGTTTTTCTCAAAATCCAATATGCAATTTTGCGATCAGAATCAGATTATATGAAGTGTTTAAGTCACATTCAGGGCTTGCTTGTCTGTCTGTAGCGTTACACAAGAATGTGACAAATTATTCATTGATATTTCAAAGCAAGCTAGTCCAGGTTTTCTGTTAAGTAGGATAAAGCAGGTACAGACCTAAAGAATAACAATATCACTGAAAAATTCCATCCAGGTAGGTGGTAGAGTTGATGCCGGGCTCGACTGTGAAGTTACCACCATCTTACTCGCAAATCCTCCTGAAGTTATTCGGGGGAGAGTAAGAGAACAGCTCTCAGGCAAAACCAGGCGGCCCACCATTGCCTGGGACCGATGGATGGCGGTATATCAATCCCCAATTGCCGGGCCTTATATTAAATAGACTGGTGACGGGCAGCGGCATCACTGGTGCAAGGGCTTCGGCACCGCGCTCACCAACCCGCCTGCCCAGCGTGTGTGAGTATGGGCATTTATTCCAGGAGGACCACCAAGAGTGGCGAAATCCTGGAAAGGCCTATGTCCAGCAGTGGACGAAACAGGCTGATGGATGGATGGATGGACAAATTCCATTGCCCTCTGGAAGAAAGGTCCACCGAAGTTACTCGTATCTAAAAATAAAGTGGTAAAAAAGTCGTGTCTATACAATGAATATTTTTTAATTTTTATTTGGGATGAGTTCTTAAACAACTGCCATTTTTATATTTTTGTCTCTTTTTCTGTCAGTCTATATGTATGTTGCGTCTTAACTCGAAAACCACTCAAAGGATTTGGATGCAGTTTTTTCATTATCATTGCTGTGACCCTGCCAACATAATGTATAGGCTATAAGTGGTGTTCATAAAATAACGCCCAACCCAAAAACGGGGCAAAGATTGAATAACGCCGAGGCTAAGGCTAGTCCGTTATAAAGCGCCAGTTTTGGTTCACAAACGAGACGACAAACGGATCTGAAATAAAGCAGAATTATTAAGGGGCTATGTACATTTTATTTTGTCACTTACTCCAAGCAAAAGAACACGCAGTGCGAGAGGGGCGGATTCAGCGCAAAAGAGAAAAAAAGTATGTTTCTTAAATTTTATATAAAAAAAAACTAAAAGGCTAGCAAAAATTCCAAAATCAGAAATCTAGATGTTTTTAAAATCCATCTAAAATAGTATATTTGAGCTCTATTCTGGATTTTTGTACGTCAAACGAGGAAAAAAAGTGTGTTTGAGGACCTTATTTAAATATTTTTTCTATCGAGGGTTTATCCAAACATGTTTTCCAAAAACAAAACCCTAGATTATATTGTCAAATTCATATACCAGAAATTTATTAAAATTTTCTGTGTACTTAAAGAAATACACAGAAACAAAGCATGCCTATATTTATATAGACTCTTAACTCTAGTTTTTAAAAGAACGGAATCCACAAATCTGTCCGTCTATGATATACACTTCAATGACAAGAATCTGTATGAAGAATCTGAAATATGATCAGGATTGCGATCTATTGTTTGAGCGGTAAAGAGAACTGTGAGGATTAATTAAATGTTAATCCGTTACATTTGGGGTAATTAAAAAAAAACAGATTGATAGTAACAAATGCGTGTGTGCGCTTAGGCATAGCTACTAACATACGATTTTGACATGTTCGACAAACGGAATGGCAAAATTAATAATAATGGAATTTATAAAATACTCCAGGACCTTAGGAAATTGATAAATGACATAGAATTGACAACTGAAAAGCAAAACTGCAATACCCCGAATATTAGAGAGAATAACACCGAGCAGTTTTTTCGTGACAAATAGTATATATGTTCTACATCAAAACATAGCTGGATTAATAAGCAAAGAAGACATGTTAACATTGCATCTTGAACAACTCCACGCTAAAAGTTTAACGATTGATGTCATCTGCATCACAGAACACAACATGCAAACCGGTAGAGAAGAATACCTTGCCGTACCAGACTACCAGCTAGCGTCACACTACTCTAGAGATAACAGAAATAAGGGTGGTTCTTGTATATTAGTAAAAGAAGGCGTACAGTTTAAGAACCTGCCAGATATTTCAAAATTATCTGTGCAGAATGTGGTTGAATGTTGTGCCATAGAACTAACTAATTACCAAGCTATTGTAGCATGTATATACAGAATTCCCAAGAAAAAACAAAAAGCTAAATACCTAGAAATATTTTACGAGAAAATGACAGCTATCCTTAATAAACTATGCGTTCTTAAAAATAGGCGGGTAATTATTTGTGGAGATTTTAACATAAATATTTTAGAGCAAAATAGTAAGACGAGGGAATTTAGGGATTTTTTGCTAGGATTTAATCTAACATTAGAGCTATCTGAACCTACCAGACCTGAGAGTGGTACGTGCCTGGATAATTTTGCTCATAACATAAAACGCGGATGTAAATGTGAGATCCTTGATTACGGCCTCTCTGACCATACTGCGCAACTATTAAAGTGTCCCGTTAAGAAAACGTGCAAATTGGATTTTTGGACAACTCGAAAAAGAGATTATAGCAAGGAAAACATGGAAAAATTTAGGGAACATCTAAAAAATTTATCTTTCTCAGAAACGTACGAGACAAATGAACCAAATGAATGTTATGATATGTTTTTAGAGACTTTCCTGCTCGTTTATAACTTGTGCTTTCCTTACGTAGACGTAAAAATAAAAATAACAAAAAAGTTAAAATGGATATCGAAAGGCATCAAACTGTGCAGCAAACGAAAAAGACAACTCCTGTGGCAATGGAGATCCAATCCATCGACATGTAATAAAAAAACATTTACAAGTTATTCCAAGACACTCAAGCGAATTATAAAATTAACCCAAAAAGCACAAAACAATCACAAGATCAAACAATCTACCAATAAATCAAAAACTGCTTGGAATATAATTAATAATTCTAAGACAACACTTCCCAATGAACCAATTAGAAAACTACAAGTGGATGACTACGAAATAACAGACCCTCTAAAGATTGCGGAAGCCTTTAATAATTTTTTTATTGACCAAATAAAACCGATAAATGAAGACCTTCCGTCTTCCGAAACAAATATAAACTATCAAAGTCAATCGATGTTTATGAACCCTGCAACTCCAGTCAGCATATGGAAAATAATTGGTTCACTGAAAAACAAAAATAGTGTCGGTTATGATGGTGTACATACTAAGGTACTAAAATACGTCAGTGATATTATATCTCACCCACTTAGCCACATACTTAATGTTTGTATTGAATCTGGTGTATTTCCAGAAAGTCTCAAGCCAGTAATCATTAAGCCGCTTTTTAAGAAGGAGAATAGAGAGTTGATGAAATTTTATCGACCAGTCGCTTTAGTATCTGTATTCTCTAAGGTTTTTGAAAAGTACATATACCACTCTATTGTATCTTACTTAGAAAAATTTGATATACTCACCGAGGAACAGAAAGGCTTTCGTAAGGGCAAATCAATAAATATGGCAGTCTACGAATTCCTCAAATACGCAACAAGCAGTGTAAATAAAAGTCAACCCATAGTAGCACTTTACATGGATATGACAAAGGCTTTTGACTACGTAGATCATACGTTACTAATAAAAAAATTATATGCATATGGCATAAGGGGAAACCTACTAGATTTAATACAATCTTATTTAAACAATAGAACGCAATCGACTGAAATTTCGCAGATTTGTGTGAAAAGTAAGCGCGAAACAAAATATCAATCAAATGCAAGACTTGTTAAATATGGCGTTCCTCAAGGAAGTGTTTTAGGACCGCTGCTTTTTATTATTTACATAAATGATCTCCCGGAAAATGTTTCACACCCTATGACATTATTCGCTGATGATAGCACTTTAATTATAGAATGCAATGAATTTGATGACAATGAAACCAAAATTAATGACGCTTTAAAAGAAATAATAATTTGGATGAATAGGACTAATTTAACCGTTAATTTAGATAAAACTTACATGATGAATTTTTATCAAAATATTTCAAAACTAGGCAATTTAAACATTGAATATAATGGCCAAAAAATTTACGATATCCAGTATACAAAATTTCTAGGCCTAACTATAGACAGAAAATTAGATTGGAAACAACAAATAAAAACTGTGAGAGACAAACTCTGCAAATATGCCTTTCTATTATCAAAACTAGCAAAAATCCTAAGCGAGGCAAACTCTCTAACAGCATACCACGGTTTTGTTACGTCGACTTTGCGATATGGGATTATTTTTTGGGGAAATTCAACACACAAAGAAATTGTTTTTAAGGCTCAAAAACGGTGTGTTAGGGCAATGTGTAAACTTAAAACAAGAGATAGCTGCCAACCGTATTTCAAAAAGCTAAAATTGCTAACATTACCATCACTTTATATTTTCGAGATTGCTATTTTCGTAAAATTGAATCCGGAATACTTTGTTAAAGTCTCCACTACGCACAATAAAAGTGTACGCATGCAACATCGCCATAGACTATGTTTACAAAAATCCATTACTGCATTAATGAATAAGAGTGTTTTTTGTATGGCCCCATTAATATATAACAAGGTACCAAACGATATTAAAGACATGCATGTAAATTTGTTTAAAACTAAATTATTTACGCTACTTGTTGACAAATGTTATTATAGCGTCATTGACTTTTTAAACGATAAAACAATTTAATTTATTCATAATATTGACATCCAATTCCAATAATTTTGACATAGGTATTGTATGTAATTCTCCAAGACTTTGTTTCATTTCTTTTGATAATATTTAATTATAATTGGGTGTCTGCTAATTAATATTCATATGCCCATATGGGTAGAACATGGAGTGTACTGTTAACTAATTTTAAGACCTATTATATTGTTTGACACATGTTCATGAATAAACGCTACTTACTTACTTACTTACTTACTTACTTACCAATTTCGTACAATCAAACGACATTTAAAGTGCCCCTATGGAATCTAGTTTCTTAATGCGTGGAAAAATTTCTGTAAAATATACTTGTGTTTCGTACAATATGGTACAATATACGGATCTCGTCAACGTTAATTATTTGGAAATAACTGTATTACAGACTTCACAAGAATATGTATAATATATGATTTTTGTTGACAAAAGATGTTCGTTAATGGCTCGTAGATAATAATATTAAGACCTAAGTATTCCCTGATGATGGATTAATTTCCGAAATGAAACTAGTGCAAAAGTGTTTTTTTTAACAATCAATATCACACTAATATTATAAATGCGAAAGTTTGTGTGTGTGTGTGTGTATGTTTGTTTGTTACTCTTTCACGCTGTAACGGCTGAACGGATTTGGATGAAATTTAGAATGGATATAGCTTATAAGCTAACTTAACACATAGGCTACTTTTTATCCCGGAAAAAAGCATGTCGCTAAACCGAATAACACGCGGGCAGAGCCGCGGGCAAAAGCTAGTGTATAATATTTTTTAAATATAACATTTTCGAAGATATATTTCTTGATTTTTTTTTTTTTTTTATTTATTTATTTTTTTTTTTCAAAATAGAAAACATACATTACAATAATATATAGGTGTATCAAAAACCTGTTAGGGTTTGTACGTACACCGAGATTCCGGTCTTACTTATCCAAAAACAAATATAATGTTATACTAATCTTAAAATATTAAATGTTTTATACAAATAGATCATAGAAATTTACACTTATAAATTTATTATTACTATCATACCCACATAGTATCTTATCGCAACCAGCAACCATGCGCGTGAATCAATAGAATACGACATTAAAACCTGTTACAAACTTATGGGTGACTTGGATATGAAATGTAGTCGCTAGTTAGAATGTCTTAGAAGCTATTTTAGATTGCAGATAAAGGTGTTATTCAAGAATTAGTCCAGTTAGTGCTTGGCATGGCTACTGTATACAGGATGGTAAATTATTTTAGTCTTTAATTACTCACTAAAGTAGTTTTCGAGGCGTGTATTTTGTATCTATACATAGAGGTGTACCAGGACCGTAGCAGATGGAAGTTTGTCGTCTCTGTCTACCCTTCCGGGAGCGTGAGTATGTATGTTTGTTTGTTTATTACTTCACTTTCGTACAGAAAAAAAGATGAATAGGGTTTCCTTTCTGCAACGGAACACTACAAATACGAAATACGATGCTAAAAATACTAAATTCTTTTTAGATGAAAAGCAATACCTGGGGGAAAAGTAAATATCTAGAGAAAAATACCTAACAACGGTAAAAGCTATGTTTCCCCGGTCAAAGAAAAGTAAACCCCACAGGGATTCCTAGTTTGCAAAAAAATACTTCATTAGGGTTGCTTGCTTAGTCCGATAGAAATGGGTTTGCAACAACCTTTAATTCAAGAGTCACTTTTTTTGGTTTTAATATATAGGGTTAACTATGTTGAAGACCACCTTAATATTTTCTTGTAAATCTTGGTTGAGGTGTCAGTATTTTAGTAAGCGATGTGAACATCGACAATTATGTGAATATCGACAATTATGTGAATAACTAAACGGGGCAAAAAATGTCCAGTCACTTTTGCAAACGTTTATTTGTTGGAATATGGTAAAAACGCATACTTTATCATTTTATAACAATTTCAACAATGTGTATAAATTTTATTAAAATACGAAAATTCCATTTTTATATTATATATTGTTGAAATTGAAATATCTAGTCCTCGACCAAGATCAGTTAGAAAAGTGTACACTAACTTAATGTTAAAAAGAGAACCCATTTAACAAAAAAAAACTTGACCCGGAAACTAAATGTTTTTTTCATTGATTTTTATTAGTATTTCCGCTGGGCTAGCTTGGAAATATATAGCGGCAAGTGCTGTAACTCTCAATCGTTAGTCCTGGGTTAAATTAGTATTTGTAATAGTAAGTATCACAGTAATCCAATAAAACTGGACTCCTGTGGCGAATCGTACGGAAATAATTTTAGTGACAACTTACTTTTATCCTGGCCTCCCAACAAAATGTCCAGCAGAGAGAATATAACAGGTCTACTAATATGGTACTTATATCCTACTGAAACGTCCTCCAATATGAACATAAACATATCCGACGATAAGGAAGTCCAAAAGGAACTTAAATTTTAAATAATCTGAAACAGTTTATGCCGGTCGTTGGCCGATCGTAGCAGATCTTATGTATGAAATCAAAAATCTTTCACCAAGAGTCATAAATAGGTGCGACGATGAGTGGAGCGAAGCGGAGCTTGGGGGAGCGTGTTAGGTTTACACGTAAAGCGGAGCGGAGCAAGGCGACCTCCCTAGTTTTAACATCATACACATAACAATTACATTCAACTTAATGGCATCAATATTTCTAATCAGCAAAACAGTAGTTTTCTAATGATGATGGTCTCCATGCCGACACGGCTTCGGCTCTACTAAGGTGTACTGAAAACTCACCCTTAGGTAAACAGTAGTAGCAAAATAAGTCAATGAAGAACTCGCCACAAAGCTTCATGCATTGAGCATTTGCCGAAGGACTTATTTGGTGCGCGTGCGTGAACTCTATTGTCTATTCTGAACTGAATGTCATTTGTACAATTTTTATTCATAGAATAAGAACATGTTAACCGCGCTTCTACCTAGGGGATAGAACAAAGGCAAACGGATATAACAACTCATAAGCTGGAATTTCAATACAATAAGCGGAGTTGACATAATTTGTACGGCCAGTTCAGCAGTCTGATTTTGTTATGGTTTAAGACATTTGTTTCTCATAAAGAACAATACACTGTTCACTTATAATTAGATGCTTATCTACTTAAATTATAGAAAGAAAAAATATAATAACATCCAATTGGCGTGTTGTCACCCATTATGGCAAGACTGCATCAGTAGCGACAGCGACAGAATTAGGCCGAATTGTTTTTGGTGCCTGAGTGACCGCCGCTCTGTAAAGTGCCTGGAGGCCCTGTATCCCTTAAGTTCTGTATCCCAACTTTGTCTCTTTTCAAATGAATTTTAAACCATAACAAAGCGACGATAAAATTTTGCAAAAAATACAGGATGACTTTTAACCTAACCCGGATAGTTTCGTATTTTGTAGAAGAATACAAACTGGTTTTATTAAAACCGTTCGAAATCATATTCATAATTATTTTTTCAAGTTGGAGCCCTTTGAAGATTTTCGTAAAATCCAAAGAAATCATGGTCACCCGAAGAGATGCGATAATTAGATCGCGCTAAGTTATTTTTATTATTGATACCACAATTTTGAACTATTTTCAACTTTTTCCGTATCCGAATGGCTAAAATAACCATAAATTTTATTTTCAAGTTACAATTTTAAATAATATTTTGACTTTTAATTTTAATTATTTTTACAATTAAAATGTATTCGACTAACGTTCCTTATTAACCTCTAAAATTGTCGGGGTTTGTTTGAAAGTCAACCTGTATATGACAAATTTCACTATATTTTAATCTTAATATTTCGGCTGTTTGATACACAATTGCTTACACTTTTCTCGATCCGATTAAATCTCAATGATAGGTCTAATCTGCAATCTAACTATCATTTCATTTATATCAAGTTTTGGACAATAAAACTTATAAAATAAACATCGTAAAAAATGTGATATAAAACGGCCATCATATTAAATACCCATCCCTCTAATTCTAAAATAATAAATAAAAACACCTCAAAACCGCGAGTTTTCTGAGCGGCCTGCTTCCGCTGAGCAGGATAAACATGTGAAAAATGAAAGCGTTGGATCAGGACAGATTTCTCTGGATAACTTCGCCTTAAGTTCGGACCTGTGTGTACGTATGGCTAATCCAATGATACCTAAATTTTAATTCAATATTTCATTGCGTGATTTTAAATTAATAGCAATATATACGAACTAAGCTAGTAGCAAATAATATCTTATAAATTATACATTATACTCGTACATACAATGCAAACTGTATCGATTCATACATTACCTACAATACCTACCAACATGAACCGCGTTCTATAATAAGACCACTTTGAACCCGTAAAAATGCGTAAGTATGTACTTGAGTTGACAAACACATTTATATATGCTGGCGTATGTAATAATGTCATTGTTTATGTAGTATGTTGGGATAAAATGCGGTCTGTGTGTCAGTTGAACGTGACCGGTGTTCTCATGAAGGATATCTCTCTGACCTCAGAATCCCAAGCAGGGTGGCTTCGTTAATTTTGTGTGGGAGACTTATTTCGAGTACAAGTAAATGATAATAATAATAAACTATTATTGTTCCTATTACAAACTGTTACCTTCAATATCGCATTATACATTTCTTAATAAGCTAATTTCCAGCAAATAATAAGTATCACAAACAGAAATTAATTATTATATAATTTAGTACAGTATATAAGTAAATTAATATTAGAATGTAAAACAATGAATGAGGCGTAAACAAATACAAGTAGGTAAGTCTAATTTCTAATGTTTAAAATAAGAGTAAGATTTCATTCGTTAGGAGCTGGAAAAACAAAACGATTGATGTTTAGTTTAACTTTCTACATAACTACCTGGAAACGTATTTGAGTTATAATAATGCAACTATTCTGAGCGGTTGAACTCATCCCATTTAGGATTCACTGGCGATAAAACACCCATTTACGTATCCGAGCAGCTGACGAGCAAAATGAAGAGACTTTTGTTTCTTTCTCGAGACTTGGCGAAGACTGCAAACTTCTCTCACTGCTGGACTTCGAACGGTCAAGTACTCCTGAGAAAACAAGAGGGTGCCCCATACATTGTAGTCAGAAACGAAACCCAATTGGAAGATCTACGAAGTGTTCATACTACAAAGTGACTAATTTTGAAATTTTGCGTTTTTCTTACCTTGTTTGTCACGTTTTTCTCTGAACGAAATGTTTTTCGCATGCTAATTTTTAGTTATTTCTTAGTTCCTAATCTTAATACAAATACATACACAAAGCCAACTTATTATTATCGTGTTTTTATAGATATTATGACTACGTGCATACATGTTTATATAAATATATATTCATATCAAACATATTACTCTCTATCTATGTATGTAACCTGTATTTATCTTATATCTTACATATTTATAACCTATACCACAAAATCTCACCTAGTATTTTCTCTGTTTTACTGCTATGCAAGTCATCAACGTGTATCGAAACCAATAATTTATTACGTCACAAAATTTACTGACCTCCTAGACCTTAACACTAAACATGAGTAATACAGATATAGAAATGTTCGAGAACATACGAGGGGTGGCTGAAAAGTAATCTACCTGACTATGAAAGAAAATACATGGATTAATAATTTATTTTTTATTTTTCAATATAGTCCCCTGCAACTGAAATGCACTTACGACATTTGTCAATAAGTGACAGCATACCATTAAAATAATAATTATTATTTTGATCGTCAAAATAGTCATTCACAGCGTCCTTCATCTCTTCGTCTGTTGAAAATCTGCGCCCTCTCAAATTTTTCTTTAAATTTTTAAATAAGAAGTAGTCAGAGGGAGCCAGGTCTGGACTGTAGGGTGGGTGGTTGATCTCTGTAAAGCCGTTTTTTGTCAGAGATGACCGCGCCTTAAAGGCCGTGTGCGCGGGTGCATTATCATTCAAAATCAAAACGCCTTTGCTAAGTTTGCCCCTCCTGTCTTCTTTTATTTTTTTGCGTAGCTGGTCAAGTAAGTTCGCATAGTATTCAGCATTCATCGTGGTGTTTTTTGGCAGGTAATCTATCATAAGAATCCCCTCAACATCCCAAAAAATGGTTGCCATTAGTTTGCCCGCTGACAGCCGGACCTTAAACTTCCTTGGTGGTTTTTCCCCTTTAAATTTCCATTGCATCGATTCTTGTTTGCTTTCGGGATCCCACTGACGAATCCAAGTTTCATCACAGGTCACTATTCGCAAGATAGTTTCTTCCTCTTTATCCTTTACCAAGTCTAAAAATGACTGACAACATTCCACACGCCTTTGCTTATCAAACGGGGTCAACATTTTAGGCACCCAACGTGCGCTCACCTTGGACATTCCCAAATGTTCATGAATTATTTCATGAACTCGTTCCTTGCTAATGCCAACATCTCTAGCTATTTCCCACTGCTTAATTCGCCGATCGGCAAGGATCAGTTTCTTCACTTATTCCACATTATCTGCGGTAACTGCAGAAATGGGCCTTCCACTACGGGGATCGTCTTCTAAGCTCACACGGCCTTGTTTAAACTGCTTTGACCAAAACTTTATTACAAATTCGGAAGGACATGAATCTCCGAACACCTTAAACATGCGCTCTCGGATCTGCGTCGGCGTATTCCCTTCTTTACCGAGGAATTTAATCACAGCGCGATACTCAATTTTATCCATTTTTAATTTTATTGCAACTTGATAAAAACGAAGACGCGCCAAAAAAAAATTGAACTCGTAGAAACAAATAAGTGTCATAATTTTTAAAAAAGGAATAAACAAAGAATACGAGAATATAGTGGCCAGTAACATTTTTTAAACTTTCTTTAACAAAGGAGATTTTATATCAGCCACCCCTCGTAGATCTGATAACACCGGGTGAGTCATACTTATGCGATCCTGAATCATTCAAAACCTATCTACCAAATACTGCAAATAACCTTAAGATCTTATCTCAAAACATATGAAGCATCAATGCCAACATGTCCAATTTTGAAGTCCTGATGTCGAGAATAGGCACCGAATGAGAAATACTTATACTAACTGGGACCTACAATAAAATAACTGTATTTTATCCGTCAGTTGATAACTATAACCTTCACTACAGCAAAACTAATTTAAATAAAAATGACGGCGTAGTAGTCTATGTAAAAAATACTCTCAAATATACGATACCAGAACCCCCCTTACAAGAGGCCAGTTGTCTTCTACTCAAAATTGGGACAGAAACAGCGATTATCGCAATTTATAGATCTCCATCTACGTCCAATCTTACAAATTTTCTAGAGTCCTTGGATACTATTTTAACTTCACTTAAATCCATGGAAAACATTGTTATCCTAGGTGATATAAACATAGACATCAAAACGAGTAACGACGACACTGGTTTTTGTAAGTATCTTAATTTACTGGCATCACATGGACTTTTACCAGGCCATACCTTCCCAACGCGAGAGGGAAATTGCCTTGACCATGCGATGATAATGCATAAAAATCCAACTATAACCATTGCACCTTCAACAGATCATTCTGCAGTACTTCTTTGCCTTGACGAAAAATTGCAAACTCATAACAGCAAAAAGTCAACGATAACTAAAACAGACAATAATGCAGTAATTAGGGACATATAATCGTCAAATTTTGAAGACATTTTAGTAATGAATGATGCAAATGTAGCAGCCGACAAACTTGTTGAGAGATTGACGGACATAATATACAAGAATACTACAACAGTTAGTGTACCTCGCAGCAAACGCAATATAAAGCCATGGATTACCCCTGGTTTATTGCGATGCATAAAAAAACGTGATGCGATGCATATTGAAGTAAGAAACAATGACCAAGACCACCAACTTAGATTAAAATACGTTAAATATCAACTGCAATGATATGCTAAAGCGCCTCAAACAAGATTGCGAACTATCAGAAATTCACAAACATTCCAAAGATCCAAAAATGACCTGGAAATTAATAAAATCTATAACAAATATAGAAAAACAAAAATCATATTGTACAGAACTGCTGCAAATTAAAGATAGCCCCCAAAATTCGGTTGACTACATAAATAATATTTTTGCGAATGTAGGGAAAAGTCTCGTTCAAACTATCATAGACACGCAGCCATGCTCACATGCTCGTGTAAATGCCAACAAATATTCATCAAAAATTTGCAAGTCTATGGTTATATTGGAAACTGATTTTGCTGAAATAGAATCCATTCTTTTAAATATCAAAAGTGACTGTGCAATAGGTTGGGATGGGATTTCTACCAAGATTCTACAACAAACAAAACACGTCTTAGTTCCAGTCATCACACATATATGCAATTTGGGTATAATTTCGGGGGTCTTCCCATCTGTTTTTAAAATAGCACTTATCCATCCAATTTACAAGGCCGGTGACAGAGACTGTGTCAGTAATTATCGACCTATATTGGTTCTTTCGGCTTTCTCAAAGATCATAGAAAAGGTCTTAAACAAAAGATTACTGTTTTTTTTTAGAAAAAGAGCAGCTTATTTCTGTTAATCAGTTTGGCTTTAGGGCGGGAAGGTCAACGGAGGACACCGTCACTTCTCTTACAGACTCTGTCACACAACACCTTGACAAGGAAAACATGTGTATCGGAGTCTTCCTTGACCTAGCCAAGGCTTTTGACACCGTCTCGGTCCCAAACCTATTAATAAAAATGGAGAATCTAGGAAATAGGGGTGTAGCACTTAATCTATTTAGAGACTACCTTACAAATAGGTCAAAAAGGGTAAAAATTGGCAACCACATAAGTGAATCTGCTCAAATAGAATATGGCGTCCCTCAGGGAAGTGTCCTTGGTCCTAGTCTCTTCCTGATCTACATAAACGATATGTGTAACATGGATATTGAAAACGGTAATATTTACACCTTTGCCGATGATACCGCGCTTGTATTTCATGGACGTGACTGGGAGGAGGCTAGGACTAAGACAGAAAAGGGTTTGGCTTGTGTGATGAGATGGCTGAATAGCAATTTACTTACTTTGAATTGCTCAAAAACAAAAAAGCCCTTCCGTTTCCCAACAACGACGGAGCTGTATTGCATGTGTCGTGTGCTTACCGTTCGACAGCTTTTTATTAAACAAATGGTGGCTCGCCAGCACGTGGCAATGAAATACAGCCCTGAAAAGGATCACGGTCGTAAAAAACATAAGGTTTGTAAAACAACTAGTTTTAATACTTTTTTGTGCACAAATTCCAATGCTTTCAAAGATCTCGGCTATACAACAAATTAAATAGTAAACTTAATGTATATAATTTGAACAATTTTAATTGCATCAAGAATATAACAAATTGGTTACAAAAACAGACATATGTTGATACAGAGAATCTACTTACAACGATAAGATAATGTACTTATGTAATCTATATTATATATCTATATATTATATTTATATAAGCATAAACAATATTTAAATAATGTTTACTAAATTAAATGTATCTATTATTTTTCTCTGAATTTATATCATACCTATCAAATTATATTTTGTATAATATTACCCTATGTGGGTTTTTATCTTTTTATTGGCTTTGTGTAGACTTTTCTTTAAAAAAAAATATATGTTTTGTTAATGTTTCATTTATTATAAAATAAATTTAAGTCAGCTTACTCATTAAGTATTCAAATACTACTCAAATAATACAAATGTCACAACTATTTTTAGTATGAAAATGGCACCACCTCCATATATTATTAAACCCAGCAAACTGTACAACTCTTACCACCATTTTCTAAGGACTGATTAGACCGAGTTTAGAAAATGGTACCTACATCTTAATTACATTTGTCTCTGTCACACTTTATTTGTTACCTACTTTTATGTATAGTGCTTTTTGGTACAATAAATGATTTTTATCTAATGCCGACACCATACTAAACATGTGTCCGGGACAGTTTTCATGGGGTAATTTTTCAGGGCTAACAAGACATCTGTGTTTTTGTCGTTCGCTGAAATCGAGTAGTTTTCCCGTTAATCACCTTTGATATTAAGGCGCATATAGGCATGCCAGCGTTTTAGTACAAAATTTGATGATGCGTTTCTCTGTTGATTTTCATTTTAGACCAAAGTTTGAGACCTGTATAGTTTAATGCAGGCATTTAGAAAGTCACTATCTAGCTTAAATGTATTTTTTTAAAGTACAATTTAATTCAAGAAAACAAATTTTTATGTAAATCTGTCCAGCTTGAAAAATAGCAAAATGGATTTTTTGGCGAAATAGTGCCCTTTAAAACATCAGTATCAGATGATAGAGGTCTTACACTTTAGTGTATAACGAAAACCACCTGAGAAAAGAATTAGCAAATTTTGTACTAAAACGATGGCATGCATATGCGCCTTAAGATGCGATGCATAAATCGACGAAAAGTTAAAAAACTGCAACCCAACCATGAAACGTCTTTGGCGGGAAGTCGTCAAATTTCTTGACTGCTGTTATTGCTCCATCCTCATTATCCCCCGTTTCACTTGGGCTCGCACTGAAGGATCGATCTTAATTTTACAATACCAAGTTTCTTGAAAACATTTCAGACCCTTTCAAATATTTTGAAAATTTGTTGCCTGGCTTCTGCCATATTTAATTACTAGCTTTTGCCCGCGACTTCATCCGCGTGGGTTTCGGATATGAACTTGAATCAGATTTTCCCCTACATTTATATAACAATTTCGGCCTTTTTTGGTAGGGTGTTTTTCATTGTTGCTGACAATGTTGTTAAATTGATATTCAACGACCCCGTTAATTGATCCTACAATTCTTACAATATTTTTGTGGAAACTATTTTCTCTATTTTCTTTTAGAAGAACTTACTCGCGAGCAAGCCACGTAAGACTGGCCATGTGAAAATCAATCTTCCCTTTAGTCAACTCCAGCGTATTTTAGAGTTTGTGCCTTTTTTTATTTATCGTCATGGCAAAACAGACTTTTCTTCATTTTTTTATTACGCTTTATTACATTCTAAAATGAATCGCTTCGCCAAGGAATTAAAAAAGCCCAAATACGACCGTTTTTTTACTGACCCTTGACCTTTCAGTTTGGAAACTATCTCGAAATCCTGAAGCATTACTTAAATGTTCATTTGCATTGTTCGTGTCGGTTGAATGGAAATTTTTTGTAAAAATTTTGACACTCTTTTTGAACCCCTTGGAATTTTGAAAAATCTTTTCTTAGTGTGCGTTTTGACCATTTTATGAATACACCCTCCAAATATCAAGTCTGTACGTCCAGGGGTTGTACGTTGTCTGCCAATTAGGACAAAGCCTTTTATTTATGTCGCATCCGGTCCAAAAAGGTAGCGGAAACAAAGTCGGAACGTCAAGAGCCCCACGCGGTTGAAATGGCAGCGCCCTTTGTCAACGCACTTCGACAGAGTCTCAGTGACCATCGATGCCGCGATAGAGACGGCAGCGGACCGACAGTCAAGTCTATGTGAGCGTTCGATGAGTGCGCCTTAGAACTGTCCTTCGTTCCGTGCTAGCTTACCGTGTCGTGTAGTAACACAAAAGTGCGAAGTAATAAAATTACTACCGTGAAATAATTTTGGTGAATGTTAATTAAAATTGTAAAGACTGAGTGAGACTGTGTTCCTCTTTGCTTTATTTTCAATGTAGACCCACAGTATCCAAAGACCAGGCTTTAAACCCGACATATATATTTATAGCTTTTGCCCGCAGCTCCGCCCGCGTCGAAGAGATTTTCATGGAAATAATGAAAACAAAAGAATTTGATTTTTTGAAGGACTATATGCAACGGTGACCGTGTTTTACTAAAGCGCTAATAAATACCAATCAAATTAGCCCAAACTCGAAGCTGTTGTTGTCCGTTGATGAGATTCCGTACCCACCTACCAGTCCCATCATCAGACCCTGGTCAACATGTTTTACCAAACTGCTAATAAAGACCAATCAAATAAGCCCAAACTCGAAGGGTCTGCTGTTGTTTGTTGATGAGATCCCGTACCCACCTTCCAGTCCCATCAGCAGACCTTGGTCACCATGTTTTACCAAAGTGCTAATAAATACCAATCAAATAAGCTCAACCTCGAAGGGTCTGCTGTTGTCCGTTGAGGAGATCCCGTACCCATCTTCCAGTCCCATCATCAGACCCTGGTCAACATGTTTTACCAAACTGTTAATAAAGACCAATCAAATAAGCCCAAACTCAAAGGGTCTGCTGTTGTTTGTTGATGAGATCCCGTACCCACCTTCAAGTCCCATCAGCAGACCTTGGTCACCATGTTTTACCAAAGTGCTAATAAATACCAATCAAATAAGCCCAAACTTGAAGGATCTGCTGTTGTTTGTTGATGAGATCCCGTACCCACCTTCCAGTCCCATCAGCAGACCTTGGTCACCATGTTTTACCAAAGTGCTAATAAATACCAATCAAATAAGCCCAAATTTGAAGGATCTGCTGTTGTCCGTTGATGAGATCCCGTACCCACCTTCCAGTCCCATCAGCAGACCATGGTAGCACATTCTAACCAAATTTCTGAACTGTTGCTTAAGATGGGTTGTAGCACATTTTAACCAAATTTTACAAACGTTCGGGAATTATTATTTGCTACATAACTTCTAATTACTACCAGTAGAAAAGTTAATTCCAAAAATATTTAAATGATAATTTTTTCCGACATTTTAATGAAATAAAGCCTAAATTCTATTCCAAATTAAGTTCTGTGCAGCTGTGGAAATTACATGAAAATCTGTTCAGTAGTTTTAGAGATGTGCGTGAACAAACAGACAGACAGACAGAAAAGAATTCTTAAAATCGTTGATTTGCGTTCTATTACTCTTCTTTATATCGCCTTTTATCTAGTGCATCGCGTTGTGTTTAAAGTGTGTAACATTAGATTATCAATACAGACAATGTGAACCATTTGGCTGTGCTATTATTTACGAGATCGACGTATCAACGACCACGTGGCATGTGACTCTAACCATCGGCATCCTGACACCACCCCCATACCTCTGAACTCCTCAAGTATTGATGATGATTACACCACGTATTGGTCAACATCCAATTTGGCTACATACAGAATATTCATATTCATATTCTTTATTGCACAGAAAAGTTATACGTATAAGCAGTCATAAATTAAACGTGCTATAGGCGAGCTTATCTCTGAGAGAGATTTCTGCCAGCAAAACCTAGGTGCTAAGGAAATATTAACTAAAAGTGTGTGATCAAATGTGCACACATAAAGAAACAAGTGATATAAAAAATAAAAATGTGGAGATAATATGAACTTAAAACTACCATAAATATACCTAACTTTTAAATAAATACTTACATAATAAATTAATTAATAATTACTTAAATATAAAAAGGACAAACGTACTTAAATACTGTAATATAAACATGGGCATAAACCTACATAACAAAAGTATTCACAAATATATGTTTAAAACAAGAATTTAGTATATACCAAATATAAACATAAATACATACAGTGTTTATACCTGCATAAATAATAAATAAATATATATTGTAAAGGGAAAAATATTTATAAATAATTCTCTTTAAGCTTCTTCTTGAATAAGCTGATCGTAGGACAGTCACGAATCGTATGCGGTAGGGAGTTCCAGAGTCTGATGGATGTAACCGTGAAAGAATTTCTAAAAGCACCCGTGTTATGACATGGAGTTTTTAAAAGAGATACTGTGTGTGGTCTGTTCTGTTTGTCATTGGAAAGAAGGTAGTTAAAGCGTTCACGCAAATAGGGAGGGGTAGTAGGGCTCCTAAGGATATTAAAGAGGCAACATAAAATGTGAAAATTTCGTCGTTGACGAATAGGAAGCCATTTCAGCTCCTCTCTATAATGAGACACATGGTCAAACTTACGCAGTCCGAAAATAAACCGAGTCCCCAGGTTTTGAAGACGTTGTAGTTTGCTAAGCAACTGTTCATTGGCATCTAGGAAGCATAAATCCGCATAGTCGATGGTTGGCAATAGAAGGGTTTGTGCAAGAGTTACCTTTGTTCTATGGGGCAGAAATCGCTGGAGACGCTTGAGGGAGTAAAAAGTGGCAAAAACTCTTCTACTGACTTCATTCACGTGAGCAGTCCACGATAAGTTACAGTCAAAAATGACACCAAGGTTTTTCACAGTTTCAGCGTATGCAATGGGGATACTGTTATAGGAGACCTGTGTCAGGGTAGATTTGTTTAGGAGGTTGGTCATGTATCTACTACCAATGATTATCGTCTGAGATTTTTTAGGGTTCACTAAGAGCCCATAAGATTCAGCCCACTTCTGCACATGACCCATATCCTCATTTATTTGAGAAATTGTAGTTTCAACTTCAGATACTACAAAGTGTCGATATAGTTGTAAATCGTCTGCATAAAGATGGTAGTTGCAAGAAAGTACTTCTGAGATGGAATTAATAAAAATTGAGAATAGGAGAGGTGAGAGGACGCCACCCTGAGGAACACCAGCAGATAGTTGACACCACTCCGAGGTAACCTCGTCCGAGCGTATGCACTGCAGTCGACCTCTAAGATAAGTATCGAACCATTCTGTAACAAGTGGAGATACGTTAAGAGAGCGGAGTATACCTAGCAGAACATCGAAGTCAACACAGTTAAACGCACTGCTAAAATCTAATAGCGTTAAAATTGTCAGTTTCTTGTTGTCGATGGCTAGCCTTATATCATCAGTAACTTTTAAAAGTGCGGTTACCGTACTGTGACCAGGTCGAAATCCAGATTGAAACTGATTCAGAATTAATTCAGAATACATACATAGCGGTCAACCTAATAACTCTCTTTAGGGTTTGCCGTGGTCAGGTAAAGAGTGAAGCATTTTGTTGATGTCGTGGGCAGATCATAAAGTATGAAACCAAAAATCTTTCAGCAAAAGTGAAAATTAGGTGCGACGACGAGCGGAGTTAGGTTGTTTGTGATTATAAATTTGGAGAGTAGAGCGAAGCGGAGCGGAGCGGGGCGACTTCCCGAGTTTTAACAGAAAAACGATATGCCTGGGCAGATCATGATATGCCCAATTCTACATTGACATATCATAGAAGCATATTCATAAACAGTAAACAATTATTCTGTCACTATAATCTAAATAGTGGTTCGGATTTTCAGCTTTTTGTTTTTAACTTAACCATTTTTCAGCAAAGCATAAACCAAAAACTGTTCAGGACTCATAGTATTAAAAATATTTTCTTGTAAACGACTTTTCTATACAAAGACCTTAATGTATTCACAGGTCGTTGTTTCTACATTTTTCTTGCTTAATAGTTCTTTAGTACCCTGTAAAAGCTCATATTATAATTTTGTATTATACTCATATGTCTAATGAAAGTTTCCTACATTCTGAGAATGCTTTTGTTTATGATATAAAAATCAACTGTTCTTTTCTTTTAATTGTATTAATATATTTTAAGAGATTTTGGAATATAGAAGCCGAAATATTTTATTTAAACGAGCTGTAGTAATATTAAGTTAATCTAAATATCTCAGAGGTTTTTAAAAAAAGAAAACATAAAATGTCGAAGTCTTTTTATTTTATGTGTGACATGTGTGATGTAAAAACATCTACTTCTTAGATAACGATAATGTGCGTTTATTTCCATATAGAATTAGGAAGTCTATGGAACAATGAAAAAGCTTAAAATTTCAAATTTGTAATTATGCGTGTGAAGAATATTGTTACGTAGCACGAAACAAAAATCTCACACATCATGATGAACGCGTAAGAAAGTTCGTAAATAATCTCAGCGCGGATGACGTGTGGACGCTTCCGGGCCAAGGTTACAACTGGACAATGCGAGAAGTTTCCGCCATTGAGCTAGAAAAGTCTCGGACGAAGAAGTGAGAGGAAGCATTCAGGTTGGAAAGGGACAGATACAGACTGGATCCTTGATACGCTGACGTGAAGCGTGACGCGCGTTCCATAATGTGCGAGAGGGTTCTAGACAGATCGCGAAGCCGGCGTACGGTATATAAAAACGGGACAGATAGCGGTCGAGAGTTCAGTTCACTATTAACTACGAGACAAAACGAAAACTTTAGTGAACTAAAGGACAACTCTAGTAGTGACTAGTGAAGTGCGACTGTATAGAGCGAATATAACCCGTACGAACAAATTAGACATTCCAGCGAGTCCACTGAGTTCAGTTAGTAATTCCAGTTGTTATTTAGTTTCAGTTGTGTTTAAATAGTGTGCGTGATTACAAAAAAAGACAGTTAGTGGTTTTTGGTACAAATTGGTATAAAATTAATTTATCCCGAACCCCAGCTCGTAACAATATTTAATAAGCACGATATTTGTAGGTTTGGCATAGGCTTACATAATGAGAAACCAATAAAAAAAAACTTTTTCACTTCTCATGCTCTTGAAGTTCTTGTTTATGCTAGGTGTAAGCGGACTAAAACTACTTTTTATGTTCTAGTGCATAAAAGTGTTTACTTCTTCTAAGACTATGGCGATAGGCCTTACAGCCTTACACACTACAACTTCATTGACAAACTTTTTCAAACTCAATAGTGTTCGCGCTAAAATTCTATCAAACTGACAGGACAGCGATGAACACGGACTCTTCAGACGATGCTTTCTGAGATAACAGTGACTTAAACAAATTTGATATAAAATAAATAAACCTCGGACATGCATGTCTAATTATTTATTAATTTACGTTATTTAGACATGGCTGTGTGAGCTAAGTTACCTCTGCCTTCCCAATCAGTGGCAGAATTTTAAAAAGTAGTGGCGGGAAAGAGCTGTTGTTTTTTCACTACAGCAAAACTAATTTAAATAAAAATGACGGCGTAGTAGTCTATGTAAAAAATACTCTCAAATATACGATACCAGAACCCCCCTTACAAGATACCAGTTGTCTTCTACTCAAAATTGGGACAGAAACAGCGATTATCGCAATTTATAGATCTCCATCTACGTCCAATCTTACAAATTTTCTAGAGTCCTTGGACACTATTTTAACTTCACTTAAATCCATGGAAAACATTGTTATCCTAGGTGATATAAACATAGACATGAAAACGAGTAACGACGACACTGGTTCTTGTAAGTATCTTAATTTACTGGCATCACATGGACCTTTACCAGGCCATACCTTCCCAACGCGAGAGGGAAATTGCCTTGACCATGCGATGATAATGCATAAAAATCCAACTTTAACTCTTGTGACCATTGCACCTTCAACAGATCATTCTGCAGTACTTCTTTGCCTTGACGAAAAATTGCAAACCCATAACAGTAAAAAGTCAACGATAACTAAAACAGACAATAATGCAGTAATTAGGGACATATAATCGTCAAATTTTGAAGACATTTTAGTAATGAATGATGAAAATTTAGCAGCCGACAAACTTGTTGAGAGATTGACGGACATAATATACAAGAATACTACAACAATTAGTGTACCTCGCAGCAAACGCAATATAAAGCCATGGATTACCCCTGGTAATATAATACCCATCGCAATAGCGATGCATAAAAAAATGTGATGCGATGCATATTGAAGTAAGAAACAATGACCAAGACCACCAACTTAGATTAAAATACGTTAAATATCAAAACTCCTGCAATGATATGCTAAAGCGCCTCAAACAAGATTGCGAACTATCAGAACTTCGCAAACATTCCAAAGATCCAAAAATGACCTGGAAATTAATAAAATCTATAACAAATATAGAAAAACAAAAATCATATTGTACAGAACTGCTGCAAATTAAAGATAGCCCCCAAAATTCGGTTGACTACATAAATAATATTTTTGCGAATGTAGGGAAAAGTCTCGCTCAAACTATCATAGACACGCAGACATGCTCACATGCTCGTGTAAATGCCAACAAATATTCATCAAAAATTTGCAAGTTTTGATTTCTACCAAGATTCTACAACAAACAAAACACGTCTTAGTTCCAGTCATCACACATATATGCAATTTGGGTATAATTTCGGGGGTCTTCCCATCTGTTTTTAAAATAGCACTTATCCATCCAATTTACAAGGCCGGTGACAGAGACTGTGTCAGTAATTATCGACCTATATTGATCGACCTATATTGGTTCTTTCGGCTTTCTCAAAGATCATAGAAAAGGTCTTAAACAAAAGATTACTGATTTTTTTTAGAAAAAGAGCAGCTTATTTCTGTTAATCAGTTTGGCTTTAAGGCGGGAAGGTCAACGTAGGACACCGTCACTTCTCTTACAGACTCTGTCGCACAACACCTTGACAAGGAAAACAAGTGTATCGGAGTCTTCCTTGACCTAGCCAAGGCTTTTGACACCGTCTCGGTCCCAAACCTATTAATAAAAATGGAGAATCTAAGAAATAGGGGTGTAGCACTTAATCTATTTAGAGACTACCTTACAAATAGGTCAAAAAGGGTAAAAATTGGCAACCACATAAGTGAATCTGCTCAAATAGAATATGGCGTCCCTCAGGGAAGTGTCCTTGGTCCTAGTCTCTTCCTGATCTACATAAATGATATGTGTAACATGGATATTGAAAACGGTAATATTTACACCTTTGCCGATGATACCGCGCTTGTATTTCATGGACGTGACTGGGAGGAGGCTAGGACTAAGACAGAAAAGGGTTTGGCTTGTGTGATGAGATGGCTGAATAGCAATTTACTTACTTTGAATTGCTCAAAAACAAAAAAGCCCTTCCGTTTCCCAACGACGACGGAGCTGTATTGCATGTGTCGTGTGCTTACCGTTCGACAGCTTTTTATTAAACAAATGGTGGCTGGCCAGCACATGGCAATGAAATACAGCCCTGAAAAGGATCACGGTCGTAAAAACATAAGGTTTGTAAAACAACTAGTTTTAATACTTTTTTGTGCACAAATTCCAATGCTTTCAAAGATCTCGGCTATACAACAAATTAAATAGTAAACTTAATGTATATAATTTGAACAATTTTAATTGCATCAAGAATATAACAAATTGGTTACAAAAACAGACATATGTTGATACAGAGAATCTACTTACAACGATAAGATAATGTACTTATGTAATCTATATTATATATCTATATATTATAATTATATAAGCATAAACAATATTTAAATAATGTTTACTAAATTAAATGTATCTATTATTTTTCTCTGAATTTATATCATACCTATCAAATTATATTTTGTATAATATTACCCTATGTGGGTTTTTATCTTTTTATTGGCTTTGTGTAGACTTTTCTTTAAAAAAAATATATGTTTTGTTAATGTTTCATTTATTATAAAATAAATTTTAGTCAGCTTACTCATTAAGTATTCAAATACTACTCAAATAATACAAATGTCACAACTATTTTTAGTATGAAAATGGCACCACCTCCATATATTATTAAACCCAGCAAACTGTACAACTCTTACCACCATTTTCTAAGGACTGATTAGACCGAGTTTAGAAAATGGTACCTACATCTTAATTACATTTGTCTCTGTCACACTTTATTTGTTACCTACTTTTATGTATAGTGCTTTTTGGTACAATAAATGATTTTTATCTAATGCCGACACCATACTAAACATGTGTCCGGGACAGTTTTCATGGGGTAATTTTTCAGGGCTAACAAGACATCTGTGTTTTTGTCGTTCGCTGAAATCGAGTAGTTTTCCCGTTAATCACCTTTGATATTAAGGCGCATATAGGCATGCCAGCGTTTTAGTACAAAATTTGATGATGCGTTTCTCTGTTGATTTTCATTTTAGACCAAAGTTTGAGACCTGTATAGTTTAATGCAGGCATTTAGAAAGTCACTATCTAGCTAAAATGTATTTTTTTAAAGTACAATTTAATTCAAGAAAACAAATTTTTATGTAAATCTGTCCAGCTTGAAAAATAGCAAAATGGATTTTTTGGCGAAATAGTGCCCTTTAAATCATCAGTATCAGATGATAGAGGTCTTACACTTTAGTGTATAACGAAAACCACCTGAGAAAAGAATTAGCAAATTTTGTACTAAAACGATGGCATGCCTATGCGCCTTAAGATGCGATGCATAAATCGACGAAAAGTTAAAAAACTGCAACCCAACCATGAAACGTCTTTGGGGGGAAGTCGTCAAATTTCTTGACTGCTGTTATCGCTCCATCCTGATTATCCCCCGTTTCACTTGGGCTCGCACTGAAGGATCGATCTTAATTTTACAATACCAAGTTTCTTGAAAACATTTCAGACCCTTTCAAATATTTTGAAAATTTGTTGCCTGGCTTCCGCCATATTTAATTACTAGCTTTTGCCCGCGACTTCATCCGCGTGGGTTTCGGATATGAACTTGAATCAGATTTTCCCCTACATTTATATAACAATTTCGGCCTTTTTTGGTAGGGTGTTTTTCATTGTTGCTGACAATGTTGTTAAATTGATATTCAACGACCCCGTTAATTGATCCTACAATTCTTACAATATTTTTGTGGAAACTATTTTCTCTATTTTCTTTTAGAAGAACTTACTCGCGAGCAAGCCACGTAAGACTGGCCATGTGAAAATCAATCTTCCCTTTAGTCAACTCCAGCGTATTTTAGAGTTTGTGCCTTTTTTTATTTATCGTCATGGCAAAACAGACTTTTCTTCATTTTTTTATTACGCTTTATTACATTCTAAAATGAATCGCTTCGCCAAGGAATTAAAAAAGCCCAAATACGACCGTTTTTTTACTGACCCTTGACCTTTCAGTTTGGAAACTATCTCGAAATCCTGAAGCATTACTTAAATGTTCATTTGCATTGTTCGTGTCGGTTGAATGGAAATTTTTTGTAAAAATTTTGACACTCTTTTTGAACCCCTTGGAATTTTGAAAAATCTTTTCTTAGTGTGCGTTTTGACCATTTTATGAATACACCCTCCAAATATCAAGTCTGTACGTCCAGGGGTTGTACGTTGTCTGCCAATTAGGACAAAGCCTTTTATTTATGTCGCATCCGGTCCAAAAAGGTAGCGGAAACAAAGTCGGAACGTCAAGAGCCCCACGCGGTTGAAATGGCAGCGCCCTTTGTCAACGCACTTCGACAGAGTCTCAGTGACCATCGATGCCGCGATAGAGACGGCAGCGGACCGACAGTCAAGTCTATGTGAGCGTTCGATGAGTGCGCCTTAGAACTGTCCTTCGTTCCGTGCTAGCTTACCGTGTCGTGTAGTAACACAAAAGTGCGAAGTAATAAAATTACTACCGTGAAATAATCTTGGTGAATGTTAATTAAAATTGTAAAGACTGAGTGAGACTGTGTTCCTCTTTGCTTTATTTTCAATGTAGACCCACAGTATCCAAAGACCAGGCTTTAAACCCGACATATATATTTATAGCTTTTGCCCGCAGCTCCGCCCGCGTCGAAGAGATTTTCATGGAAATAATGAAAACAAAAGAATTTGATTTTTTGAAGGACTATATGCAACGGTGACCGTGTTTTACTAAAGCGCTAATAAATACCAATCAAATTAGCCCAAACTCGAAGCTGTTGTTGTCCGTTGATGAGATTCCGTACCCACCTACCAGTCCCATCATCAGACCCTGGTCAACATGTTTTACCAAACTGCTAATAAAGACCAATCAAATAAGCCCAAACTCGAAGGGTCTGCTGTTGTTTGTTGATGAGATCCCGTACCCACCTTCCAGTCCCATCAGCAGACCTTGGTCACCATGTTTTACCAAAGTGCTAATAAATACCAATCAAATAAGCTCAACCTCGAAGGGTCTGCTGTTGTCCGTTGAGGAGATCCCGTACCCATCTTCCAGTCCCATCATCAGACCCTGGTCAACATGTTTTACCAAACTGTTAATAAAGACCAATCAAATAAGCCCAAACTCAAAGGGTCTGCTGTTGTTTGTTGATGAGATCCCGTACCCACCTTCAAGTCCCATCAGCAGACCTTGGTCACCATGTTTTACCAAAGTGCTAATAAATACCAATCAAATAAGCCCAAACTTGAAGGATCTGCTGTTGTTTGTTGATGAGATCCCGTACCCACCTTCCAGTCCCATCAGCAGACCTTGGTCACCATGTTTTACCAAAGTGCTAATAAATACCAATCAAATAAGCCCAAATTTGAAGGATCTGCTGTTTTCCGTTGATGAGATCCCGTACCCACCTTCCAGTCCCATCAGCAGACCATGGTAGCACATTCTAACCAAATTTCTGAACTGTTGCTTAAGATGGGTTGTAGCACATTTTAACCAAATTTTACAAACGTTCGGGAATTATTATTTGCTACATAACTTCTAATTACTACCAGTAGAAAAGTTAATTCCAAAAATATTTAAATGATAATTTTTTCCGACATTTTAATGAAATAAAGCCTAAATTCTATTCCAAATTAAGTTCTGTGCAGCTGTGGAAATTACATGAAAATCTGTTCAGTAGTTTTAGAGATGTGCGTGAACAAACAGACAGACAGACAGAAAAGATTTCTTAAAATCGTTGATTTGCGTTCTATTACTCTTCTTTATATCGCCTTTTATCTAGTGCATCGCGTTGTGTTTAAAGTGTGTAACATTAGATTATCAATACAGACAATGTGAACCATTTGGCTGTGCTATTATTTACGAGATCGACGTATCAACGACCACGTGGCATGTGACTCTAACCATCGGCATCCTGACACCACCCCCATACCTCTGAACTCCTCAAGTATTGATGATGATTACACCACGTATTGGTCAACATCCAATTTGGCTACATACAGAATATTCATATTCATATTCTTTATTGCACAGAAAAGTTATACGTATAAGCAGTCATAAATTAAACGTGCTATAGGCGAGCTTATCTCTGAGAGAGATTTCTGCCAGCAAAACCTAGGTGCTAAGGAAATATTAACTAAAAGTGTGTGATCAAATGTGCACACATAAAGAAACAAGTGATATAAAAAATAAAAATGTGGAGATAATATGAACTTAAAACTACCATAAATATACCTAACTTTTAAATAAATACTTACATAATAAATTAATTAATAATTACTTAAATATAAAAAGAACAAACGTACTTAAATACTGTAATATAAACATGGGCATAAACCTACATAACAAAAGTATTCACAAATATATGTTTAAAACAAGAATTTAGTATATACCAAATATAAACATAAATACATACAGTGTTTATACCTGCATAAATAATAAATAAATATATATTGTAAAGGGAAAAATATTTATAAATAATTCTCTTTAAGCTTCTTCTTGAATAAGCTGATCGTAGGACAGTCACGAATCGTATGCGGTAGGGAGTTCCAGAGTCTGATGGATGTAACCGTGAAAGAATTTCTAAAAGCACCCGTGTTATGACATGGAGTTTTTAAAAGAGATACTGTGTGTGGTCTGTTCTGTTTGTCATTGGAAAGAAGGTAGTTAAAGCGTTCACGCAAATAGGGAGGGGTAGTAGGGCTCCTAAGGATATTAAAGAGGCAACATAAAATGTGAAAATTTCGTCGTTGACGAATAGGAAGCCATTTCAGCTCCTCTCTATAATGAGACACATGGTCAAACTTACGCAGTCCGAAAATAAACCGAGTCCCCAGGTTTTGAAGACGTTGTAGTTTGCTAAGCAACTGTTCATTGGCATCTAGGAAGCATAAATCCGCATAGTCGATGGTTGGCAATAGAAGGGTTTGTGCAAGAGTTACCTTTGTTCTATGGGGCAGAAATCGCTGGAGACGCTTGAGGGAGTAAAAAGTGGCAAAAACTCTTCTACTGACTTCATTCACGTGAGCAGTCCACGATAAGTTACAGTCAAAAATGACACCAAGGTTTTTCACAGTTTCAGCGTATGCAATGGGGATACTGTTATAGGAGACCTGTGTCAGGGTAGATTTGTTTAGGAGGTTGGTCATGTATCTACTACCAATGATTATCGTCTGAGATTTTTTAGGGTTCACTAAGAGCCCATAAGATTCAGCCCACTTCTGCACATGACCCATATCCTCATTTATTTGAGAAATTGTAGTTTCAACTTCAGATACTACAAAGTGTCGATATAGTTGTAAATCGTCTGCATAAAGATGGTAGTTGCAAGAAAGTACTTCTGAGATGGAATTAATAAAAATTGAGAATAGGAGAGGTGAGAGGACGCCACCCTGAGGAACACCAGCAGATAGTTGACACCACTCCGAGGTAACCTCGTCCGAGCGTATGCACTGCAGTCGACCTCTAAGATAAGTATCGAACCATTCTGTAACAAGTGGAGATACGTTAAGAGAGCGGAGTATACCTAGCAGAACATCGAAGTCAACACAGTTAAACGCACTGCTAAAATCTAATAGCGTTAAAATTGTCAGTTTCTTGTTGTCGATGGCTAGCCTTATATCATCAGTAACTTTTAAAAGTGCGGTTACCGTACTGTGACCAGGTCGAAATCCAGATTGAAACTGATTCAGAATTAATTCAGAATACATACATAGCGGTCAACCTAATAACTCTCTTTAGGGTTTGCCGTGGTCAGGTAAAGAGTGAAGCATTTTGTTGATGTCGTGGGCAGATCATAAAGTATGAAACCAAAAATCTTTCAGCAAAAGTGAAAATTAGGTGCGACGACGAGCGGAGTTAGGTTGTTTGTGATTATAAATTTGGAGAGTAGAGCGAAGCGGAGCGGAGCGGGGCGACTTCCCGAGTTTTAACAGAAAAACGATATGCCTGGGCAGATCATGATATGCCCAATTCTACATTGACATATCATAGAAGCATATTCATAAACAGTAAACAATTATTCTGTCACTATAATCTAAATAGTGGTTCGGATTTTCAGCTTTTTGTTTTTAACTTAACCATTTTTCAGCAAAGCATAAACCAAAAACTGTTCAGGACTCATAGTATTAAAAATATTTTCTTGTAAACGACTTTTCTATACAAAGACCTTAATGTATTCACAGGTCGTTGTTTCTACATTTTTCTTGCTTAATAGTTCTTTAGTACCCTGTAAAAGCTCATATTATAATTTTGTATTATACTCATATGTCTAATGAAAGTTTCCTACATTCTGAGAATGCTTTTGTTTATGATATAAAAATCAACTGTTCTTTTCTTTTAATTGTATTAATATATTTTAAGAGATTTTGGAATATAGAAGCCGAAATATTTTATTTAAACGAGCTGTAGTAATATTAAGTTAATCTAAATATCTCAGAGGTTTTTAAAAAAAGAAAACATAAAATGTCGAAGTCTTTTTATTTTATGTGTGACATGTGTGATGTAAAAACATCTACTTCTTAGATAACGATAATGTGCGTTTATTTCCATATAGAATTAGGAAGTCTATGGAACAATGAAAAAGCTTAAAATTTCAAATTTGTAATTATGCGTGTGAAGAATATTGTTACGTAGCACGAAACAAAAATCTCACACATCATGATGAACGCGTAAGAAAGTTCGTAAATAATCTCAGCGCGGATGACGTGTGGACGCTTCCGGGCCAAGGTTACAACTGGACAATGCGAGAAGTTTCCGCCATTGAGCTAGAAAAGTCTCGGACGAAGAAGTGAGAGGAAGCATTCAGGTTGGAAAGGGACAGATACAGACTGGATCCTTGATACGCTGACGTGAAGCGTGACGCGCGTTCCATAATGTGCGAGAGGGTTCTAGACAGATCGCGAAGCCGGCGTACGGTATATAAAAACGGGACAGATAGCGGTCGAGAGTTCAGTTCACTATTAACTACGAGACAAAACGAAAACTTTAGTGAACTAAAGGACAACTCTAGTAGTGACTAGTGAAGTGCGACTGTATAGAGCGAATATAACCCGTACGAACAAATTAGACATTCCAGCGAGTCCACTGAGTTCAGTTAGTAATTCCAGTTGTTATTTAGTTTCAGTTGTGTTTAAATAGTGTGCGTGATTACAAATAAAGACAGTTAGTGGTTTTTGGTACAAATTGGTATAAAATTAATTTATCCCGAACCCCAGCTCGTAACAATATTTAATAAGCACGATATTTGTGGGTTTGGCATAGGCTTACATAATGAGAAACCAATAAAAAAAAACTTTTTCACTTCTCATGCTCTTGAAGTTCTTGTTTATGCTAGGTGTAAGCGGACTAAAACTACTTTTTATGTTCTAGTGCATAAAAGTGTTTACTTCTTCTAAGACTATGGCGATAGGCCTTACAGCCTTACACACTACAACTTCATTGACAAACTTTTTCAAACTCAATAGTGTTCGCGCTAAAATTCTATCAAACTGACAGGACAGCGATGAACACGGACTCTTCAGACGATGCTTTCTGAGATAACAGTGACTTAAACAAATTTGATATAAAATAAATAAACAATACAATACAATACAATATAACTTTATTTGCACACCACAAAAAAGGAAACAAAAATAATATAAATTACAATAGCCAAATAACGTAGGTACAATCAGGCGGCCTTATCGCTTATAGCGATCTCTTCCAGACAACCTTTGGGTAGAATCTGGTTTAAAAGGAGATTGATGAATAGGCGGTGCACTAATTTTAAAATAATATTTAAATATACTATACAAAATCTACATTAATAAATTAAAAGTAAAATAATAATGTATTATAGATAAATAACATGAATGAATAAATATATACATACATACATATATTACATAAATAATAAATAAACTTTAAGAGGAATGTAGATAGTTCAGTGGTCAGAGTGAGAGGTAGTGTTCTTTTACCAGTCTCTTAAAGAAATAAACCTCGGACATGCATGTCTAATTATTTATTAATTTACGTTATTTAGACATGGCTGTGTGGGCTAAGTTACCTCTGCCTTCCCAATCAGTGGCAGAATTTTAAAAAAGTAGTGGCGGGAAGGAGCTGTTGTTTTTTCTCAGCAGTACATATTTAAGTAGTTGTTTGATTATTTAAATTTAATTAATATTTGCAATAAACATTACTGAAAGTTAAATATGTCATCAAGTAATAATGAAATAATACTTCTCCTAACACATTATGGAAAGAAACGCAAAGAAAGTTGTTCAGTAGATATTGCCGCCAATATCTAAGCAAATATGTTATATTATATCTTAAGAGTTATGAGAATTTCATGTATTGGAGAAGCGAAAAACAAGTAAATACGTTCTCGGGAAAAGTTTTTTTAACGTATTTTGATGAATTGTCAAAGAAATTACAGCCGTCTATACTATGGAGTGTATATTCTATGCTGTAGACTATAGTAAAAATGAAACACGACATTGATATAAAGACATCTTAAACGAAGCTGACATCTTAGTTAAAAAGGCTTTCCAGTGGGCATAAAAGCAAGAAATCCCAGGTCCTAACAGCGAACCAGGTGGAAACCTTTTTAAATACCACACGCGATGAAAGATATTTGGCCACAAAAGTACGTAAAGCTCTATTTATATTATTTATTTACAATATTTTTTACATTATATCTATTTTTTACATTGAAATAAAAAAATATTTGCTAAAAATATCACAATTTCATTTCCTCGCAATCGACGTGAAAAGCAGAGTGTTGAACTAGGATACAAACGAGCCATAATTACCTCGAACTATAGCTGCCTTCGCCAAAGCTCAGGCAACTAAATATCTCGGTAATATGACTCGTTTTATGCACTCGTTTATCAATCTACTACATTTTCTCTTGGAATAAGTACTAACATAAATAAGCATACGAAATTGGTAAATCGCACTATGAATATGGCTTTGTTCTTTTTAGGATTCCGTACCTCAAGAGGAAAAAACGGAGCACTTATAGGATCACATTGTTGTCCGACTGTCCGTCTGTCTGTCCGTCATATCGTATATCCTTTATCTCTGAAACGCATGGAGGTATCGAATTTAAATTAAAACCATAAACTCAGCTCCACAGTCTCCCTTAAAGCTGTGAAAAAATCAAACTTCTAACTTAACTAAAAAAAAAAGATACGGCCGTTTATGCTGCAAAACGTATATTTCGAAACTCTCAAAGGAATCAAAATTTATAGGGTATTTTCCGTTGACCTGGAACTATGAAGTTTGGCAAGTATTACCGTCTTATACTACAAAAATAAGGAAAAATCTGAAAACTGTACATTTGTAATTAAATCATAAACAATATAGTCTTTAACGGAACCCTCGGCGGGCGAGTCCGACTCGCACTTGTCCGGTTTTATTTGTATTAATATTCAGTTATTTCAGTATTCATCGAAAAATACGTTACTAAAGTTTCCCCGGTTTGTATTGAAAGTGGCTTTGGGCTTGTTTCGTGGGAATATTTTGAACGATATTTCTCCACAGTTTTTGAAGTAATTCATTTTTCGTCGTTGACTTCAAAAGAGGTTCGTTTGAGTTTGTCTATGTTTACAAAACACGATAAAATTATGTGACTAACATTCCTTTTCTGGTTTAAAAATCAACTTATATTTAATACTTAACCATAAACACATCGTCAGGATTCATGTTCCTCGGAGGGTGTCAGGGGTGTTTTCGATGGTGGACTGTGAAACACAAGTTCAAACTTATTACGTCCCAGCATGATAGGTTATGTGATGAGCCCTATCGCCGTATTTCGGGCACAAATTGGAATCACAGGTAAATGTGCCTTCCTAAGAACGCAGACGTCCAGCACTCGAACCCTAAAGGCGATAACCTAGCCATATCATGTGTAAAACTTATATCCCTACGGAATGGCTAGAGTAAATGGATTGCGAAATTGATTGATCGTACGGATGCCATAAATCTTCTTTGCAGACGTATAGGTAAGTACCTAAGAATCTAGACTAACACCGACCTACATTATGACGTGTGAAAATGAGACGATGGATCGAGAAAAACTGAGCAAAAATAAGTGCACTTTCAGCACGTTCAGTGCATAACTCTTGAGAAGACAAAAGTTGGTGCATAGGGTAAAATTACTGTTCAAGTGTGAGGCGAACTAACGCATCGAGGATTCCGTATACTAAACATATTTCAAAACACATTCATAGAGTTTGAAAGAAAAAACTTTTTCGTGTTTTTCTTTTTTATATTCCGTATAATGTCGAAGTCATTTCAACTGCTGTATTTTTCCTGTAAATCTAAAATAATTGCCCATGAGTGTGATTTTTTTAAGTTATCTCTGTTCTATTCGTTTCGGAGATGAAAGATTGGTTTTTTTAATTTGCGATGGTTTCTTTAAATACATGCAAGTAAATGACTAAATAATATATTATTAAAGCAGATCTTAAGTACCAACTGGATACCCAAAATATGTGAGTTCAGGGAAGAAAAATGGACACAATTAGATTTTTCATATTTCAGGTCTGTAGCGCAAACAACATAGAGAGTTGCAAAGTTTAACATACGATATTACATATCAACCGACGGATATACTCTATCTAAATATTTGGATGGACAAGGGACTCTTACCATAAGTTCACCTCTTTGAGCCTTGAAAACGGAACCCTAAAACCAAATTTTTAAAAATTAGGAACTTCATGACATAAATAAAATATGACAGGACATATTTTTCAAAACCGTTAATAAATATTACCATTTATAGATTAATTTCCATCCGGTTTCCGCGGGAGCAGGTTCTAATTTTTTTTTATTACCTATGGATTTTAGTTGTGCCGTACCCTCGTCAATAAACTTGAAAAAAATCCCTCCATCTCATTGTAAAGTAAATTACCTCAAAAACGGACATGCTTTACCTAAAGCATTTATTGGCAGTGCATTAAAACGTGACCTAAAACACCGGCTGGCGTGTGCTTATTTTATGACCATAAAAACTACAAGATATATTTTAAAAATTGCGTCAGTTATTGCTCATAAATCTGATTAATTCTCATTTTTTTTGGTTGGCCTGATATGCTGGACATTTATACACTTTTTTGTTTAGAGATAAGGAAAGCTTGACAACCGGTTTTAAGTTTAGCTTTTGATACTACATCCAGATATACATTTTTCTTTCATTCTTTCTTTACTTCTGCTTTTTTATCCAAAAGCACAACTAAGAAATGTAATAAAAAATAATGCCCATTTTTGAGGACATCGCCACGTTTCATCCTTTGTTGAGCGTGCTTGTCTGCTTCGTTAAACTTAATTTACAGCATTTTCTGTGTGAACTGGCCAGTCCGTTTGGTTTCTCACTAGTTGTTGTATGTCCATAGTTATAATCAGCGCGACTTTAAAGCATTAGAAAACGGTTTTATAACATGGGTATTTTGATTATTTTTGGCTTATATTTGTTTAGTTATTTCAACCTAATTTAAATCAAGAAAATGTAGGTTATGACAAAATATTTGTATTTCCTTACAAAACTTAATTTGGAGATAATTATGAAGCTACAAATATATTTTCAGTAAATTTAATTTAATTGTGATAAATGGATCGTCAAACAAAGTGAGTTCTTGGAAACAAATACTTTAAGAAGAATACTTTGTGAACAAGTAGAATCATTAAATTTTAGGATTCGACTGTTACAGCAAAGTTTTGGTGACTACTTAATCGTCCGTGCCTAATAAATATTGACAACGGCTGAGTGAGTTGATTAGTATGTAGTGTAGCTAGTACATGTTACATACTATAAATGACACTTGATAGATTTATTTACTATACTATTACAGTAAAGGAAAATACAATATATTATTCTACTTATTATTTTATTACTTATATGTTTTTATTAAATGAAAGAAATCTCTCATATGAGTCGAATGCTAAAATAAGCCGTATACGAGTACAACACTATATTGGAGAGGAATATAAACAGGTATGTTTTTTTTTACTTAAAAAATTGAAGGTATAGTTCTGCCGATAGGACGCTAGGCTCTTTATCTTGAGACTCAAATTCAAATCCTGCCAAAATTGATGTAGTGCATGATGCAAAGTATTTGTATATATAGGTACTTACCATTTGCTGCACGGTGAAGGAAAACACTATGAAGTGAACCTGCATGCCGCAAAAAGCGTGTATTTCAACCAAAAGGACAGCAATGATTAGGTACATGTAAATTTAGGTACTTACATGAACTGTTTTTGTCTAAATGTATGTTATGGCGCAGTAGGTCGATCGCACAACGAAAGAGATAAGCTTATCTGAAAAAGCGTGCGTCTGAGCAGTACGGTAAATCACGAAGAGAGTGGATAATGCTGTTTTTCAATGATACAAATTTAATATATATTCACAGGAGTGCGTTTAAAAAAAAATCACTACTCTTTTGTGTAGACAATGGGTTTATATGTTTTAAACAGTAATCATTGTTATTTTTGCTTTATTATTTTCAGACTGCTTGTTTGAACTGGAAAAATAGCCTTCACTTTGCAATTTTTTTCGATAGAGCCAATTTTTCTCAATCGCGTTTTGGGCTATTACATCGCCTTGGAAAAGGCTTTGTTTATAACATGTATTTATTTCAAAACCATATTTATTGTAGTTTGAGAGTACAACTTGTTCAAAAACTCAGTTTTTTGCTACCTACGACGTCTTAAATAATTTTATTTTGTGTGAAATTTTTTAAGTATTATTATTATTTTTTGCTTGAAATTTTCTTTTTCTACTTTTATATTATTTTGTTACATTTTTTCTGTTTTGTCTGATTGTGACAGTAAATAAACGAGTTTCCTTTCTGTTCTATTCAATAAAGCTTGCTTATCGCAGCGTTGCAACAGTTAAAAAAGGTAATTTGATCTGCATGGTATACACCTACACCGAAAAGTGTTAGAACACCTTCAGGCTTCAGAGATAAAGCAGAACTTTCTCCCTCCCAAATACAAATACTAACTTGGAGTTCAGAAGCGTGTACTGTTCAGATTACAAGTTTATGTTGTTGAATTTGTTCACGGGCCAGGAGAAAACGTCACTAGAAAATAAAATAAATACTCAGATACTTTACTGCAGCTTTTCATGCTTGACGCAAACCCACTATCAAGGCTCTCATTTTTAACTTACACAGATATCAACATAATTTAAATTATTCAGTGACAACTTATATAGGTTGACTTTCGTTTATAAAGCCAAATTCGTAATGGAGACTCGGTAAGTGGTCAGGACCAAGCAATCAGTATCCTGGTACATAGCGTTGGCCGCAATATCAAGTGATATGCTTTCATTCATCCATTGAGGAGTTCTACTGCTTATCTCTGAAGACCATCATCACATCACGACCAAACTAAAATGGGACCTTTCTAAAAGCAAACTCGTCCAAGCAAAAAAATTCAAATCGATTAAGGTATAACAAAGTTATGGAGCAACATACCAAAAAAAAAACTCGATTCTTCCCGAAACGAACTCGAAACTTCCTTTTTTGAAGTCGGTTAATAATGCTTAGAAGAGTATAATATACAACGTGAAATTTAAGTCATTTTGTTAACGAAAACTGGTGATAGTACTCGTCCATATGAACAACTTTCACTATGAAGCCAACCCTAAAATCACGAAAAAAATCAGCTGTTTCATACATTTTGGTCGAGTAGGTATTTAACTTTTCTATGGAACAGCTGATATTTTTTTCGCGATTTCAGGGTTGGCTCCATAGTAAAAGTTGTTCATATGGACGACTACTATCACCAGTTTTCGTTAACAAAATGACTTAAACTTCACGTTGTATTAATAGAGTAATTTTTAAAGATATTGCATCAATTAAATAAAAAACTGTTATGGTGAAACTTCGTTCTTTTTCATATGTCTGTCTGTCCGTCTATAGTATATGTATGTATTTTTAAATGATCTGGTTAATTATTATTGTATTGAAGCCAACTTACCATTTTTAGAATTTTTATCTGTCTATTTGTCTGTATGTATGTATGTTCCATTTTAACTCGGAAATGGATGGAGTTTATTTTATTATCATTATAGTGACCCTGGTTAACATATGTAAAGGCTATAAAGAGTGTTGATAAAATAATACCCAAGCGAAGAAATGGGTGATTGAGATTGTATAAACAGGGGCGGAGCTGCTTAGTAAATAAATTAAAGTAAAAATAAATAAAAGTAAAAATAAATCCTAGTAAATAAATACAACAAAAAATGTATATTTAGCTCTTCATCACTTGCATTTACAATAAAAATTATAAAAGAAAGCCGAAATTGTAACATATATTCATTTTATTAGAATAACATATATTAATTTTATTAGAATAGTAAGATTTCTTTGATGATAGATAAACTGAACCAACAAATTAATGTAACTGTCTAAAGCGATAGAGCAAGCAGAATAGTTTCTACTAAAGTGTTTCTGCTTTGTAGGGAGTTGTATCCAAGACACGACTAACTCTCATGGCGTTCGGCCAAGGCAATAACATTTTCACCCACATAACAATTCTTGGCAACAATGGAACTATGTCTTGTTGGTTTGATGGAATGAGAAAATGGCTGAACTTGCATACGATGCGGTGTATTGTTAATTTGGTTTACATTTGGCAAGAGTTTATTAAAATGTTCACAGCTGAATTTATACTGGTATGTAACAATAGGCATGGCGCCCGCATTTGGTTAAATCAGTCAATTAACTAAATGGCTAGTCTTTTGGTTTAAATCATATTTCTGGGTGGTCATAAAAAAAAATTACCACGAAGGTTACGTATGGCGAGTCATGCCACGTTGGCATGACTCACTATACCTAACCTTCTAACCTAAGCTACCGCCTCTCTTCTGCGCTGCAGAGCTTCCGAAAAACTAATTACAACCAAGTAACTGATACAGGCATATAATGAGTGACACGTTACCACAGAAGAAATAATAGTACTACGTACTCAAGATGCTCTCTTTAAAGACACATAAATGAAAGGCTACTCTGGCCACGCGACAATAAAATGCAATTCAGCTCGTAGAGCGCTGCGTGGCTTAAAATTTTATTTATCTCTGTGCCATTTTTCTGTCGCGTAACTCAACTCAAACTGCAATTTAGACCTATCTTTGAAAGCCTACTCTTCCTATGCGGGTAGTCCAACAACTTGAAAAAAGGTATAACATCATCAAAAGTAAAATATAAGTTAAATTGAAAAAAAATACGTCTTTACTTTTGAGAAAAATAAATTGAAAGTTATCGAAAGTTTCCTGTGATTTACATTTTCCTACTCTTTATCTTTCAGTAAAAACTGCATCAAAAAACAGACAGACAGACAGACGTTGCATTTTAAATGTATAGAGGTGAAAATATTGTTCAACATATTTTTTCCGTCCATCGCGTCCATGTGAAAAGTATTATTTTCTCCTATTTTGCACAATCCGGAGACGTAGCGATCGTCGTAACAGCCACTTTGCAATACGCCCTGATATGAATGTTATTGCAATGTCGTTTCCGTCGATTTTTGTACTTTGTTCTTGTAGCTTTCATGAAGTGGAACAGGCCTGATGTTACCAAGCACTGAAGCATTTGGCTGTGAACTTGATGGTGACAAGCCAAATAATAATAATTAGTAATGATATTAACACTCAAACGAACAACTTATAAAAACGAATAAATAAGCATGATTCAAGTCGCTAAAAAAGTTTTCATAGTTAAACCACAAAGAGGAACAAACAAGTTCTCAAATTCCCTTTGCTGTCGCAGCTGTTTATAAAACGCTCATTTAAAATGTCTATAAATATCAGAAATAAGATTTGAAAAAAATACTCTATTGCTAATTTCCCCAAAATTTACTTGGGTAAATTTTATTGGTAATACTTCAATTTTTTTTACAATTTTAGTTACTTTTAACAACGAACACTTCAGTCTGAACCAGGGCAGTACCTACCTACCTTTAATTTTAATTTAGCATAATCTAGTTAATTTTTAACGGGACGTTTTCTGAGTGTATCAATATTATTACGTGCAAGCCACATAGAAGCGGCGCGGCGCGCTGCCGTCGCGCTACCGGCGCACAGTGGCAGGTAATTTACGTTTCATATACATAGAATACAAATTACGGTTTTTGAACAAAAAAAAATGCAAGGTTGTTACAACCAACTTGTTGTTCAAAAAACATAGGGAACTTTTTCTCCTCACGCACAGTGATACGAAATTAAAAATTAAATAGTTTTTTTTTGTATGGAACAAATCACGTTATGCCATTTTTTTCACGATTAGTTCAAACTGTCAAACTTCCATTGATTTCTAGGTATAGCAGGACCCAAGGTGAGCAAGATGAACTACAGCACGCGCGCATCGACTTGCACGTTTGGCCGCTACATATATTTAAACTTTCCAAATTTGCACTGCATTTTTAACTGAAAATGTATATATTTCTAGATGAATTGGGGTGGAGTTGCAACAAGTAAGTGTTAACTTGTAACTTTATGATAAAACCATCCTTCCCAAGCACTTTGATTCGAAATAACGAAAAAAAAAGTTTTTGTTTTTAAAGAACAATCACGTTATCTCATTTTTTTTACGACTCGTTCAAACTGTCAAGCTTCCATTGATTTCTATGTATAGTGGGACCCAAGGTGAGCAATATGAACTATAGCACGCGTGCATCGACTTGCACGTTTGGCCGCTACATATATTTAAACTTTCGAAATTTGCACTGCAATATGTTACTGGAAATGTATATAAATGTATATTTCTAGGTAAATTAGGGTGGGGTTGCATAAAATAAGTGTTAACTTGTAACTTTATGATGAAACCGTCCTTCCCAAACACTGTGGTTCGAAATTACGAAACAAAAAATGTTTTTGTTTTCAAAGAACAATCACGTTATCCCATTTTTTTCACGACCAGTTCAAACTGGTAAAGTGGATGGTTCAAAGCAATTTTCATACAAACTTGTGGGAACCAATAACGATGACACAGAAGTATTATAATTACGTTTTGTTACTATTTTATACAAGTTCCAATAAATTTAAACCGCGTATAATCAGTTTTTCTACAAACAAAATGTTTTACAATCTAATTTTGCTATTTCAAAATTTTGTTATCCAATGTATGAGAGTTTGAGTGGGTCAAGTTACAGACAATGTTGTAGTTGCACATTATTGGAACATCTTTGGTTGGCTAAAACTGTATTTTATAGGGCTAAAATCAGGGTTCGAAGTGATAATTAATGATAATAATTAAGATAATTTGTATTTTGTATTTGTATTATTTGTAATTATCAAGATAAATATAGGTTGATCGAAAATATTTGCCACTGCTTAATTTATCGCAGATTACCTTGATTGTAAAATGTGTATAATTTATTTACTAAAATACTTGCTTCTAACGTATATGTTGATACATAATACCCAACGAGCAATGTAATACCATGATAATTATCGCAACAAGAGGAGGAACTATCACAATATGGAATATAAGGAACCCCAACGTTATCCAGGCACCGAGCACAAGACTTCTGGAAATGAGATAGATATACATTAAAATTTATACTAAAACTCTCATACATTGGATAACAAAATTTTGAAATAGCAAAATTAGATTGTAAAACATTTTGTTTGTAGAAAAACTGATTATACGCGGTTTAAATTTATTGGAACTTGTATAAAATAGTAACAAAACGTAATTATAATACTTCTGTGTCATCGTTATTGGTTCCCACAAGTTTGTATGAAAATTGCTTTGAACCATCCACTTTACCAGTTTGAACTGGTCGTGAAAAAAATGGGATAACGTGATTGTTCTTTGAAAACAAAAACATTTTTTGTTTCGTAATTTCGAACCACAGTGTTTGGGAAGGACGGTTTCATCATAAAGTTACAAGTTAACACTTATTTTATGCAACCCCACCCTAATTTACCTAGAAATATACATTTATATACATTTCCAGTAACATATTGCAGTGCAAATTTCGAAAGTTTAAATATATGTAGCGGCCAAACGTGCAAGTCGATGCGCGCGTGCAATAGTTCATATTGCTCACCTTGGGTCCCACTATACATAGAAATCAATGGAAGCTTGACAGTTTGAACGAGTCGTAAAAAAAATGAGATAACGTGATTGTTCTTTAAAAACAAAAACTTTTTTTTTCGTAATTTCGAATCAAAGTGCTTGGGAAGGATGGTTTCATCATAAAGTTACAAGTAAACACTTACTTGTTGCAACTCCACCCCAATTCATCTAGAAATATATACATTTTCAGTTAAAAATGCAGTGCAAATTTGGAAAGTTTAAATATATGTAGCGGCCAAACGTGCAAGTCGATGCGCGCGTGCTGTAGTTCATCTTGCTCACCTTGGGTCCTGCTATACCTAAGAATCAATGGAAGTTTGACAGTTTGAACTAATCGTGAAAAAAATGGCATAACGTGATTTGTTCCATACAAAAAAAAAAACATTTAATTTTTAATTTCGTATCACTGTGCGTGAGGAGAAAAAGTTCCCCATGTTTTTTGAACAACAAGTTGGTTGTAACAACCTTGCATTTTTTTTTGTTCAAAAACCGTAATTTGTATTCTATGTATATGAAACGTAAATTACCTGCCACTGTGCGGCGGTGCGCCGGTTGCGCGCTACCTGTGTTTATCGGTGGTATTCAGGTGTTTGATTTTGATCTGACAAGATGTCTACCTCTGACGACGAAGGTGTGGGCGGTGCGCTTTCGGTGCACCCGCGGCGCAACCATGGCGTGCCGTCTCCACGCCTGTGCAATGTTCTTTCATACAAAATGTAGGAGAGGGACGTGGTGTAAAACAGATAGAAGAGGTGCACTGAGGACGCGCCCGCACCCGCGCCGTTTCTATGTGGCTTGCACCTTGGGTTCAAGCTACACAAAAGCGGCCCGGCGCACATCGAGCGTGCGGGCGTCATTCAAATTTCATACAAAACGCATGGAAATAAAGTTGCAATTTGAACACACCGAATGGTATGTTTCAAGCGGTGTCGGGCGTGGAACGGGTGTCCGTACCATACCTCAAATTTCGACTTTATTTGAATGACGCCCGCGCGCTCAATGCGCGCCGCGCCCTTTTTATGTGGCTTGCACCTTAGGGATAAATCGATATTTACTCTTTTGTTTCAATTTATAAGCTATAGCTCGTGTTCTATTAGGAACATATGTATGGAGACTTACCAGGGTTATTGGGCTTAATGGACGTATAAGACTCTCGTACCAAGGGCCAATGCTCTACTTACTCAAAATTGTCGCACAAAAGTGTAATAGTAGAAACCGGGCAGTTAGCCGGGCAGTTTTAATATTCAAAGACTAGATTTTGAGGTATTTTTTCTACCTGTAATATAATGTGTATACTGTTTTCATTGTCAAAATGTTAAGAATAAGCAGAATTGAACTAAACTTTTAAGATTAATGGAAATATGATTTCGAATTATGTATTATTCTAAAGAAGAGTATAGAACTCAAATTTTGATTTTTATATTCGTCCGTGATTAGTTTTTAATATCATGACTGATTTAACAGGAAAGATAATGCAAAAAGTTTTTTTTTCTTTAATATAACAATGTAACTTTCAAGAAAATCGGGTACGACTTTAACGAAAAACTTGGGCCATTAAGCGCATCTGATGTCAGTATTACTTTCATGTTCTAAGAGTATGAAATGTGATACTAATTTGAAAAATATGACGACAACGTTTTTAAAATAAACTCTTCTCTAATAACTGCACGGGGAATGAGTTTGTGTTTTAATGGTTATCACGGAAACCTCAGGGCACGAAACCTATTCGCACTTGACCAATTTTATTTTAAAGCAAAATCCTTTATTTTGAATACTCTAAATTTTATTGGAGTGCATTGCAAACTAGAAAAGATGAATTAAAAACAAAATTTCAAATAAACAAATATTTTGAATAAACTTCGCCACCTAGGTATTCATCCTAGACTGTTTAATTTTCCACAATACCTGTGCACCGAATTTTTGTAACTACTTTATATACCACCCAGTAATGCACATACTGAAAGCTAACGAGGGCGTTATGTGATTTCACCTTGGTCATTCCAAACACAGATGGCGCCAAAAGAATTTAGATAACGGAACACCAAAAAATAAAATTAATGTAGTCCTACAAAATTTGTTGTAAAGTACAATCTGACTAACTAACCACAGACCAAAAAGCTAAATACCTATACACATAGAAACTCGGCGGCACGAAATGCGGTTGAAATGCATCTAAAAGTCTCTGGACACGCCGTGTGTAATGGTTCCTCCGAAGTAGTCATAATTAGGTAGAAACTGCTTTGTATTCTAATGCATGTTTAAATATAACATGATGCAAGTTTAAATATAAACGAGTGTGACAAGTATCACAAACTGAAATATTACACCAACTGATAGCACAACTTAAAGAAAAAAAATACGTCCGTTATTTGCACTCATATTTTAAGATCTTGATTATGAATGGTAAAAATGAAATATAATATACTTCTGGACACATCTATTGGCCCACTTTAGAGTTTAGGTTTCGATGGCCTCTACCTAAATATGATTGCTAGATTGAACAAAAACTATTGATCCAGTATTAAACCTGATACATTTTACCATCTTTTTCGATCGTATTGTTTTAAACTTTTTGCTCGACCTAATATAATTTTTTAGCTAGGACCAAACGAAACTGAAAATGGAAGGGGGGCCAATAGATGTGTCCAGAAGTATATAATATTTACGTACGACTTTAATATGAAAAAGAAATAAGAGCATTGTATTCTTTTTTTTTTTAAATGATTTAATTGTGAAGTGAACCCCTATCAATTTATTTATTATATTTATTTATTTATTTGCAAATACATAATTACATTACAGATAACTATTGCGTAATTAATTGCATGACATAAAACTATATACATATTTACATAAAAAGCGAAACACACATTATAATTATCAAAATTAGAAATGTCAAAAAAAAAAAAAAAAAAAAAATATATATATATATATATATTTTCTTAGTCAATAATAACCTACTAATAATATTACATTACAATTTAAATAAATTCACTGTCAAAAAATTAAAATCAAAATGTTAAAATTATTTAATATTATATGTCAAAGATTCGGTAAGTTTCGAACTAGAGTAAAAATCCTTCTATGAATCCTTCTCACAAAACGCCAAGCATTCCTCCATAATTTTCCTCCAAGGACTATTAAAAATATCAGCGTGTGGTACCGCCGCATGCAGCTGGTTCAATCTGGCAAGGGTCCGGTTCAGGGGGGACCAGCTGTGAGCACACGTACGTGCTCTCTCCAGACTGAAAAGAGGCCGGAGCCTTCTCATGCCGTGACTAAAGCGGTTAGGGACATTAAGCCTAAGTAGTTTTTTCAATAGTGTAGGGGAGTCGAGTCTCCCTCGCAAAATCTGAATAATTATCAGCATTTGGTCTCGACTGCGCCTCGTCTCAAGAGAATTAAAACCAAGTACACCCAGAAGAAATTTGGTTGGGTACATGAAAGGGTATAATCTATACTTAACTTTGTAAAGATATCTTAAAAATCTCTTTTGGACCTTTTCTAACATAAGATTATACTTGTCCTCATGTGGATTCCACACGCAAGCGCTAGTCTCCAGTTTACTCCTGACGAGGGATGTATAGAGCAACTGTGCAGTTCGTGAACTACGAAATTCACGTGCATTCCTCATAATGAAACCCAATCTTTTAAATCCTTCCGCTGCCAGGGTAGTAACATGTTGGTGAAAAGTCAATCCAGGGTCAAAGATCACACCGAGGTCCTTCATAGAAAATACTCTTTTTAATATTTGCCCATCAAGCATGTACCTTGCATCTATGAGATTGGGAGATCGAGTGAAAGACATAAAGCAGCACTTGTCTACATTAAAGTTTAATTTATTAGATACGCTCCAATCCAAGACCGACTCCACATCTTCCTGCAGGAGGCGACAATTTCCTTCGTCTGTAATTGGTTTTATAAGTTTTAAATCATCCGCATATAAAAGACATGTAGAGTTGACTAAAACACCTGGCATATCGTTAATCATTATGGCAAAGAGCATTGGACCGAGAATTGAACCCTGACTGACTCCTGATCTGGTAGAAAAAAGCCCAGAAACAAAGCACCCATGCCGAACGAACTGCTGCCGGTCCCTTAGGTATTATCAAGGAGGTTCGGCCGCACGTTGTCTGTCATTCGAATGCTAGTTGAACTCGTAAACTCATGACCGAGACCTTTGTCTCACAGGCGTGGTGGCCTGGTGCCATAACTTATGCAAAATTTATTATTTACTGTATTTGGTTGGTCAAGCTTTATTCTGGGCAAAACTATCCAACAGCATTGACTGAGAAAAATTTGACTCCAACTGACATTCTGGAAATATGTAACAACAAAAATGACGAATAATCTTTTATTTACAAAATCAAAAAATTCTTTCCAAGGTTGCATGTATTAATAGTTGTTTAAGATACACGTGTGGAAAGTAAGGTTTTATACGAATAAGTGCCAAATTGAAAACACGAGCGCAGCGAGTGTTTTCATTGGCACGCATTCTGATAAAAACCTTTTACGCTCAAGTATCTTACAACATTTTTCAATGCATTTTGCGAGGAAATACAACAAAAAAATAAGTATAATAAAGTTTTTTTTTATAAATAACAAATTAATTGTTGAAATTGAAAGTAATGTTTGAACAATTGTTAAAATTGAATGTGCAGGTCTTGTCCGCTAATTTAATGGTTTGGCTTAGGTGACTTAGGTGGTTATTGTTACATACTTCCTGATGTTTTCTTGTAGACGAGAGTGATTCACTCGTTAAAGTATGGCCAGTTGAAGTAGAGGGTTGCGGTTCTGTCCAGTCAGTATGAAATGAGGCAGAATGGCGCTGCAATTTATTCGGGATCATATTTTCATCTGAAGTAGACGGTCTGTGTTCAGTTAAATTCACTGATTGAGTTATTTTGCTACATATGTTTTTTTTTTATTCTCGAATGAATCTTCTATGTAATTTTCAGCTACCGTATTCGACTTCCAACCTCCATGCCGTTTTAGAGTGGTTATATCTGCCCTCGAATCAGCAAGTAAGGTAGCGGATGTCCTTCTGAAACTGTAACCTGTGTATGATTCCGGCTCTGGTAATCGAAGATATGTAGCGATTTCTTTCGGCATCCCACCAAACTTATTTACGCCTATGCATTGAGCAATACATTTTCCATTTTGAAAGTTTTGAAAGAATCTTTGGCTTTTTGATTTTGATGAACGCAAAGACTCGTATTTTTTAACAATTTTGTAAAATTGCTTATGAATTGTGAAAGATCTGGATATTTTGGTCTTTGTATTTGGAATTTTCACTAGTAACGTTTCGCCGTGATTTTCAATATCATCCACATTTATGTTCGCAGGTTCCTCTCGTCTACATGCTCCAGTTATTCCAAAAATTAAAGCAACCTATAACAAATTAATTTAGAATTAACTTGTAAGCTAATGAATAAGTAGTATGAATACTGACCGTCGTTGTTTTTAAAAAATATACTTACCTTTTGTCGCGTTGTACGCGAGTCGCTATCCGACCAATTGGTAAGTGTCAAGTATCATGACATAATTTTTTGACTGGCTACTCTGGCTTCCGCTTGTCATAACCATTGTGTTGGTACCTTTCTGGGGAATAATCAAGATGGCGCAAAAAGACGAGGCGGCGCAAAAGAAGTGCGGGGTTTTGTGCTCTGTCGCGAGGAGCAGCAAAGGCCAGGACATGGTTGCCAGCTTCTACGGGTGAGTGCTCATACTAATATGTATCTAATTAGTTAGACCGTTGCTTTGCAATCCATGAGATGTGAAGGGATGAGTGGACTAAGCGAATAGTGAGTCTCTCATATATTACAAAATGGCGTATCATTACGTCTGGTATTGGGCAGTAGAACATTCAGATGACAACTGGTGGTTAACCCGTGAGCGTAGACCCACCAGGCTTGTCGGGATGTTCACCCAAGAGCGCGACGCGAGCTGAGTGCGCTAACGGTCGACTATGATGATGGAGCAACCGAGGCAGGACTATGGGGAAGGTGGAGGTCCTCGTGGAGGGAAACCCCCTTCACGTCCGGGATGGGACAGGCAATAGGTAACTCATGCGGAGTTCCTAAGAGGTCCCTAGGCAGCTAAAGTGAGATGATAGCCCAGCTGCTGTGCACGAGAGGGGGAGGTAGCGCGATGCAGAGACCCTCAGCAACCCCTGCACAGTGTAGGGCTATGACAGTCCACTAGCCAGCCTACAAACCGGAGCAGTAGTCGACCGTTAAGGATCTGTAGTACAGATCCATAATAAGAATAAGATAAAAACAAAATAGACATTTAGTCACGCACGGTCGACTCATCCTTTCTGTCGTATAATATTTATACTTTGTTGCCCATGTTCATTCTGTAGTAAACCCAAGGCATTTCGATCATGCTACAGAAGGCGCGACAAAAATGGTGGAGATGCTGGGATTTGATCAGGGAAGCCAGATTCGTTCTGGTTACTCTCTGTTCAGATTCACATGATTAATTTTGCATGTAATTTTGTTCTGTCTACTCTGAAATTAGGATACATTATTGTGTTCTATTAAAATTTTCTTTCCTTTGTTTTACGTTACTGCCCAGTGTGCGTACGCGCATTATAATCTGTGATTTCTTATTTTATTTTTTTTTATTTGGGTGGCAACACTGAGAAGCCGCAAGCCATTGGAAAAGGAAAGGCAGGTTGTCTATGATAAATGTTGTCCCTTGATATTTTTCGATTATTACCGGTTTTTTATTTTATACCGCGTTCAGTTTGGTCGCCCGCTCATCGTGTCAAATTCAACGCGTGCAAAAGAGATGTCATGATCGCCGGGCGTCGGCGGGCGACTGAACGCAGCTCAGCTTTAAACAAATTTATTGAAGTTTTAAAAATTTCCGGATTTTTTTTTCCTTTTTTTTTTGACTTCCATCTCCGAACTGGGCCGGGTTCCGAATGGAAGTGACAGCACTAAAAGTACCATGAAACTACTTACGCCGTACGGCCATCAGTGATTCGGAATGACGATAGACGCGATGTAATCGATTATGTCTTGAATCGGAACGCACTACTGTTTGTTTTGACATGAAAGAAAACTCCGGCCGGTGTTGGTATTACTTTCACCTCGTACTGAGAAAATATTATACTTGTGTGTTGAAATATTTGCTTGTGAATAACTAAAACCGTGTTTAGTGCAATTGTTTGGGGGCTTTAGTGTACTCGTATTTGTGACGTTGTTGGTTATACCATACGTGGTTGTCGAAGTGATTTACTTCCAAAATAAAGTTAGTTGACGTCAATATGGAGCAGATTCTACTTAGAAGAGTTGAGCTGAGAAAGGAACGCCTCTCCAGCTTCGTCAACACAACGACACAGCTGTATGAGCAGGCGAAATTGGACAGCGAAAAGGTAGCATTTTCATTACGTCAGCTGAAAGACTTGGTTAAAAAATTTGATGATGAAATCAAACATTATACCACAACCTCACGGGAACCCCAGCCTGACGTAATAAATTCTGCACTGGAAGCTCAGTTGGCAGCTGAAGATCTCATAAACAAGATCGAGTTTTCTGTCCAGACTCAGCAATCAAGCCATCACGAACATGACAAGGCCACGAGGTTACCGAAGCTCGAATTACCAAAGTACAATGGAGATAGACTAAAGTGGAGTGAGTTTTGGGACCGTTTTCGAGCCAACATACACCATCGAGATCTAGCAAAAGCTGACAAATTGTCATACCTGCTCAGCTGTCTTGAAGGTACTGCTCTAGATGCTGTCTCAGGATTGACTACAACGGATGCCAACTACACCATTGCAATTGAGACTCTGCAGGACAGATTTGGCTCTGATGACATTTTAATAGATGCGCACTACACTGCACTCAATGGCCTCTCATGTGCGGACTACAAAAGTGGGAGTTGTAGGTCGACTTTAGACACCATTGAACGACATCTCAAGGTTTTGGAGAAGCTTGGAGAACCGGCAGATGGAAATCACTTTCGGGCAATCATACTTAGCAAGTTTCCTGATAAAGTGGTACAGGAACATCACTTGAGGGACAGTGGAAATTCAATGGCAGCTATCAGAAAGAACTTGCACCGCATCATCACAGCGATGGAAAAGTCGACATCAGCTCCATCCACAGTTGAAGTGATATCACCTATACCAGGTTCTTCCGGAAGTACCACTGAAGCTCTGCAAGTGAGAGTGGAACCAAAGCGACAGCAGCCAAATCGAAAGAGAAATGCTGATAACTACATCAGAGTACCACCGACAAAGAAGCCCAGACGCAGTTGCATCTTCTGTAAGCGAATTAACCATTCAAGCTCTGAATGTAGGACTGTAAGGACAGTAGAAGCAAGGAAGGAGAAGCTTTCTGGTCGCTGTCTGCGTTGCCTGAATCAGAACCATAGAACGGAAGATTGTAAGAAGCAGGTGACCTGTTACCAGTGCAAGGGGGATCATATGAAACTTTTGTGTCCGAATATTGATAAAGGTGAGCTATCTTCCTTAACAAAAGATGCCATAGAAACTGTGTGTGAGATTTCTCATGGTCATACCTTTTTACAGACTGCCGTGGCAAAAATCATAAGCCCCGAAAGTAACAAGAGTCAAAATTGCAGACTCCTTCTGGACAGTGGCAGCCAACGTAGTTATATTTCATCAAGGTTAGCTAACGAACTGGGCCTGTCAATAGAAAAGGATGATCTGCTGCTAATTTATACATTTGGAGCCTCCAGCCCTACAGAAACATCAAGTCCATCCACAGAAATTATATTAGAAACTAAGCGTGGTATCATCAGGCCAATGCAGGTTAATGTTGTTCCTCACATTACAGACAGGGTGTCAGTAGCAAACCTGAAGGTTGACAGCGTGGACATACTTGCTGATGATGACACGACTGGGGATGGTATTGACCTACTTGTTGGGAATGATTTCTACTGCTCCTTCATAAGAGATGACAAAACTCAGATTGGCACAAACTTATACTTAATGGACACTGACTTTGGCTGGGTGTTGTCTGGCAATATAATACAGAAAGAAACGCCTAATATTCTATCCATCACTACTTACTGTCAATGTCATATACAAAGCTGTCCATACTTCACGGAACCAGATCTACTATTAAGGAGCATTGACATGAAATTTCTATGGTCACTGGAAAGTATTGGTATCACTGATTCACCCCAGGCCACATGGCAAGAGGAAGCAGTACACCATTTTAATGAGACAGTTCAGTATCGCGATGGACAATATGAGGTTAGATGGCCCTGGATCCAGTACCCACCTGATCTCCCATCTAACTTTGGACTTGCTCTTGGACGACTCAAAAGTTTGATAAAAAGAATGGATAAAGAGTCTCGTGATGAATATGTTAGCATACTGAAGGAACAGCTAGAGCTAGGAATCATAGAAGTAGTCGATCAGTATTCCAGCCAGACCAGTGGTCTGATTCACTATCTTCCTCATCATATAGTGAAACAGAAAGGAAAGAAAGGAAGACTGGTCTATGATGCCTCGGCCAAGATAACAGGACAGAAGTGTCTCAATGAGTGTCTTTATAGTGGACCATCCATGCTGGAAGACCTGACAGCATTATTACTCAAGTTTCGCACCAAGAAAATAGGCCTGACGGCAGATGTAGAAAAGGCCTTCCTGCAAGTTGGATTTCAGAGTGAGGAACGGGACGTGACAAGATTCCTTTGGGTTAAAGATCTGGACCAAGATCCAACTCCAGATAATCTACTGCATCTGCGATTCTGTAGAGTACCTTTTGGTGTGATATCAAGCCCATTCTTACTCACTGCTACTATCAGACATCATATGTCCCAAACCGATGGAAACTTGATGAAGGTGATTGCTGACAAATGCTATGTCGACAACTTGGTGACGGGAGCTGACTCAGTCGAGGATGCCAAAGAAACATTTCAGAAAGCAAGAACCTCATTTCAACAGCTAGCCATGAATATCAGGGATTGGGTCTCCAACAGCAGACAGTTTATGGAGTTGATACCCGATGAATACAAGGCCAAACAAACTGATAAAGTGAATGTCCTTGGTTTATTATGGGATGTTGAAAAGGACACCCTGAAACTGAAAACTACTGACGAGCATTTCAGCCAACAAACTCTGTCAAGCACCAAAAGGAAGTTTCTTCACGCTCTAGCTCGAGTCTACGACCCTTGTGGATTTGTATGCCCACTGATATTACCAATGAAACTCTTGTTTCAACACATATGTGAGAGAAAGGTGAAGTGGGACACGAAGCTGCCTGAAGACCTGACACAGTCAGTAGAGAAAATTTTAGAACAGTTAACGGCTGTATCAGGTGTGGAACTTCAGAGGTACATCGGAATCAAATCACCTGATCAAAAAACCATATATGAACTACACTGCTTCACTGACGCGTCGATGAACGCATATGCAGCCGTAGTCTATTTAAAGGCACAAGGACATGGTGAAACAGCGGTGTCATTTGTAATGGCAAAATCACACATATCAAGGACAGAAGATAAGACCGATCTCAAAATACCCAAGCTAGAGCTATTAGGGTACCTGATAGGGAGCAGGTTACTAAAATACACTAGTAACAACATAGACTTACCAATTCAGAAGATGTACTTGTGGACAGACAGCCTGGTTGTTCTTGGATGGATGAGATCCAACAAGCTTCTCCCACCGTTTATAGCAAATAGAGTCAACGAGATCAAGCGTAATCACCAAAAAACAGAAATGTGTTACATTCACACTAAGTCTAACCCTGCTGATATTGCGACGAGGCCCGAGCTCTGGGAACAAAAACAAGAGCTCTGGTACAATGGTCCAGAATTTTTGAAAGAACATGAGTCTCGTTGGCCTTCTAATCGCCACTACGATGCGCACAAGACCTTCCTTTCAGTTGGGGAGGCCCTGGACGAGCATCCAGGAGAGATGGATGTCGAGCAGTTTGATGACGCTTTGGAAAGTAGCGAATCAGATATAATTGTCCAAGACAGCTATAACACACTTGATGAGACAACAACTGAAATAAAAAAACTTCAAAGACAATACTTTCTTGATGAAGTAATGGGCAAAAGAACACACTTGGGAAGGAATTTGGATTTATTCTTGGACGTCGATGGAGTACTCCGGTGCAAAGGCCGTATGGCAAATACCACCTGGAGTTACGACATGAAGTATCCAGTGCTGTTGCCAAAAGATTGCGAGTTCACGAATAGAGTTATACACGACACACATGAAAAAAACTATCACGTAGGCACTGCACACACCTTAGCTATCATCAGGGAGCGATACTGGATACCGCAAGGAAAAGCCCAAGTGCAGAAGGTACTCAGAAGATGCCGTCAATGTGTGAAACATGGTGGTGGCCCCTATAAGCTACCACCTACGCCAGCCCTGCCGCGAGAGAGAGTAAACTGCAGCTATCCCTTTGCATTCAGTGGTCTTGATTATTTTGGCCCTCTGTACGTGGCTTCAGCGACTGGAAAAGAAAAGAGGTGGGTGGCTTTGTTTACGTGCTTAACATTCGCGCTATCCACTTAGAAATAGTTAAGGATTTGACGGCTGAAGAATCCCTCCTAGCTGTTCGAAGATTCATGGCGACCAGAGGAGTACCACAACGCATATACTCAGATAATGCTACCCATTTCAAGCTGACCGCTGAATTGATAGTAAATCCATACTGTATCGAAAGGAAAATACAATGGAAATTTATTCCACAGCTGGCCCCTTGGCATGGGGGATTTTACGAACGTCTGGTTGCATTAGTCAAGCACTGTCTAAAACGAACTTTAGAGAAACATCTACTGAACGACAGCAAATTGCTTACAGTGATGAAGGAAGTTGAAGCAGTAGTAAACTCCAGACCACTAACACGAGTAGGCACAGAGATAATCCACATATTGAGACCAGCGGAATTCCTTAGCTTGGGAAAATGCCTAATAGTCGAACCTTCCTCCAAAAAATTACCTTACGAAGGAACAACTACAAAGACTGACCTGATTGAAAGTTGGAAAAGGGGACTTAAAATTCTAGAGGCCTTCAAACAGATGTTTGTGGGACAATATCTCGCGAGTTTGAGAGAGAGATCCAAACATGCACCTAAACAGCCAAGAATTAGATCCGATCATGAACCTCGAGTAGGTGAAGTCGTGCAAGTCAAGTCTGACTATAAAAACCGCGACAACTGGAAAGTTGGGAAAATTGAGTCCTTGATTGAGGGGGCAGATGGTAAATGTAGAGTTGCAAAGATCAATGTGGATGGCTCTATACTCACACGTTCCATTGGGCATCTCTATCCTCTGGAGGTAGATTCAGACGAACAGGTACAACCTGAGCAAGATACCGAACAAGGTTTGGAACAAGCTGACGTTCCAATGGTAGACGTCCCTGTTCGCTTCTTAGACCTAGACCTTGATTTGGAATTTAAGTCGAGGCACATGCCAGAACAGGATGGAGATCTGCAGTCTCACAGAGATATAAACAGCATACTTCTCCAATGGAAATAGACTCTATCCCCGAAGTTGAAAGGACTGGAAATGATGAATCCCATAGCGAGCCAAGCCCTCCAACTAATAGTAGAACACCAGAGTTGGAAGAATTCACAACTTCAAATGAGCCACAGCAACCAATTGAGGTGAACACCAGAAACCGAATGGACGCTGCGGTTCAAGCCAGGGAGAAGATCCGAGAGTGGACGCGTCACCTACTCGCCCTGCTAGAGTGACCGTCTTCGCCTTTGGGAGTGTCGCGTTGTACGCGAGTCGCTATCCGACCAATTGGTAAGTGTCAAGTATCATGACATAATTTTTTGACTGGCTACTCTGGCTTCCGCTTGTCATAACCATTGTGTTGGTACCTTTCTGGGGAATAATCAAGATGGCGCAAAAAGACGAGGCGGCGCAAAAGAAGTGCGGGGTTTTGTGCTCTGTCGCGAGGAGCAGCAAAGGCCAGGACATGGTTGCCAGCTTCTACGGGTGAGTGCTCATACTAATATGTATCTAATTAGTTAGACCGTTGCTTTGCAATCCATGAGATGTGAAGGGATGAGTGGACTAAGCGAATAGTGAGTCTCTCATATATTACAAAATGGCGTATCATTACGTCTGGTATTGGGCAGTAGAACATTCAGATGACAACTGGTGGTTAACCCGTGAGCGTAGACCCACCAGGCTTGTCGGGATGTTCACCCAAGAGCGCGACGCGAGCTGAGCGCGCTAACGGTCGACTATGATGATGGAGCAACCGAGGCAGGACTATGGGGAAGGTGGAGGTCCTCGTGGAGGGAAACCCCCTTCACGTCCGGGATGGGACAGGCAATAGGTAACTCATGCGGAGTTCCTAAGAGGTCCCTAGGCAGCTAAAGTGAGATGATAGCCCAGCTGCTGTGCACGAGAGGGGGAGGTAGCGCGATGCAGAGACCCTCAGCAACCCCTGCACAGTGTAGGGCTATGACAGTCCACTAGCCAGCCTACAAACCGGAGCAGTAGTCGACCGTTAAGGATCTGTAGTACAGATCCATAATAAGAATAAGATAAAAACAAAATAGACATTTAGTCACGCACGGTCGACTCATCCTTTCTGTCGTATAATATTTATACTTTGTTGCCCATGTTCATTCTGTAGTAAACCCAAGGCATTTCGATCATGCTACAGAAGGCGCGACACCTTTGTTGCTAAGTACTTGCTATCTGGCGCTTCATTTAAGAATTTTTCTATATCGCTTGCAGAAAGCACTTTTGACTTTTTAGATTTAAATCCATCATTTTGTCGTTGAAAGAAGGCAATTAGTTTGTGGTAATTTTGTAGGTTTATGTAATTTTTACAGCTGATGGTGCTCTTCAACATTGAATATTTAGACCATAATGAAGATGTTTTATATCTTGATGCCAGTTCATTGAAGTATGCTAAAAGAACGATCTCAGAAAACGATGAACAATTTTGTCCATTTTCCACTGTAGAAATCTTTGGTATTCTTCTAAGTATTTATCTCTCGATTTTTGCGGCAAAGAATTTTCATTTGCTATTTGGGCTTCTTCGACGATATTTGTAGGAGTTAAATCTATAACTTCTTCATTAAAACTCATTTTACGAGATTACTAGAGGTATAACCACAAAATTAAAGTAATTTTATTTCACCAAACCTATTTACAACAAAATGGCGTGCTTTCTTTGCAGAGCACGCGTTTCATACAGTTTTTTTTTTCTTGAGGCAAAGGTACTGTATACATACAGCCAATAATGTGAAGAATATTTTTGTTTGCAGAAACAAAACACGTATTTTTAAATGAGATAATCAAGAATCTTATGTGTTATGGTGTTTATCATCATTTAATTATTGCTAGAGCGCGCATACATATAAATAATTGTTTTTTTTCGGACAGCAAAACCACCTAGCGTCTTTGTAATTTTTAAAATTTTATGACTTGCACCATGCACCAAAAAATTAAAAAAAATACTTAATTTCACGCGTGAAATAAAGGATTTCAGTACTGTTTTATTTCACACGTGAAATAAAGAGTCGGTTTCCGCATAATTTTGTTACACAAACAAGAAAACTGTACGAGCAACTGCATTGAAAATAAACTTAGGTACCTGTACTATCGATGCCTACCTATTACATAAGGTCAGGAACGAACACATTAGAGGCTCTGTCAAGGTGGCACCTATTTCTGAAAAACTCTACGAGACCCGTATGCGGTGGTATGATCACGTAATGAGACGCCCCGAAGACCATATGGTGCGCCAGGTCCTAGAAATGCCAGTTGCGAGACGGCCGAGGCAGACCACCTGCCACATGGATGACGACTGTCCAAAGAGACCTTAAAAAGCAAAATATGACGCAGGAAACCACTTTGGACCGCGGGACTTACAGACTTCGAACCAGGAGAGCCGACCCCAAGTAAATGGGATTAAGGCGAAGACAGAGAGAGAGATAAAGAAGTAATTGAAACTGCACAAACAGGTACCTCACATATTATACACCAATTTCATAAACACTAATAACCCAATGATATTATTGTAATAACCTCAATGCACAACCATTCAACTTTAATTTACTTATCTGTACTCATTTAAAGCAGTGTCTGTCTCGTTTTTTCGTTTTTCCGTTTTTCCATCTCCGTATGTATCTCATGTTCGTTTATATTTTAACCTACAAGTTTTAGTAGGGTTTCGAAGGTTTGCAGTAACGATTTTGATGAAAGTAAAGAGAATGAAAATGTTAAATGAACATTTCTAGATTCATGGTTTACTGTTATTCACAGAATCCCTAAAGAGCAACTCATAGATTTTCATCTCTACGCTAGACGGCGACGACGACGCGCAACGGGCCAAATGGAGAAACATGGCGCTGCCACACTTGACACTCATTAAGGCGCGGTTTTAGAATCATACACACGCTTCAACTGACGGCTTTAGGTTGGAGAATGGAAACAAAATTTATTCTGTTTTAATTGTTCCAGGAAATTGTAAATTTTTACCGAAACGCATCGTGTAGAAGCTTTTTGGCCAACAGGTTGACATTTTTGATGGGAATTTTGTGAATTGTAAAATATGATTATGTGATAATCTGATATGACTTAAAAAATTGTTTCGGCGGTGTTTGTCAGAAAACAGTTAAGAGAATTAACTGTTTTCTGACAAACACCGCCGAAACAATTTTTGTACTCCTAATCCTGTAAAGCCTACTTAGCTGTAATAGTTTTCCTTTTAAATTCATTATGGATACTACTTCTGTGAATTTTTTCAATTTTCTATAAACAACCGTTTAGCCGGCAGGGGGGGACGGGACGCTCCACTCTAACTAAAAATTTCGCAAACGGATCCCTAAATCGAAAAATGGTTTTCACACACCCACTATGGGATAAACGAGAAAAAAAATTATCCCCAGTTTACGTGTACGAGAGGTACCCTTAAATAAAATTTTTATTACATTTTATTTTACCAAATTGTTGACGTGAATAATATTTATATCCATGGCAAATTACAGCTTTCTAATACTAATAATCTCTGAGCTAAGCCGCGGACAGACGGACAGACGGACATGGCGATACTATGAGGGTTACTTGTCGGACTACGGAACCCTAAAAAACAACATCAGGTTTCACGGACGACGCTCTCTCTAAACTCGCCCATATGTCGGTTCATTAGGGTTCACGCTTTTTTGTTTGGAACTCAATTATTTCCTAAACTGAGGGTGTCCGCGGGTATGATTCTTGGGAAAAGTGTACACACCCGGTATAGATAACCACAAATTTTTGTAAATAGAAAGTCCAATAAATAAAATATTGTATTGAAAGGTGACTTTCATTTGTGTAGCCATATTCATACTGGAGACTCGGTAAGTGGTCAGGACCAATGTTCAATTACCCTGTTTGCGAAATATGAAAAATATTTTATTGTGCCTCAATACTTGTTCAAGAACAACCTCGACTCAATTAGTATAGGAAGTGTAAATTCTATTTCACGGATATCTCATAAATTGAACCTTAGTCCTGATCACTTACCGAGTCTACAGTATGAATTTGGCTATATGAACGAAAATTGCCTTATACAGAACTTTAAAAACTAACCCACTTTCACATTTGAGATTTTTACGTGTTAATTAGTGCAGTTCTCAATTATGAAAGGAAGCTTTGTGATTGGATTGGCATGTTTGCTAAGTTTCTTGCCCTTCTTCTTAGCAATACTAATCGAATGGTGCGGATGGTTAGGAATGTATATTATAATATTATTATTCCTATATTTCTATTATTTAGCAATTTGTTTGTTCGTTGCATCATTTATATATAATATTTTTATTCCTAGATTTCTCTATTTTATGCAGGTGTATAATTACATTTTAGTAGCCCAACCTAAATATTTTTTGTATGTATTTATCTTATTAGTATATAGATATTATTTTTTTATTCTAAAGATATATATTGCAAAGATTAACTTTGACTTGTAGAAAGTATACTTTATGTATCTATTTTACAAAATAAATATTTTGATTTGATTTGATTTGATTTGATTTGGCCGATCCTAAGCATCGCTTACATTTAGAAACTGGACCTGAATGTGATATTATTGACAGTTTTTCGGGGAAATTGATGTTTTGGGAAATTTATGTTTGGGCCTTAACTGGACATTTGAGGAAAAAGACGTAACCAACCGAATTCTTTAAAAAGGCTATCTTTATTAACGTTGTTTTAGGGTGTTACTCGCGATAACTAATAACATACCTCGCGGGTAAGACCCCAATACAACGTTAATAATGTGTGAAAATCGCGAAAGTTTAAGGTTATCTTTGCTGGGTAAGGTTTTATTTAATATACCTATAGATCACAATTCAGACTCCGCGACCAAGTATTAAGCCTATAAAGCTTTAACTTTTAGCGGGTGCCTTTACATCGACATCAGTTTAATGAGCAGTACACTTAACATTATTAAATTAACGGAGCATGTTACCATTTCGCATTAACATGAGCGCCACTTAGGTGAGTATAAGTTATGTTGGCACCAAGTTTCTAGCAGAGAGGCAAAACGACTGAATTACTAACTTTATGATGAGCTCATTAGTCTACTGAGCATAGTTTTCATTTGGATTAATCTTGTATTTTGGTATAAGCGCACAAATTTGTGGAACTGTTATCCGTTTTGTGTGTAACGTGGTTAGCACCGTCTCCTAGTCTCTGGATAAGCATTTGTTTCAACGTGAATATTAATTAGTTAGTCCTGTTTGGCACCTTTCTGGTTTGGAACCCTAAAAATAGTTAGTCAATAGCCGAATAACAAGGTAGTTCCGGCCTTTGATGTTTTGTCAAACTGAGGATTGAGTTGGCAAAGTGCCTGGGTTTTTGCTTTGTCTTTTACATAATATAAGGTGACTTTAATTTATGCAACCAAATTCTTACTGAAGACTCAGTAAGTGTTCAGTAACAAGGCTTGATGACCCTTTTTTGATATTCGTAAATTATTCTTTTTGTGTGCCTTACAAACGCAAGCCCAGCCGCGAGTCAGTTATTATGGGACGTCAAGATTTTATTTTACGAAAATTGCAAAAAGTATTATCGATCCTGTTACTGATCACTTACCAAGCCCTCAGTATGAGTTTGGCTGCATAAATTAAAGTCACCTTATACAGGCTGTAATCATGACGTGCTCATTAAATTAAACCACATCCCCTACTGATCATCCTGAACCATTTCCATAGAAAAACTTTTGAAAAAACGCGAAATAAAAATTCACATTTCACATTTCCATACAAAGTTTTATTACCTCCCTGTCATTTTCTATAGGAACTTTTTTTTTCGCGTTTTATCAAAAGTCTTTCTATGGAAGTGGTTCAAGATGATCAGTAGAGCATGTGGTTTAAAAAAAATAATTGAAATAGGCGTTACCTTGCGGAAGTCCATCACTAAGTTATGGGTATATGAATATAATTTGCAATAACTTCATGTGGTTTTATTTAATGAGCACGTCATGATTACATCCTGTATACTTAAAAGTTTCTTAAGAAGGATTTTAAGGAACTATCGACCGCCTTAGCGGCTGAGTGGTAGAGCACTCGCCTGCTAACCGTGGTCGTGGGTTCAATCCCCGCCATGCACATTGGTTTGTGTTCGGTCTGTCTGCGCATTGTTCAATCTGTGTCCGAAGTATGGCTCATCACCCATCGTTTGGGATGTAATAATCGTCAGTGAAATGCGGGTTCACTAAGTGTGTACTGTGGCTTGCATTTCTCAGTTTACACTTGGGAACACCTCTGATACCCCCCTGGGGATTCATGTCGTGACGATATTATATGTATATACCGGGTGTTAATAGACTGCTACCATTAAGTGGGTAACTTTTTACCTCGGTACAAAATGCACATCATAATATTGTTTTTCTTAATTTTGAATAAAAAATATGCAATACACGTGTTTTAAACCAACTTGCAGAAATACGAGTAGTTTATTAATAATAAAGTCTTCACAAAAAATTACGTACTTACATTAATTAACAAACTTAAAAGCGTGTTTACAGTTGTAATGTAATGCAGCTAGAATGTAACGCATAAAATTTAATAATTTTCATGTGATCACCTAAGTAATAACAAAAATTTTGCGCGAATTGCTAAAAAACGCATTTATTGCAAACATTTTATCCAAAAGTAAGGAAAACAATATTATGATGTGCATTTTGCACCGAGATCCTTAGTTACCACTTTAAATAAAACCACATATTCTACTGACCCTACTGAACCTTTTTTCCCAAGAATCATACCCCCGGACACCCTTAGTTTGAGAAATAATTGAGTTCCAAACAAAAATGGGTGAACCCTATCGCACCGACATACGGGCGAGTATCGAGAGAGCATCGTCCGTTAAAACATCTGTTCCGGGGCAGCGTTCTAAAATAGACCTTCCTCCTACGAGATTAAGTCTTTGAGTTACAGTTGAATATCTTTTTCTCTGATTATTTGCGCATGTTTTTTTTTTGAATATATAGATTATTATTGTATTTTGCGAAATTAACAAAAAGTGTTATGTATCCGTTATACTGATTACTTACCAAGCCTCCAGTATAAATTTGGCTGCATAAATAAGATCCCTTTCAGAACAGATTCTTTAAGTGTTTGTAGCGATGTTAGGTTCATTTGATTTTGATTGTGATGAATAAAATGTTACTTTAAATAAAAAGTTAATCATAATTTAACTCTAATTATGTTGCGTATCAAAAAAAAAAAACGATATCGACTACCTGGTATGTGATGTCGCATCACTAGAAAAATTCCATGTCTACCTGACGTCATCAGTGGTTGGGTTTTACTACTAACCGAGTCTCTGGTATGAATTTGGCTATAAAAACGAAAGTCCCCTGATAGTTATGCCGTGACCAAACACGTGAACAACAAGTGACAAACTTGGCCAAATACTCATGTTTAAAAAAAAGTATGTTAATTGCATCTTCAAAATTGCTTAAACAACTACCCGGCTTAAAAATAATTTCAGCTTTAGTCATACTTGGCCTCGCGACTAAACAAGTTGGTTAATTGAAATGAACAAAGTTGCGCCACGACTGTCAGCTCTCATCGCACCAGTTTGTTCATTGACACAAACTCGTGCTCTGGAGCAGAGTTGTGAAGTCTGAGTGGAGTGCTTTATTCACTATACGAAGACAATAAAACGTCTGTCTGTTAAGTAGAGAATTACTAAACGGACTTTGATACTACTTCTGTATTCTCTACGAGTTTTCCTGAGAAAAGTTCAAGGGCATGTGTCTAATGTCATCGGCAGATTGTAGAATTGGGCATATCATTATCTGCCCAGGCATATCGTATTTCTGTTAAAAGAAGGTGGGTTGCCTTGCTCCGCTTCGCTTGGCTCGCCAAAGGAGAATGCCGTGTAATATATGGCGCCCCGTACCGAACTCTAAGTCGGGGCGTCCAAACCAAACCAAGTTAGTTTTTATGGAGACTAAAATGTACTTACCAAATCACTAAGTCTCATTTAAATAAGTATCTGGCAATGGCAATTGCAAAGAATTTATTATCTTTTGATAGAGGCGATTATTGGTTGGCATACTAATCATAGTAAAGCGGCAACGGAAATAAAAATACCGAAAGGTTTTTTAATATGATGCTAGAATTCCGGATTTAAGTAAACTCTTTCGATCAAAAAGATGTTGATCGGATTTTAAAATATTTAAGTAATTTTATGACTTTTATTTGGTTGTGACGCCATTTGGTACGATCCCGTGGCATTCTCCTTCATGATCGATCACAAGCAACCTGACACGCTCCTTCACTCTTTCAAGAAATATAGGGACCCAATTGGTCGACGGGAAACTGGCAATTGGTACAGCACCAGTGATGAGATAAAGGTGACGAGTATTTTCCTTCAACTTTTCTTCCATCCACATGTGTAAAATTTATTTTAAGATAATAATTAGATCCCAGTAGATCCGTTTAAATATTAAACTGTGTACGAAACCTAAAAGGCATTCTGATAAAACGATATATTTATGGGTTCTGTAACTAAAGAAAAAACAAGCTACTGGTTAAATAAAATAATCCGAGAATTTATTAAAACCTGTGTTCACTGTTATACTGTGTATGTATGTAAGTCAGAGAAAAGCGGTTGACGTTAGAGGAGATTTTTTTAGCGCGGACGGAGGTTTGAGCTAAAGGTTGGTATTTAATAACTTACACTGTCGTAAGTCCTCGGTTATCCAAGCTATAAGTACTTTATTGAAAATTATTACAATTGTATAACAATGGGACCAAAGTGGCCTGTAAGTATACCTCACTCTATAAATCCATAAACACTATGACACCTTTTGGTTTTGTAGTTTGACATTTTTACGTATATAAGGTGACTTTCGCATATATGGCGAAATTCATATCGGAGACTTGGTAACTGGTCAGAACCAAGGTACAATGCAATTACCCTGTTTGCGAAATACGAAAAATATTTCTTTATGTCTCTATACTTGTTCAACAACAACCTCGACTCAATGACTATAGAAGGTTTAAATTTTAATTTGCGTATATCACAGAAAGGGTCATTGAACCTTGTTCCTGACCACTTAGCGAGTCTCCAGTATGAATATGGTCTTATAAACGAAAGTCACCTTACATACCATGGTATATGGTGTCCTTGAGATCTCGTAAATATAATGTCTGCTGTATTGTCGATGTGTCTGTCTGCTCAACGCATTGTTTTGTATGTCAAACAGACCCGATAAAATAACGATGCCATCAAAAACAGAACTTGAAAAAAAAAAAACATTTCTCGCAACTTAGTTCTTCTACCGTAAAAAGTTGTGAGATCCATGTAAATCCAAGTCGATTAATTTATTAAGTCCCTACTGTAGCAACCAAAGTTGATACTTTTGGCTACAGTACCTACTCATAATATTCAATTATTTATTTAACTACTGGCCCCGTCTAAATGTGAATTTCAACTAACTTAGCCAGGGGCGGGACCAAAATTTATTATCATAATATCGACTTCGATCCTATGTCAGCTGTGTTTGACTTCAAAATGGAGTGTTTCTTTAATCCCTTGCGATGTTTTAAATTTGGAATACATTGCGCTTCCTAAGAAGTGATACGGTCGACTGTGCCAAATCTATACGGATTCCATAGCATTTGTAACCTTATAGCCATAGCGACATAAGTGTCGTATTGTTTGGAGAGGAAACGATAATTTTACACTCTTTCTGTGGGCAAGCTTTCCTGTGGCGCCGATATATTTTTTTTCAAAGTTCTCAGGTCATAAACCAAACGAATTTATTGCCATTTGGACAGGACGTCAAAGGTTAGATTTCAGAAACATATTAATATTTTTTAGAAAGCAGAGCACTTCCCAGAAAGTTACATTGAGGTAGGAAGCGGCATAGCAGACAGTTTAAAAATAAATAAATTATACTTAAAATCAGAAGCGTAAAATTGATGTAATCTCTTATGTAAGAACGTTGAATAATAATAATAAAACATAATAAAACATATACATATAATTTAGGAGTTTTGACTGGTACTGTCTTCCAGTTTTATTGATGAAAGGATTTCTAAGAGAGCTCAGAATTGGTTACAAAGCATAAAAACAGGAACGAAGTTCTTTGATCTAGAAATATATGACATTTTATTTATTCTATTTTTTTTCAAATCATTTGCATCTTGGAAACTTGTTGACAATATTATTCCTACCTCTATGTTCTTCGCCATTACAAAAAATAGAGCCATCATGCCATTAATTCTGATTTGACAGGATTTTTTTCAGATTGGTAAATACACTTCAGATAGGTTTTGACAGGTAATAAAATAGAAAATTAATGTGTCTACGGGGGCGTAACCTGAAATAATCTGGGTGGGAGAAGGAGCTGATTTAAAGGAAATCAGGGTTTTTTTAAGGACAGTCAAGCGCGGATCGGAGAGTGGGGTTGCTCTCGAAGCGCGAACGGGTCGTCAAATCGCGGAATAAAACCTCGGAAGGATATTGGTCTACGTCGCGCGCGGATTTCCGAATCTATTAGAACCAAAATCCAATCGTACGAGTCGCGTAACGCGTTATAAAAGTGTCGAGTATCGAAAGTGCGGATTTGCAACGAATAAAGCTTCGTTATTTAAATATAGTCTGAAAGTGTTTACAGTGCGTCGGTGAAGTGCGTTCGTAATTGCGTAAAACTGAAATAGCTAATTTAAATTTTACCCGCAACGGTTTTCTCATGAAACTCAATAGAAACGAAATATGACTATTTCGCTATAGAGGCGTCGCGAAAATAGCGGGTGTACAATATTTATAAATATCAAGTATCTACATCAGAAATTTATTTATGTAACACGTTTTATATTTATCCTTTATCCCTATAGCTATCTAGGTCCTGAAGGAGATTATAATATATTATTTTAGCTTTCCTTCGTCTGGCAGAGATACTTATATTTTGATTTAGTATAGACGGTCTGTGGAAATTACGACAATTTTAGGTGAAGGAGCTAGCAGAAACAATTCTTACCTTTTTCCCTATATTTAGGTTTTCTTCATACAGGTGTTTCTTTTTTTTTATAGCTTTCCTTTTTTATTTATAGCTAGATCAACGAGATCCAGGGCAGAAAATTTCCACATGACTGTTCTCAAACTTCTGTCTTTAGGTTTTATTTTAGAATCTTTTGTAAAAATGGAGCGTGTATCTAAGATTATTTTTAGGAACCAAGGGGTTTAGGAACGTAGAGTGTTTCCAAGGGTAAAGCATTTAGGTGTGTGACCGGGCTAGGTATGCAGTTGGATATGGAGGGAAGCCTTACTTTTATGTTTGTGTCGGAAACCATATCTGCCTAGTCGAGCAGGACCCCATCTGTGAGTATCTTGTAAAGGCTCTACGTTCACCAGTCAAGCTTAGTAAGTTAGAAAACTTAAAACTGACTTGGCCAGGTCTTTAGGAGAGATGTGTGAAAATTGGAGATGTTTTGAAAGGGTTTTTAGTATGAATGAGTAAAATTCTAGGGACTTAGGGTTTAAATGGTAGTCTAGATTGGCGCTGGATTTTGTTTGGAAGCGTATTATTCTGTGTAATACGTGGGCACGACTATTAAAGGTTGGCAGGGAGGTCGTTTCTAAATCGTTAGGGCCCCCACTTCATTCAGGATTTGCCAAGAATCTCGAATTCCCTCAAATTTTAATTATAGCTGCAGCAACGCTACGAGTATCGACGACTCTTCAATATTCTTTATAAAACCATATATATATCCCTAATATTATACCTAACACAATATACAAAATAATTATATAACACATTATGTTTACACACTGAATTCATCTTCGGTTTACGTCAAATTTCGTATTTGCGCGGGTGTATATCATTTTTGTATCAAGGCGTGTCAAATTAAAGTGTTATGCGGTGATACGGTATGTAATAATAATAATACAGTGTAATTGTTGGAGTCCTGGGAGTTGCTGAAACCTGTTGTTCCTGAAGGAGCGGTTTATTCAGCTAAGTCGCATGAAATACTTCAATCTTACGATTTCTCTCCTTCCATTTGATAAATTCTGAACTTGTGTACCTGTACCCATTTATTGCGGCGTCCGGATCAGAATTCTGTTTCTCTGTTTATTTTAACCGTTATGAATACAATGTAGAGGTCCTACCAAAATAGATACTAGACGAAGATCACAAATTACTATGGCCATAATATTAAATAAATAAACATTTAAATATATAGATAAATATTTAAATAAATAAATAGATAAACAAATATATAAATAAAAGACGAATAAGTACTCGCATAGAGTCCTTATTTTGTTACACTACTTAGGGGACCTTCTGTCTTAAGTTTTACATAATTAGCTAACCTAACAACATCTTATAGTGACCATATTAATATTAAAACCTTTTTATGCTTTAAATAAAAACTCGACTAGGCCATCGCATGAAACACAATGTATCTCACAAGTAATACATATTATATTAAATTAGATTATTTAGTGCGATTGCCAAGTCAATCTATTTATTTAAAACATAAAATATTTTTAATATTGATATGGTCACTATAAGATGTTGTTAGGTTAGCTAATCATGTAATAACTTAAAACAGAAGGTCCCTTAAGTAGGGACTGAATAAATTAATCGACTTGGATCTCACAACTTTTTACGGTAGAGGAACCAAGTTGCGAGACGTGGTTTTTTTACAAGTTTTGTTTTTGATGTCATCTCATTTCTCTTTGTAGACAGTCCTACTTTTTTTCCTTCCCGGTACCTTCTACTTACAACTGTACTGTAAATGTAACTTTGTAATCCTATATATTTATATGGAATTACAAATTTATTAACGGAGTTGGCGTATCTAGAGCACTGGACCGAAATTGCAAAATATTTTAGTTTTCTCTTAATTTATACACTAAACACTAATTGTATTCCAAATTTGAAGCTTCTATGTCTGCTAGAAGTGCCTTAGAGTTTTGATGATCGGTCAGTCAGTCAGTGAGTGAGTGACAAAATTGAGAAAGTTTGACTAGTTATAATTCTTAAACTACTGGTTCAAAATGAATGAAATTTGAAATATACCGTGTTTATACAATGTCTGCTTGGTTACCGAAAATTCAGGCTTCTAGTTTTATCCACAACGAAGTTATAGGGGGTCGAAAATGGCCTGAACTGCTTCGAGAAAAGGATGGTACGGCGGCGCCGGCGTGCCGCTTTTTAGTACGAATTGGCGGGGGCACTGCCGTGCCCCCAGATCTATCTATCATTCCTACACTGTTATTAAAGACCTTTGTTATCTAGTACATACACATACGAACGTATCTATAGTTTGCATGTGGACGTAGAGACAATGCGAAACTTTCTTTAGTCACGTACCCAAACCCTATGTTAATGGAACAGATTCTAACTTATCTATTTGTTGTCCTTATCAGAGGCGTGGGATTAGGGTTTCCAGAAACTAAGGCTTACCAAGAACCATTAGGGCTTTGTTTATTCAAGGCTTCAATCTAGATCAATCAGTGGTAGCTTATTCAGTCTGCCCATGTTCATAGACTTAGATTACACGAAGTATGTATATACAGGGTGTTGATTTGATCGGCAACGGGGTGTTGGGGGAAGATGGTCAGATTTTGATTCCATACTCTCGGAGTCATCCTTATTTTACCTTTAATGTAAATTCTGGATACTGTAATGTAGTTAAAAACAAATAAACTATGTGTTTCCCTAAATGTGTTTCCACATGCTTAAAAACGTCCGATTTGTTAAATTTCTTTCAAAAATAACGTAAATTTAAAACAGAAAGTTTTCCTTGTAATTAATAATAAAAATATCCTTATATAATATACTAAAATATATAATAAATTAACTTTGCTGTCTTTAAATTACACAATAAACAGCAAATAAAATCGTGTGCCTGAATTTGCGGTAAGAATGCGTCTTATTCAGAGTTTTTGCCACAATTTCTTACGAACCCAGTATTGCGTGACCTTATAAACGTGATATTGATATACAATGGCATACGTGACCAGAAATACGAGGCTCATATTTCGCACGAATTCTGTCGTGAATATAGATGAATGTCATAAATAACGTGATACGATTGGTCGGACGCGTCGGCATGCGTATGTCGTGATTGGTTAAAATAAAAGGCCATTATTGTGACTTGAGGTGTTGAATAAAACATGCAAGCTTTTACTTTTGCGTTAAACATAATGCTTGAGTGACAGTGATGAATGGAAAATGATGTAAAAATCAAGAAAAACTAATCCACGACGACAAAAGGTGTAAATGTTTTTTCGAGCAATTAAACGGTCCATTAGTAAACTCTCGTTTTACCGACGAAGCTATTTTTGTCCCAACGTGATATGGGTACGACTATCACCATAATTTGGAGACAGAGAGTAGATAGGACATGCATATTTCATCACATTGTTTTTCTTCATTGTTCAGAAAGTTGAGTATATAAGTATGCATGAATGAATAGACACTTTATTGTACACCTTAGACCATTTAACACGGGACTAGGCAAGCGCACGCATTCCTCTCTGCCGAAGTACATGAACAATTTGGTGTGACATATCAACTTTTCGCAGGAGTGAGCAAATGTGTGCTGTGCGTGTTTACCTCCCCTCCCGTGGAAAATGTCGCGCTTTGCCAGGTCCCGTGTTAAATGGTCTAAGTTGTACACACACGAAAGAAAAATAAATAATAAAAAGTAAAAAATACAGAGTACTGTACAAAGGTGGGCTTATTACTAGGAGCAATTTCTTCCAGCCAACCTTTGGGTGGTGAAGAAATAATTATTAATAAAATGTACAGGTGGAGCAAACAAATATTTGATAAAGAAAACAATAACCAAATAAGTGAAGTGAAAGTACCTACTATACAGATAAAAGTTATTGCGTTTTAGGTCATTAATTTTATAACTACAAAATGGAATAAAAAAAACCTATAGAGCATTTCCAGATCACTTAGAAACTTGAAATTCAGTTCACATGTTAACATAGCAAACGTATAGGAAAAAGTGGAAAAAATGCCAATATTTTAATACTCAAGAAGATGTTATAGTCTAGCTTAATTATACACGTTGGATACGTAGAGTACAATGGATCGTACAGTTCAAGTAAAGTTGATTGTTTTTATCTGCATTTGTAAAAGTTCGTGTACGGAACTCTCAGGGAACGACTTCTATTTGCACGTGACCGGTTTTTACTTCTGAGTTTCCACCATACATACACAAAACAAAGCCTATAAACAAAGCAAGAATATTTCAGATTTTTAAAACAAAAATGTATTTTTTTTGGTGTTAACATTTCTTGCTTATAAATTTTCTTTCTACTTACATTAATTACTTAGAGTAACATTCAAATGTTGTATTTGGTCTTTGAATTTTAAATAATCAGCTAAATCTTGCGGGTTACAGTCTCCTAAAATGTGTAACACATTCTAAGACGATTTCAACGTGATATTCACGTACTGGACCTCAATTTAAATTACGCAAAATAAACCTAAAAATAATCAAAGAAACTGTCACTAGCTGAATAATACATCCGGCGTGAAGGATTAATGAATATGAAGATTTCCCATAAAAAGAACTATCACAATTAAACGACTTTTCGTATTACATAAAATTATATGAGGTCCTACAATAATAAGTGAAAATAAGTTTAGGGTAGATCATGCATCGTTACCTGATCACAATATAGTAGAAAAAAATATTTTTCGTCAAATACTTTTCCACTTCCCTGCAGATACAAAATGGTTCAATTAGGTAGCGGACTCAACTAGATACCTATGGAAAGGTAAAAAAAAGTTCGCGAGACAAAATTTTTTTTCGTTGGAAGGTGGTTTATTAGCGATACACAATCATCTCTTGCATTTTTTACACTTTGAATTGTAAGACCTTTTAATAAATTAAACAAACTGATTCGACAGAATATTAATCAGCACATGAATAATAAACATTTTCTTGGTCTTATTTTATAATTTTAAAGGTTATTTTGACGTTCCCTTTGACCTCTATAAGCTATAATTTTAGGCTTATACAAAAGGTTTATCTGAGTCTACGTAGTAGGGCATAATTTAGAACTTGTTCCGCCCTAATTACTAGCAAGGGAATATCTAAAATATTTCATAAAATTAGTAGTTAATTTTGGGAGAAAGTCTATTAAAGTATTATTGGGTCTTATTTAAACAAAAGAATCTTCTCATAAAAGAAAACCAAGTTTTTTTTTTAATAATGTTTATATTAAGATATTATTTTGGGTTAACACTATGATAGGCTTTACTTTCAAACCCGTTTTTGGGTCCCTGCTCTCAAGGTGCGCCAAAACACCGAGATAGGCGTACTATTTTCAGAGGGTTTGTCCTAATTACACGTTGGGCAAGCATATATTTGTGTATTATGTGTAAATTGACAGGTATCTTTTGCAATGAAACCGCATAATCTACTGATACTACTTAAAAACTATCCTTAAGAAAACCGCGCAAATGAATAATGAATGAATTTATTCTATAAAAAAAAACGGGCAACTCCGTGTCGGACTATATAAAAACAGCGAAAAAAACATGTCTGTTGTATGGGAGTGCGCGGGTCGACTAGCACTTGGCCGGTTTTAGTATTTGTTGTTATAGCGGCAACAGAAATACACCATTTGTGAAAATTTCAACTGTCTAACTATCACGGTTCATGGGATACAGCCTGGTGACAGACGGACGGTCGGATGGACGGACGGACGGACGGACGGACGGATGGACGGACGGATAGCGGAGTCTTAGTAATAGGGTCCCGTTGGTTACCTTTTGGGTACGGAACCCTAAAAAGCACATGAAGAGCTTATACCTATTGGTTTAACTATAAAATTGAAAACAAGTCTCAACATAATAATTTAATATACACACTGAAGATGAAGTCAAAGGCAAGAGTGTAGCGACGGTCGAGTAGTTCGTCGTTTATTGTGCACAGTCGGTTAAATTTTCGGGTCGTGTTTTGTGATTTAATGGGCTGATTTATTTTGTGACTTTTTAATGTTCTTTTTTTTTGGTAAACTATTTTAGTACAGTCAGTTAAATAAAATACGTGGTTTCATTTATATGTACTGTAATTTTGCACCAACTATATCTTAAAGCAGAGTATACTAGTCACCAAGGCGCAAAGTATAACCGTTTGAAGCTTATTCGTCTCATAGAGAAGAGAGACAAACCTACATACAATACACAGTGCAGAATCATAACTGAACAAGCGGGCGAAGCGAGCGAGTTCTCCGAGTCTAATAGAACAATCCAGCGTTTGTATGTATGTATGTATGTTTGTTCGACGATAACTCGAGTATCGTTGATCGGAATGTCATGAAATTAGGCAGACGTGTAAATAAGGCAAAATGAATTTTTAAATTCAAATATGAGCCAAATCGGTCAAGCGTGAATTGGGCGAGCGCGAGTTCACAGTTCGGGGCGAACTACTAGTTTAAAAACCAGCCAAATGCATTATTTTTGTAGTAAAAGCCATGTTCACTTTGAAACTATTACAGCCGCATAGTTTCAGGATTTTGATTATTAAAGAACTCAAAGAACTTAAAAATATATAAAGGTGGACCTTAACAGTAAAAAAAGCCATTTAAAAATAGGACTGAAGAAAATAATTGAACGAGCGAGCGAAGCGAACGAGTTCTCCTAGTCTACTAGAACAATGCGGCGTTTGTACGTATGTATGTATGAATGTTTGTTCGACGATAACTCGAGTATCGTTGATTGGCAGAATGAAATTCGGCAGGCGAGTAAATAAGGCAAAAAGAATTTTTAAGTTCAAACGTGAGCCAAATAGGCCAAGCGCGAATCGGGCGAGCGCGGTGTTATTAAAATTGTCTTGTATTTTACTGCATTTGATACTCGAAGGGTCGATATGAGACATTTTTTGTTGTCGCTTGGCTTAGGTCTCATGGCACCAATATGCTCGGCACATACTGAGTGCCTAAAGTGGTTCTTCCCTAATTAATTCGAGTGCCATCCTCGCAGTTAGCGATAGGAAATGAACAGCCGATACGATAGCAGGGTCACCCTGAACCCTAAATTAAATGGACTCGGGGGAGTAGTCCAAACTGATCATATGATAAAGCATGCTTGCGAAAGCTAGGCAAATCTGATTTAGGTCAACTGGTATAGGTTCATGTATGTGGCATCTTTCATTTTAGATACTGAGCGTAAAGGCGAAACAAAGTTAAGATCAAAGACAAAAACTTCAGATAAATAAAACAAAACAATAATAAAAAAAAATGTAATGCAATTCCAATATTTATTTATTCTAACATTTTAAGGTAATAATAACAATAAAATGTGTTTTGAAAATTACCATATTTTATTGTTACTTAAAAATGAAAAGCTTAGTATAGCCAAATATGTATAATTTTATTTCAGGTATATAAACTTTCATAATAGCGTGCAATGAAACTGAAAACCATGTTCTTGATTTGTCGTTTTCTTGTATTCATATCATAAATATATCCTTGATAAAAATCAAGGATATAATTTGATTTTACCCGAAGTTAATTTTATGGTGTACTAATTGAATAAAAACAACAAAAATACCTCCATTTTTTGTTTTCAACTTTCAATTTGCATACTTAACTCATTTTTGTAAAAAAGGGCCGATAATTCGTTTTCAGAATCATTTTCGGGACTGAAAAAAAAATAAAATGCAAATGCATGAATAGGATAAACGTTAAAATAAATACACAATTTAAAGGACCGTATGTGTTATCTATTAGGAAATAAACGATACAAGATACACGAACTGATAGAGCAACTCCCTCCAGAGTTTGAGGCTCCTAATTGTGATGCATGTGATGTTCTGGAACCTTAAGATCGATCCTTAGGTCGTGTTAGTATTGATTTAGGGTACATAGTTGATGTAATAGATCTATGCCGACGGCGGCGCTGAAAAAATAAAGGAAATATTTAATACTCTTGTGCGCTGAAAGCAGCACAAGAGTATTAAATATTTCCTTGAAAAATAAAAGAATTGCATACAAATTTATGCAAAGCAAACTTTCGAGCGTATTACCTATATTATATTTTTCTTGTTTACGATTGTATCGTGGCTAACATAAACTGACCTCAAAATAACTTCCTGTAAATAAACAGAGTTCTAACACTTAACTTTATTACATTGCCAAACAAAGAAATAAGTATTTTTATTGGATATTTTTTTTATAGTCCAATAGCTGACGACCAAAATGGTCAGGTAATTTTACCGTCAATAAAACTAAAGATAGCTAATACTTACCCGAGGAACCTTTTGTGAAAATTGTTGATATGGAAGGCCGCATTTGGTGGGTTCAGTAGCCTAGCACTAATACTAATAAAATTAATTAAAAAAACATTTAATTATCAAGTTTTTTTTTTATTGGGTCGTATTGCATGCATATTTACTAAGCGTTCACTTTGCTTACTTATTTTGATCGAGGACTTTACGCAAAATCAACATCTGCCTTTTTAATTCGACGAAGTTTCGTAATGTAGGCTTGGACCATGGCTAGGAACAATATTGGTCAGACCAGAGGTCTAATTAATTTGGTACCTTATAAAATTTGTTCATTCGAGGATAGAGTGTATACCGCATGGTTTTACCGCCCTCCTCGGCCTATGTCTCCCGGCTTCCTTCCCCCAAATTTGGAAGTCTCAATTGTAAGTTTTCCCTTTTTTTTTCTTCATCTTATAACACACCAGCACCTCTAACATGAAGAACCATATCGAGCTCAATAGCGCTTGATACAGTCCTCTGTATCACTCTGTCGATCTACCTAAAAAGGGACAGACAGTGATATATCGAGCTGTCAAAGCTCGATATGGTCTACTGTCATGCTAGGTTGTAGTACCTAATAGGTACCCAGATGCGGCCTGCCTAATCCTAAGTATCACTGACGATAAAATTACATGACTATTTTGTTCGTCAGCTCTCAGCATATAACTACTTCTAACATCCGTTCGAGCAAGCTTTTCCCCTGTTGCCTAGTCGAACACCCATAGGGAATAAGTTCGGGCGAAGTTCCGGACTTTTCTTACTTTCTTTTTTTTTCTCACTGCGGGTAGGGTAACTAAAATATTTGTGTTTGCTTTCTAGACGTCTTGTTCTCTATGTACACGCGATCGTGTTTTTGAGACTTTTATATTTGTATTTTAGTTGCGAATAATACAGTTATTACATAATACAAATATACTTGTTTCGTTGCCAGCAAATAGAAGCAAAATTACAGAATTTGAATGATTTTTTTGCAATAATCAGGTTATATAAGTAGATGTATAGGTATAAAAAGGTATACCTATGTTCTTCTAACGTTTAGTTTTGAACAAACCGCGAAAATTGATCAATTTATTAACTGTAAATGAAATCTTTTGTATCCCTCTATTTTATTCTAATTTAAACTACTTATAATCGGAATTTTTCTTTGTACGTTTAAAAGTTAAATTGTTTAACGGTCTCGAAAAAACAGTGTTCTTATTTTAACTAGAACCAGAGTAATTGATTAATAACTTAGTTTTTCGGAAGCGCGTGATATTTACGCTGTTGTAACAGCCACGGCACAGAGCGTGCTATTTTAAACTTTAATGAATCGTCATAAACTTCAGTTCTAATTGATGCAAAATGAGGTCCCCAATATCAGGTCACAGGCGACGCCACGAAATTTTGGCGACATGGATCTCCATTTTTCTCAGCAATAAAAAACATAGCTATGTAATTACTATATATATACCAGATTAAGCATTTCATTGACATCATTTTGCCCGAAGATTAAGTTGATTGATTAATTTTCATAGCAGAGAAAAAAATATTCAGAAAACCTCTTTTAAAACAGAGATTCCTATTTTACTGACAAACGGGAGCGAATGAAGCCTCTAAGTTTTTTGTTTAAATTTGTCTACAAATACACTTCAATGTGACTTAACAAATATAGTGTTAAACTTATAACTTTGACGGCCCCCATTTATTAATTTTGTAAGAAAAATAATAAAAAGTATATTTTTACTCTACTAAGTTATTAAATTTCATTTTTAGTTTAATATTCAATTGTGGGTTAATATTAGACCTAAAATATACAAATATCAAATCTGTAACTTATTCCATCTACAAGCTATCTAGAAACCCGTGACATATGGACGAACGGACAGCAGAGTGTCTTAAATAGGGCTCCTTTGGGTACGGAACCCTAAAATCAAGGAGAGCATAATGTTTAAAAATACAATATTCAACTATTCACATAAAACTTTAAAACTACTGATACCTCTTATAAAATATTAAAAAATGGTCACTCTACAGCAGACGTTCTCGCTGAATAAGCTGCAAGAAATAAGAGAGCAGGTGTATAGAGAATCGAAGCGGGCTTTCGGTTGTTTGTATCAATCAGAGAAAATAGACTTGTAAACTAGTTTAAGTAGGGACCTCTTGAAGACCGACTCGACAAAATAACCCTCTTTACGTGTTAAGGAAGTCAGCAGTAATGTAAGGAAACTAGGATAAAGCAGAAACAGCTCAGTAAGGTGACGTATACAAATATTCTAACATCCAAAATTGGAATAGGCAACCAGTTTCAACAGATTATGTCGTTATTGCGAAATCTTAATGGAATTGGAAAACTTATGGTCGACTTTGTGATTATTATGAATTCTCCTTGTTAAGAGCTCGACAAAAAAAGATTGAAGCTTTATGTTATTCCAATTTTATAAGTAAAAGCGAGACCTTAATTCGCTCAAATAATAGACACTTTTGGTCTTTTGTGAAAAGTAGAAAATCTTCTCCCGACATACCTGACTCGATGATCTACGAAAACTCCCAGGCTGATAATGGGCAAGATATTAGTAATTTATTTAATAACTATTTTAAATCGGTCTTTGTACCTGAAACACCTCCCGATCAGATAAATGCTTACAACCGTTCAAACGTCCCATCACCGATAAATCTGAATTCAATAAAACTAAGTTCTACCGATGTATTTAAATATCTTTGTAAAGTTAATATAAATAAAGGGAGTGGACCAGATGGGATTCATCCCACTTTCATAAGAAATTGCTGTAAAACGTTAACGTTACCCTTGCATATTATTTTCAATATGTCCCTTAGTTCTGGTCGCTTCCCATCAGAATGGAAAAAATGTTTTGTGATACCCATATTTAAAAATGGAAATAGGCATAATGTGAAGGACTATAGACCAATTTCAAAATTATCTGTATTTGGCAAGTTGTTCGAAAAAATAGTTTTCGATCATATATTCCCTCACATTAGTCCCTATATAATTCCGCAGCAGCATGGTTTTCTACCGCATAAATCTACAGAAAGTAACCTCAATGAGTTTTTGGAATTCGTATTACATGAGTTGGACAATGGTCATCAGGTGGATGCCGTGTATACTGACTACTCGAAAGCATTTGACAAAATTTCTCATCAAATATTACTTTTGAAGCTAGAGGACCTCGGTATACACGGCGACCTTCTAAGATGGCTTGCTTCTTACCTGAGAAACCGTACCCAGGCTGTTACTGTTAAAGGTTTTACGTCCTGTTTTGTTCCTGTTACATCCGGCGTCCCACAGGGTTCACATTTGGGGCCGTTATTATTTATCGCATTCATAAATGATATCTCTAGTGTTTTTTCAAATAGTTCTTTTTTACTTTATGCAGATGATAATAAAATTTTCAAAGTTATAAAATCTACTGCTGATTGTAACTTGCTTCAGCAAGATCTTAACCTTCTCTGCAATTATTGTATTCACAATTTACTTTCTTTGAACACTACTAAATGCGCGGTAATAACATTTTCTCGGAAGGTTAATAAAATAGTTCATTATTACCAACTTTTTAATGAACCTTTAGCCCGAGTCCATGAAGTTAAAGATCTAGGTATTTTACTTGATGAAAAAATGCTGTTCTCGTCGCACATTGAAAAAATGACCAACAAAGCATTTCGCATGCTTGGGTTTGTCTTAAGAATGGGTAAGGTTTTTAAGAACTCATGCACCCTAATTTTACTCTTTAATAGTTTTGTTCGTCCTCTTCTTGAATATGCTTCAACTACTTGGAATCCTCAGTATGCAGTCTATATTGAACAGATAGAAAAAATCCAGCGTAAGTTCATCAAACATATCTCTTACCGTATTAATATTGATTCATTGTGATGATTATTCTTCTCTTGTCTCACTTCAAGATAGACGTAATTACTTAGACCAAGTCTTTTTATATAAAGTCATAAATAATTTAATTGATACACCCAATCTTCTTTCCAAAATTAAATTCAATTGCCCCACTCGTAATGTTAGGCACCCTGAACTGTTTCAGTTACCTAAAGTAAGGACAAAGTATGCTGATAACAGAGTATTGATTCGTGCTTGTAATACGTATAATAAACTTTCTTCGGGTTTGGATCCTTTCTCACTCAATATTTATTGTTATAAAAATTTGTTAAAAAAGTATTTGTGTGGGTTCAGTGCTATGCACATGAACCTATAATTGTATTTTTAATAAGATAGTTCTCTCTTAGAATTGTTTTAATATTTACACTTTCTTCGGGTTTGGATCTTTTCTCACTCAATATTTATTGTTAAATAAATTTGTTAAAAAGTATTTATGTGGGTTCAGTGCTATGCACATGAACCTATAATTGTATTTTTAATTGGATAGTTCTCTTTTAGAATTGTTTTAATATTTATAGTTATGGTCGTAGTAATTTTCTCTTTTGTAGCGCGCATTAAAATAATTTAAATTATATTAGTATATCTGGATTCGACTGGTATTTCTGTAACACTGAAATTATTTGTATGTCAATAGAAACTTTATTGGACTCTGTATTACCTATTTGTACCTTATTTATAAGCTTTATAATTTGTCTGTTTGTTTCTTTCAATAAAGCAAAAATAAAAATAAAATAAAAAATCCATCTCTTTGGAATACTCTAAATATTATTATTAGAGTGCATTACAAACTAGAAAAGATAAATAGGAAAGAACTTGAAAAAATCCCTTGGGCCAGGATTCGAACCTGCGACCTCTTGTTATCAAGACAAGCGCGCTACCAATTGCGCCACCGAGGTACTTACCTAGACCGCTGAATTTTTCCACCATACTTTTTTTCAAATTCTTGTCTTTACATTTGTTTCCTATTTATTTTGTCTAGTTTGTAATGCACTTTAATAATAATATTTAGAGTATCAACAAAGTTCAGACTAACGAAAAAATAAAATGATTAATTGAAATAGGCGTTACCTTGCGGAAGTCCATCACTAAGTAAAGGATATATGAATATAATTTGCAATATTCCGCTAAACAATATTGCAAATTATATTCATATATCCTTTACTTAAAACATAAAATGACAAAGGCTGAATTTGGTAGGATATCTGATCTTTATAAAATCTCTTGCCCAATGTTCCGCCCGTGATTACAAAGTGCTTTCTTAGCGGATGGCTACATTGTTAGTTTACGTGCCAATTTTCAAATTTGTTGATTTAATTATCAATCTCAGAGATTTCGTGATGAGTGAGTCAGTCAGTGATATTCTGTGATGAGTGAGCTAGTCAGTGGCATTTCGTGATGAGTGAGTCAGTCAGTGGTATTTCATGAAGAGTGTGCCACTTGGTGGTATTATGTGATAAGTGAGTCAGTCAGTGGTATTTCAGTTTTATAATTATATTGATATATATTGAGGTGAGCTAGTTGCTTACATTTTGGATTTACTCAAATTTCGTTTAATTTATTACAAACATATTTTCAATCCCATTCACTCACTCATATGACATTGTGATGGTTGTGAGAGTTGGCTAAGCGTCACTAATATAATTATAATAATGTAGGTATTAATGTTTGATTCGGACTGACTCGTATTTTATTTCTGAAGTTCACGGAAATGAAACCTATGCGTGCAAAGCAGAGGGCAAAAAGCTAGTCAATACTAAATTACTCATTTACTCGTAAACCTTAATATCGCTTGTTCAAACGGGCGTTAAGCGACACGAACCAATCGGCTTTTCAGAAATAATCCCTCGTTAGTCATTAATTAAAATCGGCTTAAAGTTCTCGTACATTAATTGAAAAGTGCTACTGAAAATATCAAGGCTTTACAGATTTACCTGCCAACAAAATGACTGAGATGAAACATTATCTTCACATCATATACTTAGGTATCAGTCTATAAAAACAAGAGATCAAGAAACTACGAGTAAATTTAGCTAATTTTGTTTTTATCATTTCGTTTGTTTTGTTTTGGTACAAAGATATAACCACGTCAACCCTATAAGATCAACTTAAAGTATACTAACTACAAACAAATTAATATCTATTACTTACATAAAGCGAGCTTATGAGCCATTTCACAAATTGATGCGAGTAATCCAAAATTTCCAGCGCCCAATTTAACATCTTAGAAAAGACCAGAATATTAATGATTCATCACATCAACTGTTTAAAAAAAGACTTTCGTAAATTTTTCCAATTAATGTCGCCAGTTTACCTAGAGTTTTGTATTGAATAAAGCATAAATTAAGTATAATGAAAATTGTAGTAGAGTGTCAGAATAACATAATGATAGAAAACCAAACGAATTCTGCAATTTTATTAATAATCCTTTCATTTAATAATACCGAAAACCATAACAAATTAGTATCACTTCAAATTACCAAGAAAATTACGGACCAAATAGCGCAATTTTGTGTAATGGCTCTTGACCAATCTGTAAAGCATTCTGGCATTCGAGTTCACGGAAGGGTTTAGGTGCTATTACATCCACCGACATTACAAAATATATTATTACAAGAAAATTGTTGCCTCCCCAATATTCCTCATGGCCTCATTTCGAACACACTACCAAAATATGATAAAAATTTTCAATCATACCACATTAGAGCAGTTTGGAAAGTAAACCTTATGTATCAAAAATGTGTCCTGAACAAATTCTTAACGCATTTACAAAAATTGAGAGAGTCAAACCAAGGACATCGAAACGTGTCACTGGTTGTTTTATACCATATTCCTTTACTTAAAGTTAACTCAATTTAGAGTTTTGTCTTACGATGTGAAATATTTTTTAATTTTGTAGCTTTTTCAGGCATAAAATATTGTGGGCAAAAGCTAGTCAGATATAAAATTCGTCGCCAATATCGGTGGATAGTCAATTGATACTGAACTAATTGGTTTTTTTGTGTACCGAATGAACGTGTTACTCTCGGGCCACCGGACTAGATTCATTGTGGGATTGATAAATTCAAACACCGACAGGTGAAATAGCTTCACCCTTTGTGAACAAACACCTGAAAAATTCATTCATGTTTCGTGGTCTAGGTTATTGGTGATTTTTGGGAAAACAGCAGTTTGATTGAAGTTTTTATTTTGTGAAATAAAATCAGAACTGTTGGGAGATCTATACCTCAATTATAACGTTGATTGGTCCCGTCGTCCACATCAAAAACAACTGTCCTCCTGAAACGATTCAAGCACCAATTAACCCTTGAAACTTTATATAACAGGACTCAGTCACGAATCTTTGATGTTATTTATGTGAAAGATCTTCCCCATTATACAGAATCGCCTGATGACGACACCACTGAGGGGTTGAAGTCTAGCACATTAAACTATATATTTCTTAATTAATTGAAATAGGCGTTATCTTGCGGAAGTCCATTACTAAAATATGGATTTATGAATATAATTTGCAAAATTCCGCTAAACAATTCTTTTCATGCTATTCAAAATTCGCCTCTGAACACGTGTCGATAAGTTTTCTTGCTTGTTTATTAAGATTGCTTTGCTTTTATGCTCGTATTGCTTACTTCTTTCATGTTTTATGCGGGTGGGCGGGCGGTGCACGAGTCTACATTTTGAAAAAGCAAGAAAAGTTGATACAGAGAGGAGTTAATAATTACTACGACCAAAGAACTAGAAAATACTCAATCCCAAAAATATGTAATAAGTACGCGATGCTGTTGGATTCAAAAAAGGTGAAATGTTTGCCACTTCTAAAAGAAAAACTTAAGCGATGCATGTTGGAGTAATAGATAGATAAGAGATATAAAATGTAAGATATTGTGGTAGGTTTTAGAGAAAATATGTATTATATTAAGGTAGAATAGTGAAATTGGAAGAGCGTTGTCGCCAACAAACTACTTAGTAGTTTGGCGAAGATTATTATTTGTAACTACCTATGATATTTTGGTTAAATAAACAAAAAAAAATAAAAAAATATCATGACAAGAATTGTTTAGCGGAATATTACAAATTATATTAATATATCCATATTTTATGTATTCCTTTGTGTTTATTAATAAAAATAGATTTTACTAGCAATTAAAAGCCATTCAATGATTTTTTTAAGGAAGATAAATTTATTTACTTATTATAAACCCCCATTATAGGCGATATCTTGAGACCCAGGTTCAATCCCCGGTCGGGCATGCACCAATGAGTTTTTCGGAATTTATGTGCATGGTATTTGTGTTCTTACCTAATACTTACCAGTTGCTGAACGGTGAAGGAAAACATTGTGCGTGAGGAAACCTGCATGCCCTAAAAAGCGTGTAATTGTGTCCAAAGTACGGCCATAGGGCGCACCACTCATCACGTTGGGACGTAATAATCGTCGTTGAAACGAAGGTGTACTGGTTGTGGACTGTGACCTGCATTTCACAGTTTACACTCGGGAATACCCCTGACACCCCCTCGGGGTTTCATGTCGTGACGATATGTTTTATGTTTATAAATTAAGAATAGGATATTTTCCAGGATCCAAAGTTTTGGCCTGAGGGCATAGTATAGGTACATATTTAGACGGTACAGGGAGCCGCGAGCGAAATAAGAAAGTGCTTGATTGGTTAGACTTATGCCGACCAAATAGGCGATATACGGAACAAGGGCAAAATAAAAAGTATCTGGAATAGAAGAGCTTGCATGACTAGATTGATGGATGTAGAAGAAGCAAAAGGGGTGTGTCAGGATCGTAGCAGATGGAAATCTGTAATCTCTGCCTATACCCCTCAAGGGTATGATGTAAATGTATGTAAATTTATATTCGAGAATTTTTTGAGTGATATTCAATTCTGTTATTTTCATTAATTTGTAATATATAATATATAAGTAGCGAAAAAAAAAACAGTTTTCCATAGAAAAGTTGAATACCTTCTTAGTAAAAGTTGTTCGTACAGATGAATACTGTGCTGATTCCGTTCTGAAAACCACTTAAATTTCACGGTTATTAGAGAAAAACCTATTTTATGTAATAGATAACTAAATTGGGAAATTTTATTAAAATAATATAATAAATGCCCGTACCTATTATTTTGAAATAGACGTACCAGTGTTACAAGGCTTGTTCGTGGCCAAAATCGGAACTATACGCCGCTGTTCTACACTCAAAGAAATTTCCTGACTTTTCTTCTGAGATTATCCTTCTGACAGTGTTTCTTACCAAAAAATAACTCTTTTCATCCAACTTTTACCTACAGATTCGGAAAACTGCAGATTTCCTGCCAAAATATAGGAGGATTTCTTGGATTTTCTACAAAAACAGACGAAAATTACCGAACGTAATTTATTAGAAGGATTGCACGAAGATGGAATAATCTTCTACATTAAAAATATTCCTTCCAACAATTACAATATTAATTATAATATTCTCTTCAAAGCATATTGCCAGTCCTTTTACACGTGCAGTCTTTGGGTGGACTACACGCAGCGGGCATACAGCGACCTGCGTGTCCAGTATAATAATGCTTTCAGGATGCTGTTGGGGTTACCGCGATATTGCAGCGCCTCTGTCATGTTCGCGGAAGCACACACAGATGGTTTCGCGGCAATCATGCGAAAGCGCTGTGCGTCGTTGCTCAGTCGAACTCGGGCCAGCCCCAATAGTGTCCTGAAGGTATTATCTGACAGGTGGGACTCGCCCCTTCTTAAAAAGTGGATAGAGCTCCACAAGTCAATTTAATTCTAATTCAACTTTTACTCGCCTGATCTCTTACTAACACTAGTTTATAAGTTATATTGTATTACTAATACTTTATGGATCCTGTCCGAAATAAATGATTTTATTATTATTATTATTATTACTCACCAAAGATTCAAAATGTTTATTTGTAAAATAGATACATAAAGTATACGTTTTACAGGTCATTTCTAATATTTATAAAAGCAATGTTATATGATGAAACAAATATAAAACGGGAAATAATTATATTAAATTCAATCAATCCATTCAGAAAACTGCAATTTTCCTGTTGGAATTCAGAAGAATTTCTTGGGTTTTAACTAAAACAGACGAAGATCAGCGAAGGAAATGTTGCACGATGATGAGAAATCTTCTACATTAATATTCCCTCCAACAATTACCCACCAAAATCCATCTTAATAGAATGGAATTTTTTCTTCTGAGTCAAAGGGGATGGATGTCGAATATTGTTTGACAGCGGAGGAGCAGCGCTTGGTTCTGCTCGGGCAATCCTGTCTTGACCCTTATTTAAGACGTCATTGCTGCTCACACAGGTAGGCAGAGTGCGGATAAGTTTCAGTTGAAGTTACAGAGAACCTCCTTTCTATAACATGAAGTTGGTATTGGCGGTCCACTATAACCTAAACTAAGTAGTAAAGTAGCGTGTGGCATTGTACATTTACAGTCGAATATTTTGTGATAAGGGGGATACCCTTAGAGTATACATAATGTATACTACATAATGTATACATAATGTATACATAATGTATAAGGGTATCCCCCCTATTATATGTCGTTACCTAATTAAGCATTTATATAAAATACTATTATTTTACTTATTCAGGTATGTGTACCAAAAATAACCACATGATCCTAGCTGAATGAAAAGTATTTATTCATTGTTATTAATTTAAAAATCACTGACATAGATCGAAGGATGGATATTATTGTTCCACGTTTGGGAAATAGGTGCTAACGTCATCTTTACGCGAATGTATGAAATAACTTTTTTATCTACTAAGCAATAAACTTTTATAAATATCAGTAAGTACATAAGACGCAAAAATTTTATAATTATTTTACTTGATGTGCTTAAGTACCTAAGTAATCAATTCATCTGCACTATTATGCAAACGGTACTTTTGAATCCCAATCCAATTATGGAACAATAATACCTCACTTGATCAACAGACCGTACATTAAAAGAGCACTCGTGTTTTTTTGTCACATTAACAGCGAAAAGCAGTCATAAAGTACTATGTTAGCGAAAGTGAATAAGGCTTTCATTAACAGCAAAAAGCCGGAGAAAATTCGACGTTGACAGATGATGTTTGTGGACGTTAGAACGACCGCCATTAGACGATCTCAGCTTACCACTAAAATAACAATGTTATAAATGGTTCTAAATGAATATTTTAATTATTAAATTCACATTTTGGGCTGATCAAACTAAAATCTTCTAGCAATCTCAAGGTATGTCAGTTTGTAAGAAAATTTCAATAAATAAATCGCCACGACATGAATCTTGAATCCACGGGGTGGCGCGGAGGGGTCAGGGTATGGACGGTATATTACCAAAATACCAATTACGAGCAAGTCACAGACCACATTCTTACACCCACGTTTCACCGATGAATGTTACGGCCCACCGTGACGAATAGTGAGCACTTGCCTTACTTTGAGCAAAAATATGGACCAGCTGCCTTCCAAACCACGCAGACCGCACACAATTTGTTACTTGAATAAATAAATAATAATTAAATTAAATAAATTTGTGCTCTGCGGGATGTGAACCCACGACCTTCAGATTTATTGTGGAAACGTGAGAAAAAAATCAAATACACCGTCACGACATGAATCCCGGAAGGGGCGTCAGAGGCATTTGCGAATGTGAACAATAAAATTAATTTCACAGTCCACACTCGTACATCCACATTTCACCGACGATTATTACGTCCCATTTTGATCGGTGATGACTGTTAATGAGCCATAATTCAGGCACAAATGGACCTGCAACTTAACGTGTTGTACTTATACGTGATAGATAACGTATATGCGATTACAATATCGAGCCTTATATTATAACATAAATGTAAATTATTTAATGAAAAACTTAGTGATATAGACTTATTCAATAGTTCATAAAATCGATACAGAACCGAGTTGAAGAAAGCGCTCTTTAACAGTAGTGTCTAAAAAACAGTAACTTTTACTATTTTACTAACCCAAGTTGTGTGCATGTGCATGCTAGTTTTACGTTTAATGTTTAGGTTGTGTACATTTCAGATTGTTGTATGTTATTTGTAGTAAACTATTAGTTATATCCATATGTATCTCATGTTTGTGTCTATCTAAAAAATATTAATGTTTTAGGAGTATGTTAAGGAAACTGATATATTTATTTAATTACCTATATCAGTTCTACCTGATAAAATATGTATCATTTTCTGTTTTTACTCCGTGTTACAATAAACATAAAAAATTTAGTCTAGCATAATTGTAGGACAGAAAAGTTGGTAAGTACTCTATAATTGACCACATAATTATATATAAATGGGGCAGTAGTAGTTATGAGTTTTTACAAACATTACATAGGGAGTAAGAGTAATTCTGTAAGGTCAAGTACAATTAAGTACCACTAAGTCTCTCGATTTCTACAATTATGACCTTTATTTAAATTTTTAAAACTCTTTGTCATTTTTACAAAGGTCAGTAGTATCACCGTTGAACAACGGGTTATATTATATATTTGTGAATAACAACTTTACGGAAACAAATTGTGGTCTGATCAAACCACATCCCTTGTATGGAAATGCTCAGCATGTTGAAATTTATGTTTCATTTTCATCTCAGTACAAATAAAAAATCATTTATAACTCATGCAAATTTTAATAATAAATAAAACATTACGAAACTTAACGGAAAACATCGTTAAATTGGACATCTTAAAAACTAATTAATCATGTTGACGACAAAATAATAACTCGGGTCGACCTCTGTCAACCGCTTTGGTGAGGAAAACACAAAGGTTTTTTTTTTTAAAAAGCGAATGTAATAAAAAAAATTACTTAAATATTTTTGTTTGTTTTTATATTTCCACTATCTCTTAACTTCACCCAAATAAAAAGATTTTTGACGCCTACGTTAATGAATTATTATGATGACTGAAATAAGTACAAGGTTATTATCCGTTTCCCGCTCTGCCCGCGCTGATATAATATTTGTTATTTATTTTATTTTTAAATATAAAGAAATGTCGGCACAAAATTATATAAAAAACTAGCTTTTGCCCGCGGCTCCGCCCGCGTGTTATTCGGTTTAACGACATGCTTTTATCGGGGATAAAAAGTAACCTATATAAGCTATATCCATTCTAAATTTCATCCAAATCCGTCCAGCCGTTTCAGCGTGAAAGAGTAACAAACATACACACACACACACACAAACTTTCGCATTTATCACATTAGTGTGAAGTGTGATGATATAAAATAGCCTTGTCTTATATCACCACAAACGATTAACGACGGCGCTAATTAGACACCTGATGTATGAAATAACAAAGCCTTGTCTTATATCACCACAAACGATAAGGACCGCGCTAATTAGACACCTGATCTTTCAATGATATTGATCTATCCTACAGGAACCATACATTTTTACGGGATAAAAAGTAGCCTATGTGTTAAGGTAAGTTATAAGCTATATCCATTCTAAATTTCATCCAAATCCGTTCAGCCGTTTCAGCGTGAAAGAGTAACAAACACACACATACCCACGCACAAACTTTAGCATTTATAATATTAGTAGGATAGGGATAAACAGGTAAATGGCACGGAAAAATTATAATTTCAAGATATATTTCATAATCAACTGATCGGGTCCAGATTGGACCCGTATATAATAATTATTATAGTTAGGTATATCTGTGAAAAGCTTTTTTATATTTTTATATCATGATATAATATTCATTATTTATTCATATTTATAAAGGTATGTGAAAAATATAATTTACGTAATATAGTTTATTATATTGCAATATTTTTTATTATTTATATAGTCATGAGCTTAGGCCTCGATACTAGCTAGCGTCTGAATAAAATATTTATATTAGAAATTCTACAGAGCCCCTAGCGGCTTACGAGACAAACTATAATTTCTAATACAAAATATTTTGCGCACTCGCCAACGAGTACCGAGACCAAAACTCATGGTAGGCCGGTGATGTTGCGGAAGCTGGAAACTGGCGAAAGTGATCATCCATACGAACAACTTTTGGGATCAATAAAATCCTTATAACCATTACATTTAAAAGTGTGAAAAAGTATTAAATGTACAAACACGACTTTTTACTACTTTATTATTAATATATTATAAACTAGCCCTTCGCCCGCGGCTCCTCTCGCGTTTATTCAATATTTTATGAACGACCATCACAGCCAATTTGTTAACCAGGGTTACTATGATGATAATAAAAAAAAACGCATCCAAAAACGGTACAAATACGACACTTTTACTACGGTATATATTTTTTATTTAAATTTTTTCCATCGTTTACTTCAGGTACCACCTACTCGTCATACCCACATAATTTAATGTGACTGATTATTTTATCCATAAAAAATGTCTCCTGAGTGACAGTGAAAAGGTTATCAAATACGTTTTGTGGATCACTGATATAAAAGAACATAACATTACAAACAACTCACAGAACATAAGGTAGGCAAGATTTTGCATTTGATATGAGTCCAATTTTTTGAATATCTTGGAATTTTTTCACAGATGAAATTTGTAATACAAAATCTATCAGGGAAAGTTAAAAACTATAGATTAATTTCTGAACAAAGTACGCTTAAAATGGGTTCGACCTTTTACTTAAGGGGGTAACTTTTTACCACGGTACAAAATGCACATCATAATAATATTGTTTTCCTTACTTTGGAATAAAAAGTATGCAATAAATAAATGTGTTTTAAAGCAACTTGCGGAAATGGTTTATTAAACTTCACAAAAAATGTATTTTGTGTTTGTGTTTTAATGTATTACATTTTGTTTGGATTACATTAACAAACTTAAAAGCGTGTTTACAGTTGTAATGTAGTGCAGCTAAAATGTAACGCAAAAAATTTAATAATTTTCGTGTCATCACCTAACTATTAAGAAGCATCTTGTTAAATAAGACACTTGTACTTGTCCACAGGATTAACAGTGTCTTATTTAACAAGATGTATAATAAGTTCCACCAAGTGCCGACAATCACAACCATCAACATTTTATTACGAAGCAGTTTGCGCGAAATGCGCAAAACGCATTTATTGAAAACTTTTTATTCAAAAGTAAAGAAAACAATATTATGATGTGCATTTTGCACCAAGATCCTCCGTTACCACCTTAAAAGGAAAATTGTAAGTTCGACCTTCTACAGAATTGTAATGGTATTGGTTTCCAGCATCTTACAATATTCAGACAATCCTGAGACCCATTAAGAAACCTATTTCGAATATTAAAGTACGCAAACGTGCCTCTATAAAACCTTCGCAAGATCAATATCACCGTTTTCCATATAACCCGGGTTCTATTACCATTTTCATATCATGTAAATTTTGTACATTATTAAATTGAGTCCTAAAATAAACTGTAGGCAAGTAAAAGGTGATTCCCAGAAGAATAGCAGTAGGTGTGGTATCTTTAGAAATTCCAAGTCTTAAAATGTAGTGTATTTACTGACAGTGATTTAAGCGATTTGCGAGTTGAATTGTTTTCAGGGTTCCGTACCCTGTTACTAAGCCTCTGCTCTCCGTCTGTCTATCACAGGGGTCTACAGCTTCAGCCGTAATAGGTAGCCAGTTGAAATTTTCACAGAATACGTGTTACTATGGCTTTTATCACGGAAATAACAATATAAAAAAACATTAAATAATTTTGAAAACTGATTCATATTCCTATTCAAAATTTATTACAAAAAGCAAAGCTTTTTAGAGCTTATCTCTGAAAAGGATATCTACCAGCAAACCCAAAAGATAGGAGTAACAACAAGATATGGTGTAATTAATACAGATGTGCACATACAACCAAACAATTAAAAAAATTACTACTACAAAGGAATGAAAAATTCCCATGAATAAAAAAAATTCGTTAAGGTCTAATTTTAAAACTTGTATGTATTACCGTCTTTAAGTGATAGCCAAAATCAATAACATTTAAATAATGTGACTTTTTCGAGGTTTCTTGTATGGGGAACCGTTACCTACTATTATTATTTTTTTTATTTGTCGTGGTAGAGGCCATACTTACACATATTTCAACTTTCTACCTATTACGGTTGAAGCTGTAGACCCCTGTAACATACGTACAGACAGATAGGCAGCGGAGGCTTAGTAATAGGGTTCCGTTTGGCACCCTTCGGGTACGGAAACCTAATAATAAAAACAGTACACAATATATAAGCGCATTGACAATTTCAAGCTATTTCAAGTTATGTAAGTATATACAGATATAATCTATCTCACAAAGTCCGTTTGGTTGTAGTAGTGACGTGTACAGATAAGCGCATTTTGTATGTGTGGCGCGTTTTGTAGCGCTCCCGATAGTCGTTCGTAAACTCACACTGGGTTGGATTCCTACCCGGGTTGCGACACTAAACTGTTCAAAAATCAACTCAGGTTGCAACACCAACCGACCGTTCAAAAACGCCAGGGTTGCTACACCAGTGACGATTTTTTTAACATCACCTCGCAAGATTTGTATAGTCAAAATTACAGATAAACAATAATACTAATTCAAGCGAATCCTATGACTATGACTAAATCTATTGTAAATATATAGGTATCAAATGACGTTTAGAGTGTAACACGGCCAAACCCGTTCAAAAACAGCGTTGCAACCCGAGTGTTCCTACTCAGCCTAGTGGTTAAACCGAATCCCGTTGCATAATGCACATCATATTTTTTATTGTTTTTTATTTTTTATTAATCATAATATTGTTCTTCTTACTTTTGAATAAAAAGTATGCAAAAATTTAGTTTTAAGACAATTAGCGGAAACTGATTAGTAATAATTAGGGTTTTAAATTTAAATTCTATCATTTCATAATTTAAATTTTAATTGCATTCGATAAACAAACTTAAAGGTGTATTTAACGTTGTAATCGAATATGTCATAAAAATTTAAGGCATAAAATAACATGATGTTAATGCCAGAACCCTACTGTTAATAATCAATTTCCGTTAATTGCTTTAAAACGAAATTTTTGCATACTTTTTATTCAAAAGTAAGGAAAACAATATGATGATGTGCATTTTGCATCGGGATGGACTTCCCAGGTTACGTACACTACAGAAAAGTGCGCATGCACGCTCTACTACAACTATACCGGGTGTAAAAGCAAAGGCAAGAATCCTATAAGGGTGTGTTAGTATGATCGGTAAAGATATTATTTTAAATACTGGGATCTCTAAATAAAGTACCAGTACCTCATAATAAGACGATTTTCTTTACTCAAAATACACTAATCGCGTGGACACCCTCACTGGTCGCGGCCGCTCGGATGAGGGGTGCGGGTTGCGGGGCGCAATTATGTGTGTGGGGAGGCCGGTGAGCTGCGTAGCCATAGCTTAGAAAAATTATGGAATTTTTGGTGAAAATTCAAGGTATATATTTTTTTCTCGTAATGACATCAGAATCGTGTATACTTTCATACCCTAAAGGGATTCTTGACTTTGCATTTACACCCCGTATAGCCAAACAGACTTCATGAGATAGAATACAGTAGTAAAAGTTCAAAAATTTTGGTGTTTAGAATGAGACAGATATCATCTATACAACCGTATTTTAAGCTTTTTTGTATAAATAAAACTAAAGCAGTGAAATGACGTAACTATTTAAAATAATGCTTCCAATTGAAGACTAGTGTCCCACTATAATTTTGGTTATCCTTTATGAAAAGGCAACTTATTCCGAAGGGACTAAAAAAGGTGTTCGAAGGAATTTCAAACGGGGCACAGTGTATTATCGTTTTTGAATTCCATTGAATTTACTGAGCTGGTGCATTCTCACTGGTAACGCAGCTATTGTTAAAGAAGAATTTGAATGAGAAATTTTAACTCAGTCGGGAATGAAATCGTTTGTTAGTACTGCTTTAGTTACGAATCGGTAAATAAAAAATTGCGCAATTTTAAAGTAAGTCAAATAATTGAAATGCTGCTCATTAATAAAGTCCCCGTCACGAAAAGCTATAAATTTTGTAAATAAAGAACTTTTACTAAGTTATGTAGCGACAATTCAATCAACAACAAGTAATCCCAAATTCAATCAACTCAAAGTAACATAGGTGTAATACGAAACTAACGAGCAATTGCACTTGGTCGGGTTATATTTTAGCGATATAAAGCGCTGTCGTCGAATGTTTTGTGGTATGTAAATGTAACGCGTCTCGTAAACATTTGGGCCGCCATTTTGAAGCAAGTTCACGCTGACCTGTCAATGGTGTCATTCAAGTTTCGAATGCTTCTCCGAATCCAAAGGTTGCGAACCCTTGAATGTGTGTTTACAAAATTTATAGCTTCTCGAGACGAGGACTTTAGCAGTTAATGTACCGCCATCTTATTTATTTAGATAATTTGCTTCAGTAAAAAGAAGCTATTTCAAGTTAATTAGATACCAGGGATTGACAATAACCACATCAATCACGAAAATACTTGAATACTGCTTGAACACATTTTTTCTTCATTAGTGATAAGGTCTGACAGTGTCATCTGAGACTTCTCATGTGTACACTTTAATCAATACCAGAAACTAACATCTATCTGTGTATATCGACCGGGTTCCGAATGGCGCTGATAGCACTAATAGTACCATCAAACTGCTCACGCCGCACGGCTATCAGTGATTCGGAATGACTAACCGATACTTATTAATGTCTGTCAAAAAAGTGTTGAAATGAATCTGAAACGTTGATGAACTTTATTTAACTTTAAACGTTCAAGTAGTATAATTTAGGTAATATATGTATGAAATAACAACGCGGTTAACTCGATTTAATAGATTTTGTACTTATTTGTTTGGTGTAACCAGGCGAAAGACAAAATAGTTTCTTCAATATTCATTTCAACACTTTTTTAACAATAATGTCGTGTCTGTATATTAAATTGTTTTTTTTATATATTTGAAATGAAATTGGATATTATTTCTGTAACAATTCCCCCCCACTCCCGATACAACGATAATACGTATATTGGTACTATTACTAGCTAACAGGCAAACGGCAGTAAAATAACATTCGATAAGAGTTATCACATGTTTTTGGTCTACGGATATAGAGGCTCTCAGAAGTTCGAGCTGCCTGTTAGTCATAGACAACTTAATGGCGCATCAACATTTATCTCCTACGTAAACCTGATTCATGGTAAAGACAAAGGCAATCCAAGATAAATAGTGTTAATCGGAAATCTCTTTACTTGAGTCTACGTGTTAGGACGTGAGGAAAACCCTGAAATGTTGCTATGTTAAATAAATTAAATAATATTATCCATACATCCATCCATCAGCCTGTTTCGTCCACTACTGGACATAGGCCTTTCCAGGATTTCGCCACTCTTGGCGATCCTCCTGGAAGAAATGCCCATACTCACACGGGCAGGTTGGTGAGCGCGGTGCCGAAACCCTTGCACCAGTGACGCCGCTGCCCGTCACCAGTCTGTTTTACATAAGGCCCGGCAATTGGGGATGGTTGTACTGCCATCCATCGGTCCCAGGCGATGCTGGGCCGTCTGGTTTTGCCTGAGAGCTGTTCTCTTACTCTCCCCCGAATAACTTCGGGAGGATTCGCGAGTAAGATAAATAATATCTAAATATAAAAAACTAACTAACTATTGTTATTGTTGGTTATCCAACTATTTCCTAATTTTCAAGACGAGTGTCGTTTTTATAGGTGGCATAATTACATAGTCATTGACGTACCAAACCATGGACCTCGGGTCTAGTATAAGATTTACCAAAAAAGTGTCCTTAGTGAAGTGTCAAAATATTAAGAAACAAAACATTTTAGTACGTCAATGCTTATAGTGAACAATAAAATAATACGTGAGAGTTAAAATCGGTATTCAAAAATAATTCATTATTCAGCTCAAGTTAGTTTTTATGATATTAAGGCTATCTAAAGCTAAAGATTTGAGTTGAGAATCTTTTCTGGTTTTTAGGGTTCCATACCCAAAGGGTAACCAACGGGGGCCTATTACTAAGACTCCTCTGTCCGTCCGTCCGTCTGTCTGTGACCAGGCTGAATCTCATGAACCGTGATAGTTAGACAGTTGAAATTTTCATAGATGATGTATTTCCGTTGCCGCTATAACAACAAATACTAAAACGAAGCCAAGTGCGAGTCGAACCCGCGCACTCCCATACAACAGACATGATTTTTTTGCCGTTTTTATAGATTATGGTACGGAACCCTTCGTGCGCGAGCCCGACTCGCACTTGGCCTGTTTTTTTTCCTTTTTTCGCTAGTAGAACATGGCCTCCATACCGCCTCGACCTGAATTGCCTTTCAAGATCAAATTCCATACAAAAACCGGTCAGGTGCTAGTAGAAGCCAAGCCCTATTTCCATTCAAATAAGTTGGTACACTTGAATAAAAAAAAGAATTATTTGGACAAAAATTACAAATTTATAATGCAACTAGCCTTTGCCCGCGGCTCCGCCCACGTTTATTCGATCTCTGCCCCGTTTACAGCTGTGGCTCTCTTTTCAGAAAACCCCTTAAAGCCTATATGTTGACCACGACAATTACGATAATAATAAAAAAACCGCATCCTAATCCGTTGACTGGTTCTCGAGTTAAAAAGGAATAGTGTCTCAGTAAGAAGGACAAAAAATTTAAAAATCGTGGTTTTGACCTAAACACAATACCAAAAACCTATCTCATTAAAATTTTTTGAAAAATTGACGATTTACTGACACGACTTTTTACCAGTTTATTATTAGTATAGGTAGATACTAAAGCCGATTCTGAAGGCCATAATTTTAGTTTTAGTGCTGTCAAAACTAAATTTTCATCATTCCAATATAGTCCTTTTGTGTTTAAAAACAGAAGCTATATTACTTTGGAAAAATGATGTTTGACAGCACTAAAACTAAAATTAAAGCATTCAGAATGGACTTTATTGGTGTCGATTCCGTGTAACATTTCTTATTTGACAGGACTATACTATTTTAAGCATTTTATCTTTTTCTTTCTGTATCAAAAAGACAAGGACAGGACGTTTAAAATAAGGTTAGTCCTGTCAAATAAGTTAAATCGTGTTACCCCGAACATAAATCATTACCTACGTAATATTTCCTATTACCTACAAATTTTATGAAAGAAACTGCAAAACTATTGTTAGTCAAGTATTATTCCAAATACAATCGAGAATTTATAATGGTCGGATTTATTTCTTTATTTGTACCTTAAGATCTCCTTTCGTGCCTTTCAAGATTGTAGGCCACTGAGCAGTACTTATTAGGTTTAAGTGATCTGTCAGTTAGTGGGATTATTGTATACAAAAATACGCATTAAAAGACCATATCTTTTTATTGCGTCAAACTAGAAACTTTTGAATTGTTTTACAGTTGAAGGAGGCTGTATAGACCTTTTGGCTCTGTTCCTCAAGATGTTTATGAGAAAAATCTCAGGATTACAACGATAGAAATACAAAAGGAGTGTTGGCATAAAATTACTCAGCTTTAAAATGTGGTGTCATAAGAAAGAAAGAAAGGTTTATTTAAAAAACAGAACATTGTACACAATAATAGATCCGCAGTACCCGCATTGGACAAATCTGTGTTGCGGCTACTGCCTAATCAGAGTCGCAGCAGTTTTGTATTGCTTATTAAAGAGCATTACACGTTACAAAAACTTATTTTAACATTTTCAACTTATCTTAAAATGAGGAAATAAAACAATGCTTAACAGTTTCGAAAGTTAAGTCTTAAGACAGCTAAAAAAATAAAAAGAAATAGCTTCTAATCTCGTAATTATTATAGAACGGTACAAATTTAAACATATTCCAATTATATCATCAGAAACATAAATACAACTATAAAAATTATTTTGTACAAAATGTCAGCAATCTATAGGTATACAAATGAAACGAAGATAATATGATAACCAAAATTTTAGAATCACAACAGTTTTGTATTGTTTAATGAAGACCATACAGGTTAGAAACTTATTGTAATATTTTTGACTTATCTTGAAATGAAGAAATAAAACTACGCTTAACACTTTCGAATGTTAGTCTAGAGAACGCAAAAAAATGCTTGTAAATCTCGTAATTATTATAGAAAGGTATAAGCTAACGTAACACTGTTTGTTTGGATAATACGTCTGGGTTTTGGTTTACAGGCTTACGACTCTATTATAAAAAGTAACAGCTCTAGACAAAGAAAATAGGCTTAGTATTTTTCAAGGGTATTAAAATACTTACAAATTTTTACTCACAATCTTCTATTTTTTCTAACGGTGGTATGTGTGTTTAAAAATTGAATGATAGAGTGACAAATATTAACAATACCGCATCGTTTCGGCCTGAAAGAAGATGTAGTAGTGACTAGAATAGAAAAAGGTGCTTCAGCGGTTCGTACATATAGAGAGAGGATGTATGAACGTGGAGTGACGAAATAAATTTATGGTGCACGGTGGAAAATAAAACACGAGATAGATGAGCTTGTACACTGAGAAAAAATTCTGGTTTAATTAATCTAATCATAGATAATTTAAACAGAAACATTGTACTATATTATGTGACATCTATATTGATTGTTCAGTTTACTTGAACAATCTAGTTACAAAAAACAGCATTGTTTTGCTTACGTTAATTCAAGTAAACTTTACTTTATTCTTGTTCTTATAATCCAGGGTTTTATTCACAATACGATCTGGTAGTAATGTAAAAAAAAATATCGGTGTATGATTAAATGTGGAAGAGGCGACAGAGGTGTGTAAGGATCATTGGAGATGGAAATCTTTAGTTATGTATATATAGGTACATATGTAATTGAAATACGTACTAGAGTATGTCAACATCTATTTCATCACTGTTGTCTACTAAACAATCTACAAAGATTTTCAGAGAAGATTTTCACGAAAATTACAGCATAAAATTTTATCTAAGCGTCTGGGAAACGGAATAAATAGTTTTTATACCATTCCCACTCTAAAAAACTTATTTAATTCACTGAAAACAGTGAATAAAAAGGCCTTTTAATCACTATTTTGGTGTTTGAATTTAGAACACACCAATATATTCGGCCTTCATCTCAATGCTTATACAACCTCCTTGAGCAAAAAATACTCAATATAAAATCCTTGCACAAAGAATACTCGACATACAAATTCTTTGTGCAAATAACTCGTCGAGATTTGATTGGTTGGTATTTGCGGCAAGGAGTTTAGTATTAGAATAAAAACTGTTTTGTGTTCTTCGCTGCCATTACAGAAAAAAAATATACTAGTAAATTGACACCATTTTGAATGCTGTAATTTATACGAACACAAAGTTTAGTGTTACTTTATAATAAATCGATTGAATATTCATTCAAGTGATGAAGAATATGTGTTAACACCTGAGTTTATGAAAGAGAGGGCGGCCGATATACTAGAAAACTTACTACCCAACAAATAACGGTTCGTTTACATCAAAGCCTACGATGAGTTTTGCAAATGGGAAAATGAAAATCAAGCTTCGGGCACATTTTCAGAGTCTGTTTTTTAATTAATTTAACTTTCCATTTTTCTTAAATAAATGTCTATTTTCCCTTAAATTATTTCTTTTGCTACGCTCGTGTTTCAATCATCATGAATCACTCCCTACGGTCGTGATTCAGTCGTTAGAATCCCTTACTTGCTCGTGACCCATCTATGGCCCTCGCTTTAAATCCGTAGTTTATTCACTAATTGCATAATATACTATTATACCATTCCCACTCTAAATAGCTTTTTTTATTTACTGAAAACAGTGAATAAAAAGGCCTTTTAATCACTATTTTGGTGTTTGAATTTAGAACACACCAATATATTCGACCTCTATCTCAATGCTTACACAACCTCCTTGCGCAAAAAATACTCGATACAAACTCCTTGCCCAAAGAATACTCGACATAGAAACTCTTTGCGCAAATAACTCCTCGAGATTTGATTGGTCGATATTTGCGACAAGGAGTTTAGCATTATAATTTAAACTGTTTTGTGTTCTTTGCCGCCATTACAGAAAATATATATATAGGTATATTAGTAAATTAGCGCCATTTTGAAAACTGTTAGTTGTATGAACACAAAGTTTAGTGTTGATTTATAATAAATTGATTGAATATGCATTCAAGTGATGAAGAAGATGTGTTAACACCTGAGTTTATAAAAGAGAGGGCGGCGGATATAGTAGAAAACTTGCTACCCAACAAATCACGGCTCTTTTACATCAAATCCTACGATGAGTTTTGCAAATGGAAAAATGAAAATCAAGCTTTGGGCACAATGTTCCAATTTTAATGTGCATTTAAATTATTTAACTTTTCTTTTTTCTTCACAAAATGTCTAATTTCGGTCAATTTATTTCTTTTTCTCGTAGTCATGGTATAAAGTATAGTATGAAACTCTTGAATAAAGTACGGATTTATATTGAGGGCCATGAATCACTCGCGTCGCTCAGGATTCTAACACTTGAATCATCATGAATCACTTAGAATCCTTTACTTGCTCGTGATTCATCTATGGCCCTCGCTTTAAATCCGTCCTTTATTCACTAATTGCATAATAATACTATTAATCCAGAATTTATCAATAACATACATAATAGCGATTCTTTCAAGTTAGCGAAGTTGGCACTGCTTTGAGGTCCGATATGGTTTACATTTTATTAATTGCTATAATAAAATAAACGTTTATAAACTTTTAGACCTTTGTTTTTTATTATTATATTTTTCATAGGTGGTAGAGCTGATGCCGGGCTCAACTGTGGAGGTACCATCATCTTACTCGCAAATCCTCCCGAAGTTATTCGGGGGAGAGTAAGAGAACAGCTCTCAGGCAAAACCAGGCGGTTCACCATTGCCTGAGACCGATGGATGACGGTATATCCATCCCCAATTGCCGAGCCTTATATAAAACAGACTGGTGACGGGCAGGGGCGTCACTGGTGCAAGGGTTTCGGCACCGCGCTCACGAGCTCGCCTGCGTGTGAGTATGGGCATTTCTTCCAAGAGGACCGCCAAGAGCGGTGAAGTTCTGCAAAGGCCTATGTCCAGCAGTGGACGAAAAAGGCTGATGGATGGATGGATATTTTTTTCATAAATTATTAATTAAACAAATTATAATTCATTTCGGCACCGCGCTCAGCAGTTCGCCTGCCCGGCATGTGTGAGTATGGGCATTTCTTCTAAGAGGATCGCCAAGAGTGGTGAAATTCTGGAAAGGCTTATGTCCAGCAGTGGACGAAAAAGGCTGATGGACGGATGGATATTTTTTATAAATTATTAATAAACAAATTATAATTCCAAGATATATTTCGGACCCTACTGGGCCCGGCAACAGTTGATATAATAATCAGTAGAGCCCGAAATATATGTTGAATTATAATTTGCATAATTAATAATCAATTGCTATAAAACAGACTAAACTAACACATTTAAGGTTTTTGTAGCAACCACGTGATTTACTTTAAATCTGGGTCGAGATAGCACCATAGTCATTAGTTATTAATTTATTCAACAAATATATAGTATTATATATCATTTTTAATGAAAAAAAAAAGCTTACCTGTCGTCGAGACTTCTATCTTACTTTAATATTCGAAATATAGTGCGTATTCATGTCATGATGTGAAGATAGTATTCATGAATTACATGAACACTATCCTCACATCGACCACATAAAACAAGTCATCCTAATGTTTATTATGTAAAAGGGCCTTCTTAAGGCTCCTGGGTCCTTCACACGATCAGTCAACGTCATTTCTGCAGGACATCTCACTGATTCACTTGTCCTAATGTAAACACGTCGAAGGGACGGTGTTTATAATTCCTCCAAGGAACGGTTTTTCTTTGTAGGGTTTTTATAAATGAAATATAAAATAATTTTAAGCGTTTTTGGTTCCATTTCGTGAAACCAGACAGCTTTTTCTCGATGTGTTATTTAAGACATAGTTTTAGGGTTACGAATTGTTTATTATCGTTTTATATCACTAATTCTTAGCTTAAAACAATCTTTCATAGAATTGTTTACACAAAAAATAAAGTGATATTATTTCATTCTTCTTTATGATTGTTTAATTAAAAAAAGAGAATACATTTAATTTATTTAATTACAAACTTATCTAGCCTCAGCAGAAAAAAAAACATCAACCACGACTTATGTATATCGTGATCTACCTCTTACAAGGAACCCTGTAGCTGTTATTGACATTTCAATTTAATTCAATATATTCATTCAAAAAATTTAAGTAATATGACATTTGTTTTAATATTTTAACATAATAATAACAATAAAAAATTCTGTTGATTTTCGAAGTATATTTCCGCCCACTTTGGGGCCGGCATCAGTCGAATGAATAATAATATAATATAATATAATATAATAATATACTTTTTATTCGACTGATGCCGGCCCCAATGTGGGCCGAAATATATTTCGAAAATCAACAGAGTATTTTATTGTTACTATTATGTTAAAATATTAAAACAAATGAAAAGCTTATTATATATATTTAATTTAAGTAATATCACATATCATATTGATATATCTGTCATACTTATATTACTCGTACACTACTGTAGCGCGTCATCAGAACGCGCATGGATAATCAGACCCCATTTCCGGCGTTGTGATTGTCCGATTCTGACGATTTTTAGGGTTCCGTAGTTCGACAAGGAACCCTTATAGTTTCGCTATGTTCGTCTGTCCGTCTGTCCATCTGTCTGCGGCGTAGCTCAGAGATTGTTTGTACTGGAAAGCTGTGATTTGGCATGGATCTTGAAACAAAAAAATTTTAAGGGTATCTGTCATACACGTAAACTGGGGAAGATTTTTTTTCTCGTCTATCCCATAGTTTGTGGTAATGTTGGATAGGTCGTCCAAAAACATTGTGGGTGTGTGAAAACCATTTTTCGATTTAGGGATCCGTTGGCGAAATATTAAGCTTTAGAGTGGAGCGTCCCCCCCCTGGCTAAACTGTTCCTTATAGAAATGTAAAAAATTCACAGAAGTAGTATATATAATGAATTTGAAAGTAAAACTATCACAGCTAAGTAGGCTTTACAGGTTTACGAGTACAGGTCGCGCCAAGCTTTTGGTCCCCTCTAAAGTATGGGACTAGAAGTTTGGCGCGGTCTGTATTAGTAGACTTATAAAATGTACCGGGCAACTACGGAACCCTACATTGCGCGTGGCCCGACATGCACTTGGCCCGTTTTTATTACTTTATTGGATTTTTCCTGACTTGTTCTGCATTTGTTGCCTTAATTATTATAATTTCTGCAGCATCCTTTTGCAGATCTTTGCTTTTTGTGGCGCCATCGTTGTATTTTTATCTTTCTCAGGTTTATTAGCACCATTCAAAACACCATATGCCCTTCGAAATTATACCACTTTAATTAGTTTTTTACTTATTAACATTTGTGGAGAAACAATGGCAGTTACGATGAGTCACCACTGAAGACGTCATCGCATGATGTGTTTTTTATTGTTATTGTAGTCGGGAAAGCTTTTTATCGTGATATACCGGGTGTAAATAGACTGCTACCATTAAATGAAACCACATATTCTACCGACCCTACTGATTTTGGAAATAATTGAGTTCCAAACAAAACGCGTGAACCCTGACGCACCGACATACGGGCGAGTTTAAAGAGAGCGTCGTCCGTACTCAACTTCAGGTTTCGCGGAAGACGCTCTCTCTAAACTCGCCCGTATGTCGGTGCGTTAGGTTTCACGAATTTTTTTTAGAACTCAATTATTTCCTAAGCCGAGGGTGTCTACAGGTATGATTCTTGGGAAAAGTGATTCAGAAGGGTCGGTAGAATTTTATGTGGTTTCATTTAATGGTATCAGTTAATTTATACCCGGTATATAATGTAGTACCGCGCTCGGTCAAATGAAAAACCGACCAAGTGCGAGTCGGACTCGCGCACGAAGGGTTCCGTACTATTATCTATAAAAACGGCAAAAAAATCATGTCTGTTGTATGCGGGTCCGACTCGCACTTGGCCGGTTTTAGTACTTGTTGCTATAGCGGCAACAGAAATAGATGTATCATCTGTGAAAATTTCAACTGTCTGACTATCACGGTTTATGAGATACAGCCTGGTGACAGACGGACGGACAGCGAAGTCTTAGTAATAGGGTCCCGTTGGTTACCTTTTGAGTACGGAACACAAAAAACTGAATATAAAGCTCGTGTCATTATCATTTATTTTATTTGTCATTATCATTTATTTTATTCTAAATCCCCTTAAATATAGTTCTTCAACAACCGAAAATCAGGAATTAAAACGTAAAATGGTTAAACATTATGGATAATTAAATAAAATTATAATTTCACTACAAATTCAGCACCTTTACATGAAAAGCGTTTTAATATACGATTGTGTGGAAGCATGAAATTTCTAAATATCTCAAAGAGTCTTTGCCTAATCGATTACTCCCCACTCTCTTGGCTGCAAGCCGAACTTAATAATTGTAGCAGAGTATAGTGTGATAATAAAATTTCCTCTGCATTGCAGCTATCAATGCTATTACGCGACTTTGTTCTTGTAATCAGAGCCGCTTTAAATGCATGCCAAGTCTTGCAAATAACTTAGTCGCCCTTCGGATAACCTACTTTGTAAAATATCCTACATATGAGTGTGATAACTTTCTTAATTTATGTTATGAAATTATGACTGTCGAGATATTAATTTGAAGTAATTCTTTTTGTGTATGTTTGAGTGTGGAAAAAGATTTTTACAGTTATTGCAATTTAATAGTCATGCATAGTTTATCTGATAGGTATTATAAATAAATTTTAGAGTAATCCAGCGAACAAAAAACAGTTAAAAAGAAAACTGTCTCAAAACTCGGTAAGGGCTCAGTAACAAGGTTCGATGATCCTGTTTGTGAAATTCGTAAATTATTCTTTTCGTGTTCTTTAGAAACGCAAGCCCAAGGACGTCAACATTTTATTCTGCGAAATTAGCAAAAAGGGTTATCGATCCGTGTTACTGATCAGCTACCAAGCCTCCACTATGAATTTGCCTGAATAAATCCTTATATATGTGCTGGGCTGGCCATATCGTATAACTGATCATTTCATGAAAATTATCGACAAGTAAGGGGCCATCCATAAATGACGTCACACGTTGAGGGGGACGGAGGGGGTGAACAAAGTGTGACATCGTGTGACAAGGGGTGGGGAGGAGTCATACGCTTTGTGACGTCACATATGAAAATCTCGAGTATTATAAAAACTTTTAAGTGTTTATTGTTCATTTACTTTCAAATTTAAATAGAAATATATCAATAATTTTGGAAGTGCTGTTTTAATTAAATAATTTTTAAATATTGAATTGCAAAATATGTTACGTCACGCCAGGAGAGGCGGTAACACACAAACGTGACCACCTGTGACAAGGAAGGGGGGGGGGCTTCAAAAATGATGAAATTCGTGTGACGTAATTTATGGATGGCCCCTAAGAAATTTACGATAGACTTCCAAAAAAAAGTCAAAAATAGGTGTGATGACCAGCGAAGCCAGGAGGAGCGTGTTGAGTTGCTTCTGGTCATATATTCGGGAGCGGAGTGAAGTGGAGCGAAGCAGGGCGGAGCGAGGCAACCTCTTTAGTTTTTGTAGATTTCACGATATTTGCGCAGATCGTGAAATGACCATTTGTACGATATGGCCACGATATATTAATAACCCAGTCCAACAATAATAAAATAGGCTACATTTTAGTTCGGACCGGAGAATCGTCAAAACCTCGAGGGACCAAGCGAAAACTAAACCAACACATCGACCCTTTGAATGCCAAATGTAGTAAAAGCCAAAACATAATTTTACAAACACAAACAAAAATCTAAATTTAGAAGCTTTTTATTGGCTGTCTTTTTGTTTATAAATGAACTTTTATACGGTCGTTTTAATCAAATCAAATCAAATCAAATCAAAATAATTTATTTCGGATAAAAATCCATATTTTAAACATTAAAATTATAAGACAAACAATACAAAAATTACAAAAATTAAGTTACACAAAAGTTTACAAAAATTAAATTAAATTAAATTAAATATCCATAGACAAGTCAACGCATTAGCCCGTATAAAGAATTGGGATGTTTAATACGCTGAATCCAATGCTACATAATAGGACCCTCCGTATTTTCAGCAATCACCCTCAGAATGCTGTTGTCACTGCCTCGAACTCTGCTCAGAAGTGAGACTGTTTGTTTGCGCAATATTGCCTGAAAACAATCAGTACGCGCCTCGGCGAACATTCCGGACGCGCTGCAGCGCCACGGCAGTCCCAACAACATCCTGAACGCGTTATTGTATTTATATTAATAAATTGCTTGAATACCTGTATTTACATCAACGAATGTAAGATTATTTTCAGAACTGTAAGTTCTATCAACATGCATTGAAGAACTGGATTGTAGAAATTTTTATGAAGAACTTATTTTCCTATATAGAATTTTGCTGCAAATACGCAGAATGGCGGTTTTTATCGTTAAAATTCCGCGGCGCATGCGCGAATGGCCGAGGTTTGGAAAATAGTTGTAAATTTCAACACAAAATATCCGCCTTACTCACAAAGCAATAACGAATTTCTTCTAAGCCGTACTTAAGCTTTTATCATTTTTAGAGTTCCGTAGTCCGACAAGGAACCCTTATATACGTAGTTTCACCATGTCCGTCCGTCTGTCCGTCTGTCCGCGGCTTCGCTCAGAGACTATTAGTACTAGAAAGCTGTAATTTGGCACCAACATAAATATTAATCACGTCGACAAAATGGTAAAATAAAATATCTAAAAATTTTTTTTTCAATAGTACCTCTCATATACGTAAACTGGGGATGATTTTTTTTTCTCGTCTATCCCAATAATGCGGGGTATCGTTGAATAAGTCGTTCAAAAACATTGTGGGTGTGTAAAAGTATTTTTAGATTTAGGGATTCGTTGGCGAAATATTAAGCTTTAAAGTGATAATTTTTGTTCGGGTTAAGTTTTCCTCCCCTGCCGGCTAAACGGTTGTTTACGGATATGTGAAAACATTCACAGAAGTAGTATATATAATGAAATTAAAAGGAAAACTATCACAGCTAAGTAGGCTTCACAGGTTTACGAGTACAGGTCGCGCCAAACTTTTAGCCCCCCTAAATGTATGGGACTAGAAATTTGGCGCGATCTGTATTAGTAGACCAACTTGGAAAATGTACCGGGCAACTACGGAATCCTACACTCCGCGTGGCCCGACACGCACTTAGCTGGTTTTTCCTATGAGATTCCGCCGCGTATGGCGGATTTTTCCGCGGATACTAATGAATATTTTTATCTTGTAAATATATTATTTATACGAGTATATGTCGATTTATATACACAGTATTTATGTATGTGTCGGATCGAGACGTGAAGCCACCAGTCGAAAACGATTATTTTGGACCGAATTACGAATCGGATCTGTCATCGATTGAATTTCCGAACGAAAATGTTATTCAATTGTATATTCTTTCTTTAACGTACACTTTGTAAACGTTGCCAACAGATGGCGCTAAACGCCAATAGTTACTCTATGGAATTTGTCAAGTTTTTCTATGGTGATATTTTATTTTGTTCTGTAAAGTTGGCTTGACTGATTAAGTTACCCAATCAGATTTGAAAGATTTGTTTTGTTTAGTTGTGCATCGCGTTGTATTTGAAGTGTGTAACATTAGATTTATCAATACAGACATTGTGTACCATGTGGCTGTGCTATTATTTATGAGATCGACGTATCAACGACCACGTGGCATGTCACCCTGATGATCGGTATCCTGACACCCATACCTGAACCTGTCTTCAGACGTGGCATGTGACTCTAACCATCGGCATCCTGACACAACACCGCTCCCACACCTCTGAATTCCTCATATGTTTATGTTCTAATTTAAAACATATATGTATTATGTAAGTACGTTTATGTAGGTCCATTTATATACACAGTATTTAAGTATGTGCATTAGAGTTTTTATAAAATAATTTTATTGCTATGTAATATACTATATACTTATTTATTTAACGAGTATGTTAATGCTAGTTTAAAGTCGGTATTGTTTCTAAATTTGTTTTTTTTTTAATCATTTATGTATTTTTATTTATGTATGCACGTAGGACCATGCACTGTCCTTAGCACCTAGGTTTTGCTGGTAGAAATCTTTTTCAGAGAAGCTCGCCTATAGCTCATTTAATCTAAGACTACTTGTATATATTAAGAACTGTGTGCAATAAAGAATATTAATATGAATTTTAACACAAAATGCACCGTACCTTGAAAGAATTATGTTTTAGTCATTTGCGTAGCGTCTCGCGTCTCCTGCGTTTAGACACTCCCTTTTATTAAGGTATATACAAACAATTATAAGTTAAATTGCACCGTGGTATGCAAACTTTTAGCATCACTATCCGCAGGGAAGACTAATGAGTCATCAATCAATTTCTTGTGTGAATTAATATATTTCCTAAATCCGAATCACCATGAAACTTTATAACTTCCCCTTGTAAGTTGCTCCAAGTTTCTGTAATAAAATTTAAAACTTTTGTCGTCGAGTTCAACTCAAATAAGCCATTACCATAACTTTGGAATAACGATTTAAGCGGTCTTGCGGTCGAGACTTTGCTGTAAAAATATTTGAAAGGAAGGATATAGATATAGGAGCTGTGATCTAGAACTTTGCCCCTGTCAGGTTTAAGGGTTCGTTTAATGTCAAATGCACAATTTTAATACCTAAGGTTTAATAAAATTTATACAAATGGTAGAGTATACTTCTTATAAGTATATCTTACAAAAATGGATTAGCTTTAAGTTCACTTGAAAGAAAAAAATACGATGTTACCTAGACAGTTTTATGTTTTTCAAGTCTAAAGGGGCCTTTCTCAAATCTATTATTTATAAGGGAACAAAATGACCCCCTAAGAGCGTCTTTTAATATTTAAATAATATCAATTAAAAGGCTCAGTTTTGCATGAGCGCGGGTGTATCGGCTGTCGTAAGAGTGACGGTTCAGACCGTGCTATTTTAAGGCGCATGCCATGCGCATTGTCAGTAAAAAATCTACGGAAACCACATTGAAATAACCTTCATATCAGCGCGTTTTGCAAAGTGGCTGTTACGAGTACGACGATCGCTCGCTGCGTCTCCAGATAGCGCAAAATAGGAGAAAATTATACTTTTCACATGGACGTGATAGACGGTAAAAAAAAATTTAATAAAAGTTTTGTAAATCTATAAATAATTTTTAGTGTTGTGAAAGAATAATTAAAATCTCATAAAGCATTAAGGCAGTTAGAAAATTCTTAAGTGAATCAAAGAAAACTTTCGATAATTTTCGATTTGTTTTTGTCAAAAGTAAACACGTTCTTTAATGGAGTTTAATACGTATTTTTTAAGTATTTGGATCACCGAGTAGGCCTTCAAAGATACGTAGCTCTAAATTGCAGTGTGCGTTAACATTCACCTTAAACCAAAAATACATTTCGTCGACTTCACTTATGATTGATACAAAATAAGGCACTTAATCTGACTTCATGCGACCTTAAGAGTTGTAAGGTTTGCAAGGTGTACTCCATATAACTTGTTTGAGGTGAAAAATAATTATACAGTTTTAAAAATAATGAAACAGTTTCAAAAAGACGCTTCTGCAGATCACGAGAAATCGATTGATATGCTAGTAAGGGAGATGACAATACATAATTACAAGACCACCAAATGAAACAGGGTTTATCTTCATGAAAGATTCTGATGTTTATCTAACCTAACCTATATATAAAAAGAATAATCGCGTAATATAGAGCTGTTTCTAATTACAAGGAGTACCAACGCCGCGTCGATGTCTACGTCCAAGCAGAGATGACATAGTGAAGTTTACACGAGGACTGATAGTCAATATGTCGAAGCGAAGCGAGACGACCCCTGTAGTTTTGACAGAATTCACGAAATGGACAATTCTAAAATATGGCCACGACATCGATATAAGGTACGAATGACAATATTTGTATATATATATATATATATATATATATATATAATACTAGCTTTTGCCCGTGACTTCGTTCGCGTGGGTTTCGAATATACATTGGAATCAGACTTCCCATAGATTTATATAATAGCCTTTTTTGCCGTTTGCGTCTATTTAATCTTTGCCCCGTTTTCAGCTTGGGCGTTATTTTATGAACGCACCTTATAGCCGATGTGTTAACAAAGGTAACTACGATGATAATAAAGAAAACCGCATGCAAATCCGTGGAGTAGTTCTCGAGTTATTTTTTTTTTTTTTTTTACCGATAGTAACGTGTATCACTCACGCTCCATTTATTTATTTATTTATTTATTATAATCAACTAAAACTAACATTACAGAATTACCTATTGCGTTAGTTTAGTAATTCTAAATTCTCACATAATAATAGAAATATATAATTAAATTACCAAATATAAATCCCAGATAACTTAATAACTACTTAACCTAGTACATATAATTAATATGGCCCCCGCGAACTCGTTCAACGTACAGTGGAGCCCACATCAAGCTAAACACTTTCAGTATAAGCTGACCTCTCATTGTATAGGCTTCCCGTACAATGAGAGGTCAGCATATACTCAATGTGTATAGCTTGATGCGGGCTCCACTGTACAAGAAAATACATTATAAAATCGTTTATTCAATCTTTGCCCCGTTTTCGGCTTGGGCGTTATTTTATGAACACATCTTGTACTCTATGTGTTGACTAGGGTAACTACGATGATAAGAAAGAAAACCGCATGCAAATCCGTGGAGTAGTTCTGGAGTTAAAAAGCATTTATTCAATCTTTGCCCCGTTTCCCGCTTGGGCGCTATCTTATGAACACATCTTATAGTCGATTTGTTGACCAGCGTCACTACGATGATAATAAAAAAAACGCATCCAAATCCGTTAAGTGGATCTAGAGTTAAAACGAGAACATACAGACAGACAAACCGACAGACAAAAATTCAAAAAATTGTTGTTTCGGCCTCAGTACAGTACCAATAACCCATTTCATTTAAAATTTCGCGAAAATATTCAATGTACAGACACGACTTTTTTACTACTTTATTATTAATATACCTATAGATGTGTTCAGTGGTCTGCTGTTGTTATATAATATTTGTATACATTTGATGTGAACATTATACTTTCAGTTGGTAGAGCTGATGCCGGGCTCGACTGTGGAGGTACCACCATCTTGCTTGGAGACCCCTCTAAGTGATTCGGGGGAGAGTAAGAGGACGGCTCACAGGCAAAAAACCAGGAGGCCTACCATGCCTGGGACCCATGGATGGCGGTATATCCATCCCTAATAGCCGGGCCTTATATAAAACAGACTGGTAACGGGCAGCGGCGTCACATGACCTCCGGGAGTGGCAAAGTCCAGGAAAGGCTTATGTCCAGCAGTCGACGAACTAGGCTGATGGATGGATGGATGGGTTATACTAACTTTAAAATTTAAAGGTAACCTAATATATTTTAATTGAACCATTTTTCCAAGTCATTACCACAAAAATATTCACTCTATTTGCAGGGCTTAAATCGCTTGTCATTTTGAGCTCGACAAAAGTCTCAGGGCTCCGTTTAAAGAGCCATTTTGTGCCACTTATTTAATTCCTTTGTTTACCTCTCAAGCGACTGAACTAAAGAAGATTTACGGTTCAGTTGCTCATATTTGCATAACTTTGCGCATGCTTTGCCTTTATTTTCTTGTGAACTTACGCGAATATTACTGCTGAGAATATGTTGTTTGCATAGTTAGGATACGAAAGCAATATAAAGCCTCGCTACAAAAAAAATCCTTAGTAACTTGGAAAATCACCCGGTAATTTTTCAGCGACTTCTAAATTTTTTTTCGTTAACTTTTTATACATAATATGTTATTGAAGGTTGATTGCATGAACAGTGCAATGAAGTGCACAAACACATACAGGTTGGAAATTAAAAGCGGTCGGTGGACACAAGGTATCCCTAACGTTAGCCGATTTTACTCAAAGGAAAGCTTCATTTATGTTTTGAATTACGTTTGAATTTGAATCGCCAATTAAATATTTTTGAAAAGGCAACCAAACAGCAAAATTGCAAAAATAACCAGCCTGTAGTTTTATGTCATCAATCACCTGGGTTTTATAATAAGAAACATTGTGTCTTGAAATTTCACGCTGTATGAAATCTCACATAAAAGTATTAATTTAATTGACTATCAAGAAAAAGTACTAGAGATAGTAAATTTTATAAAAACGATAATTTTCTTAATAAAACCACAGTTACCGATTTTATTTTTTTGGATTCCTTTACATAAGGATACCAAATTATTACTTAACCTCCGTTGTACAGCTGTTCAACTTCAACTGTAACAGGTAGACAGTTAAAATGTTCTGAGAATATTTGTCGTAATGGCCTCTATCACGAAAAACAATAAAATACCTATTCAAGAAATTGGGTCCCCATACAAGAAACCTCAAAAGTGTACCACTTTTTCAACGCTATTTGTTGTTATCCTAAAATCGGTTCCTAGTTCGTACAAGTTTAAACTATTGGTAATTTGTAATTGAGTCGAGGTGGTCCTTGAACAAGTATAGAGGTACAAAAAATATATTTCACATTTCGCAATCAGGATCATTGAACCTCGGTCCTGACTATTTACCGAGTATCCAGTATGAATTTGGCTATATAAAGAAAAGTTACCTTATACAACGTGACATTTAAGTCATTTTGTTAACGAAAACTGGTGATAGTTCTCGTCCATATGAACAACTTTTACCTACTAAGGAGCCAACCCTGAAATCGTGATAAAAATATCAGCTGTTTCATACGTTTGGGTCGAGTAGGTACTTAACTTTTCTATGGAACAGCTGATATTTTTTTCACGATTTCAGGGTTGACTTCATGGTAAAAGTTGTTCATATGGACGAGTACTATCACCAGTTTTCGTTAACAAAAGGACTTAAATGTCACGTTGTATATGAACCAAAAAATCCGTCACTTTTGTGATAAATAAATGTTCACTCCTTTACTTCCGCAACTATAATTATTGCTGTTCCAACAGGAATTAAATTTTTTTGTTGATTAGCAACATTACATGGTGCTCAAATTATTTATAGACCTTGAATTTTATGAAGTTTAGGATTTGTATTCTTATTTACAGTAGGGGGATTAACTGGTGTAATTTTAGCTACAGTCAATGACACGGTACCGTACGGTCTATAACTTCAAAATTAAACATCTAGGTAAGGCAAGGGTACTATTTTCGTATTCAGTGATGAAGATTCTATAGTGCATAGGGGTCAGATGCATTTCCGAAAATTTTGACTTTTTTCGTATGTGCCGCCTCTAAAGTGATATGAGTATGGGTCAAAGCAGCAGGTAACATGAATTGCTGGGGCCGCAGCATCAGCATCCAAGCTGGGGCCGAATTGCCAGAAACCTACAGCTCACGTTCTCACGGAACGATACCTAGAACGCCTAGAATAAACATACTTCTTGTAGAATTATCTGCTTTGTTGCCATGCAGCGGTCACCCGCATCTCATAGGCCATACACCGCTTTGCCACTTTTGCATAATGTGAGCATGACGCTGGAGTGCAGCGCAGAATTCATAGCGGGCACTCACAAGATCCACTAGTGCTATAATTGTAGTTCTTTTTCAAACAGGAGTACTAAAGTGGGATGATACCTAAGTGCGACGTGTATCTAAATATCGGCTGACGTGGTCTCAGCATTGCTTTTACACGAGTTAAATACCTTATCACTAAGTCGCCCGATAACCTAACAGTTTCTCGTTTTGGAGAAACCCAGTCTATTTTGTTTATATCTTCTGTGTTATCAGTATTCGGTCAAGAAGCACATACTAGTTGTTTCACCCTACTAAAACTGCATCCGATCTGCATCATTGTCGTTGTTAAGACACGCTCTTATCGCGCACACAATGCCGTATGTGCTTAATAGGTATGTTTTACCTGTATACTAAAGGTACAAACTTTCGAACTGGTTTTCCCTGTGAATGCCCGGCATTTATATTATGGTGTTGCGAGCTAAGACAATGCATCGAGTACAGCAATTAAACGTTGTTATCGATGTCCCAAATTGGTAGCGTAATTTTTATCGTAGGTATGAGATACGATCTATAGTGACTATGTGAACACGTAAGTGACTCCCGGGGCCCCAGTATGGGAGCGCAGGATGAATTGTAAATCGTCTATTTTCATAAGGATGAAAGTTTGACTGACGTGGTCCAAGAATATTTTATTATATTCACTTGTTTATTTTAGGAATGATCCAATCCAATTACCGCGCCCAACGATAACCCGCACGCGAGGTTGTGGGAATTCCAAATCGATATTATCCCTATATTGTTTCCTTTTTTCGGTACGATAAACAACTGGAGTGGTATAAATTGCTATGCGGGCAGTCAGTCGCTAGACACTACACGGTCAACATTACCGCAAGAACATCATATAGACTTAGGAGTCCCGTGACATCCATCCAGAACTCAAGATGCAGTCCCAAGACAGAATACTCAGTTTCCCGGTGGACACCTTCACGAGGCGCGGGCCTTCTATACCCGAGGAGGCCCCTTTCAGCCCCGGCGAAATTCTGCAATTCAACAAAGCATACAAACAGTTTCTTCAGGCGGAACGACAGCTGGACGACCTGACTTTCCTTAACGGGAAGCCATGCCCCGTCCGCTACAACTTTGATCCGACGAGGCCAGAAGAAGATCGTCTGATGGTGAACTGGGACTGGCTCATGCCCTTATTTTGGGGGCCGCCGCCAGGTGAGAGGGATCTCGTGAGGGTGCCCACTATACTGGAGTTTGTTGAAAAGAAGATTCGCTTTTCGAAGTGCAAGGCGGTCGCCGGGGACACCTGTTCCTGCGGCAAGAGGCCTAATGTAGTGGTACCACCGGGACGTGAGTGCAGGATCCCACAGCACTTTCATCATTTCTGCACGGCGCACGTCTCTGCGTGGATAACCAAGTACATGGTCCCGGCGATTCTGCTGAAAGAATCCCAAGAAATCTTCAGAGAGGTCATCCAGAAAGTGCATGAAGGTGATCCGCAAATCCTCGAATACTATTCGACGGGTGACCGGACGGACACAGAAATGTTGCTGCACTCGGCTCGCAACATCAGTGACAATAGTGCTAAATAGTGCAGCAATGCTGCTGCAATGTGACGTTCGCTTATTAAAATAAATATTTGTGTTTATAATATGTTTACTTTTTTTTTCTTGTACCCCTATGAGTGTAGGATGATGGAGAGTTGTGCAGGTAAGGTACTGAGATCATTCCCTCTGACGTTGCTTCAAGTTGAAATTTAGTTTCTCTCGTGACCACTCTATGTTAGATACAATCAAGTCAAGCTTGGACTGCACCAGATGTAACGTCTAGGTAACGTGCTACTAGCCGCTGCATAGCACGTCACATCACTAACGCAGATAAGTTGCAAGGCGTGATGATTAGCGTTATGTGCACATGGGATGCAAAGCTCCGTCATCACAAACTATGCTTGGCATATGCTTATCATATGTCTTGAGCAAGGCCTGAGTGTGCATTCGCCTCTGAGTACGTGTATCTGCGACGTTTAGGTATGGAGCCGACCATACAGGAATATGAGACGTCTAAATAAGGTTTTTCTTAACTTTATATCCATGAATAACTGCATGTAAGCCGCAAACAGTATTATGACAAAGACCGGCGGCAATTGGCGTTACATCTGTAACTCCTTATGGACCAATAATACGTATGACCACATGGCACGCTATCGTTTAAATATGGAACAAACTATGTGTCACTACTCAAAAGATAGGTAAATATGATCAGACGACGGGACCTTCATCGAAATATTATTACAGGCTGCCGGCCGAACGTAAGTAGCTCCAGCGTATTACGGCAACCCACGTTTAGTTGGCACTGTCTTGAAATATTCGGGAAAACCCGTGCTATATTCATTTTATGATCTGTATCCGACTGGCGGCGTGTATTTCAAAACGAAATCAAAACTGATGAGTGACCATAGAAAATTACCGGGACATACACGTGTGCTTCATACACGTATACACCTCACTTATACTTAAGATTTGTCATTGTATAGGTGTTACAGGTTTGGTTAGACTATAATTCTAAATATGTATACTTTTCATGATTCCTGTAATGTTAGGACTATGGTATGACAGATACCTTACCTAAACACTGCACCGTACCTACCTATCGCTGCATAGCATGTCGCGGTGCCCCTCTATCGTGTTACAAAGTGTAGTGACCACGGTTATCTATGCATGGATGTAGATTGTACAACATCTTAGTGGATAGAACTAGTACAATATATTATTATCATTATTAAACTAACTACCTAAATATCTAGTATCATGAACAGTGGCGGCTGCACCTTAAGTGCGCCCGTGCGCCGCACTACCATTTAAATTAAACTTACACAATAATGTCCTATAACTATCGTTACCCATCCATCCATACTGCCATATACGGAAATTAAATATCTGATTATAGTACATATATATATACATGTTTTGTTATTACGAGGTAAATAAAAATGTATAGATTTCTACTGCAAAGGAAATAAATCTTATTTTTGCTTGAACAAAGTCGGCCCCGTACCCCGTGCGCTCGGGAAAGCGCACGCAGCGAGCTCATACAACTTCTATGAAACACGGTGTAAACAGCCCGGCGCGTGAGACAGAAGATGCGTAGTACAAAATGTATGGCAGTTTTAGGTTAGATTCGTGCGCCGCACGCGACCGGGAATTGCCGAAAGAATACGAAGCGAAACGAGTAGTTCACTCGCGTTACCCCGAGGCCTTGACCTACGCACGATGCTTTTGTCGTCAGTTTGTCACTCACTTTTTGCGCGCGCTTGCGGAGGAGTATTGTTTATTTAATTACTATAATTATGTAAAAAAGTAAACTAAAAATTAGAAAGAGTGATAATAATGAGCGTAAATTACAATATTGACTTTATTAAAACCAACAGGACTTATGAAAACCCGGTCTATTCATAATATAAAACAGGAATGCAAAAAAAAAAATAAATCGTTCACGAGAACGTTCAAAAGTGAAATGTATGTTAAAAAGAAATGGTTATGTGGATGTGAGAGAGTAAATGCTTTTTTTTGCTTTAATATAAATAAAATTTGTTTCCTTACATTGCGACATTTTATTCGATCTTTTTAATAAAACCATGCAGTGCACCACCGGTTCTCTGGGGCACCAGCCGCCACTGACCATGAAGGAAACTGGTATGTCGTGACATTTGTAAGTTGGCATGCATTTTGAAATGAAATAACTATGTATCGGGAACAAGTTTTTTTTTTTTAATTTTCAAAAACAAACACTCACATACACAATACACTTAATACTGATGTACACAAATACCTAATACTTATTATATAAACAAATGATCATATCTATGATTAGCACTACTTCGGCCGGTTGAGAGTTCCACGCCACGATGCCTGCTGACGCAAAGCTTCTGCATACTGCATCAAGTGCCTGTCCAGTCGCCGCTGCTCTGCCTTCTGACGTTTTCTCTCCTCACGCTCCAAGTCTTGTCTGCGCTTTTCTGCTTCTTCTTCCGCCCGCTCTTGCTCCTTCCGAGATTTTTCCCCGTTGTCTCGATGAACGGCTTCTCCAGAGTTTCCGCTCATGGTGGATGATGATTTTGTGAATGATGACATGGTGATTTTGTTAAGACTGATCGATTGTACACAGCCTTGTGATTATGGCGAGTGTATATGTGCTAATGATTGATTGTATATGTACTTTCCTCCATTTATACTAACCCGAAAACTACCTAACAAGGACTCGTTGTTCCATAATTATCGCGAATTTTTTCCCACTTGAATAAGCTCGTTATAATGAGGGATAATTCAAATACCGTGACATCATGGTGTACCGCAGTAACGACAGAATTGATAAGCAAATTAGGTAGAGAAACGTATTTTGTGGTAAAATGGCGCAATATCGATGATGTCAACGGGTAATACATGCATATATCGGCAATACCCAGTTATTTTCAGCTGAAAAGGAAAAAATTGATAAGGATAATGCATACAGTTTTACATTTTATTACGGGAGTCATATCATACACTGTGTTAACTTCTGTTAGCTAGCACAATCATGCTCCGTATGGAAAAAAGTATAGGTAAGCTTCAGTACGTGCTCGTTACGGTACAAATGCAACCAACGATTGTTTCAACTCTAACTGCAAGCACCCCGGCATGCTGAGTATGCACGCAGTCTTGCTACGTGACCTGCAGTCTTACTTGACTATGTTGTATGTTCTTCGGATGTTCGGCTCCGACAAGCTATTCCACTACAGCGTTGCAGCGTGCACTCATGTCCGCAAAGCAGTTTACCAAGCGAACCCGAGAGACTTGGGTTTTTGTTGAATCGTCCATGCACACCATCGTTAGGTGATGAACACTTAATTACCTCGGCAGGTGTACCTGTACACCTTACCGTAGGTATGCCTTACCGTAGGTATGCCTTACCGTAGGTATGACGTCAAACCTTATCGAACAATGGTGTATTGTTTCATTTTTCCGAACTATTAATATTTCAATAAACCCCACGGACAGGATGAGATCGATTAATTGAGCCCGATAACATATTTAATTGAATGAGAGGAAATTAATATAAATACCATTTAAGTTCAGCGATAAGAGCGTTATCGCCGTCGCGGGTGGCCGTTCTAATGCTGTAACAATTTACTGATATGGATGTTGCTACCTACAACCAATGCTACAACAAGGTGCACTTACAGGTTAACAGTAAAGAGTTTTTGCGCTCATATTCACAGAGACCTAAGGTTAGGCTTGAGACTAGGTCTCACTTTTACATAGCAAAACCTAGATAGAACTCAACAATCATATTTTTCCCGAGACCATGCACTGTGCATCAGAGTCGTTGCTCCGCTGTATACATTAGTAGCATCCCCCCTTTCCCCTTGTCCACCATTTTTTATTTTCACCCCGTACGCTCTTGTGTCACTGACTGTAATTCTTCCTTTGATGTTTCTTTACACGATACTTATTACGTAGTTGCCCATTTCCATTATGTATTATCTATAGGAGCTGTATTTGCTATTATAGCTGGATTTATCCATTGATACCCATTAATTACAGGATTAACTTTAAAAAAGATGATTGATGTAATAAGAAGTTCACCAATTGTTAAATAAGGTCCCCAGGATGAAGAAAAACGAAATATTTCGGTGATTCAGTAGCCTTTTACTAATAAATTTAGATATGATTTTCGGCACAACATTTGTACAGGAAAAGAAAATGGTAAAGTGAGAAGGATGAAGTAGCAGAGACAGCTGTCAGATGACAGCTGCGTTCCGATATTAAACTTACGTTCAACATGCTCCCAGCACAAAAATATGCAATGTAATGCAAAAATTACAACAGAGAAATATTAGATTTATACAAAACAAAATTTTGAGAATTTTAAGTCAATGCAAGATCTGATTTGATGGGAATTTAAAGTTTAAAAATCCTATTTGAAGTTATGTAATTAATAAAATAATAAATTAAATGGGGCATGTGATTACAAAATATAATATGCTACATACATAATCAAGTTGCAAAACAAACAGAGTATAAGTTACATTTTAGTTGAGTGATATTAAGTTACTCGATTTAGTAACAAAAAACAAGAAAAATAATTAAATGTTTTCTTGACAGACTAATTTGAAAACTATTAAACAAAAAATAGAGACAAGTTTTCTTGACAGACTTGTTTGAAGATATTAAACCAAAAAATAAAAACAAGTTTTATTAAGACTAATTTGAAGATTGACTTTCGATTGGTAATCGGATGATCCTACTAAAAGATCTTCGTACGGTCCCCGATGAAGTCTGGATGTCTGCGACGCGAACAATCTTGTCCTTGCCCGGATGAATAGAAGCAACGCGTCCAGTCTTCCACAGCATAACCGGTGCGCCAGGATCACGCAGAAGCACAAGATCGCCCACTGCGATGGACTGCCCCTTGGATGCTCGCCACTTGCCCCGCTGCTGCAATTGGTTCATGTAGTCCCTTGACCAGCTTCTCCAAAAATCTTGCCGCAACTGTTGCAGAAGTTGAAAATACTTTAATTTGTATTCAGGGACATGGGAATAGTCCCAATCTGGCAGTCCTACGAGAGGGCGCCCTATAAGAAAATGAGCCGGGGTTAGGGCGGAAATGTCATTGGGATTGTCACTAAGGGGAAAGAGAGGGCGGGAATTAAGTATAGCTTCAATCTGACACAAAATAGTGCTAAATTCCTCAAATGTTAGAAGAGCATTAGAAAGAATACGCTTCAAATGATGCTTACAGCTGCGAACAGCTGATTCCCACAGACCACCCATGCTCGGTGAAAAAACGGGCTGGAAGTGCCACTTAATACCATCGTTTGCCAGCTGAGAAGCGATGTTATCATTCTGATCTATAAGAAATTTAAATAACTCGCTTAACTCACGTGCTGCTCCTTGGAAATTTGTTCCATTGTCTGAAAATATCGAGTTCATTTTACCTCTCCTTGCTACAAGCCTACGTAAAGCTGCCATAAACGCATCCGTAGAGAGATCTGTAACCAATTCTATGTGAACTGCCTTCGTACACATACAAACAAAAATACAGACATAGCATTTAGAAGTCTTGTAGCCGCGGCCCCTTCTGTCACGGACATAATAATGGCCAGTGTAATCTACACCGACTGAAATAAAAGGAGGTGCAGGCATAACGCGAGGTTTAGGTAAATCCCCCATAATAGGATGTGCTGCAGGAGGATTATGTTTATAGCACGTTAGACATTTGTGCAAGATCTTACTTGCCAGAGCCTTTCCATGTATGGGCCAGAATTTCTGCCTTACAAGAGATAATAACAGCTGTGGTCCAGCATGAAGGTATTTTAAGTGATAATAACTCATCATTAATTCGGTGAAAATATGCTTAGCGGGTAGCAAAATAGGATGCTTCTTATCATAATTAAAATCAGATAAAGATAATCTACCTCCTACCCTAAGAATATTATTTTTATCCAGAAACGGGTTAAGTGGGGTAAGATTACTACTAGGTGAAATTGGTTTGTTGACCTGTAATTTGGAATATTCTTCCGGGAAGCATGCTTTTTGTACTAATTTGACCAAACAGTGCAAAGCGCTTTCTAATTCAGTAGATTGGAGACAAGTCTTGATAGCGTTTTGTGGATTCTTACAGTTACGTTGAAACCGAAGCAGCCACGCAGTCACTCTCAACAAAGTGTTGTAATTTGAATAAAGTTCAAAGAATATGTTGCCACATTCGTTATTATTCTGCAAGGAAATATTGCATAATAATTTATTAGTATTACGTTCAGGGGAAATTGCATTAGATGGCGCCACAATTTGAGATTTTTCATATATTATTGGTTCATAAGGCTGAAATTTGGTTTCAGGCTCTGTACTAACAGATGGCGCTGTAAGCGAAGGCCATAGTTCACAAGGGTTTTTCAGGAAGGTCGGGCCAAACCACCAAATGTTGCACTTTGATAGTTTTGCTGGCTCCACACCTCTAGATAAAACATCAGCTGGATTGTCAGCAGAAGGAAGCCAACGCCAAGTATCTGGCTTGGTTAAAAGTTGAATTTTCTTTACACGGTTAGACACAAATGTTTGGAGTTTAGAAGGACAAATTTTTATCCAGCAAAGTACAACATTGGAGTCCGTCCATAGATAAGTTCGGCAATCATGCCATTTAATGGAGCCTCTAACTTTATCCATCAAAATGGCTAACAACAAAGCTGCACAGAGCTCAAGTTTGGGAATCGTTTGCGACTTTATGGGAGAAATTCTACTCTTTGAACATAGAAGTCTAGTTGAGATATAACCTTTGGCATCGATGGTACGGATATAAATACATGCCCCGTACCCTTTCAAAGATGAATCCGAGAATCCATGAAGTTCTACTTCGACATGACTATCTAACTTGACATGTCTTTCTATTTCAAGCTCATTAAAATGATGCAATTGTGTGGTGAAGTTAACCCATAAATCGGAGACTTCCTTCGAAGGAACTTGATCCCATGGGATCTGGTCTTTCCACATTTGCTGGATGAGTAATTTAGGTATCAATATACAAGGTCCTAGCAATCCTAGAGGATCAAAAATACTAGAGATTATTGATAAGATTTCTCTCTTTGTAACTTTCGGTTTTAGTTTATCTAGATTAATTTGAAATTTCAATTTATCATCAGCTGATGACCATACTAAGCCAAGTGTCTTACTCTGATCATTATCGAATAGATGAGGTATAGATTCAGACTGATGATCCTTAACACTATCAAGAATCTCAGTACTATTTGACTTCCATTTTCTTAGATGAAATGAGGCTGTACTTAATATCTTGTTGACTTCAGTGACAGTTTGACTTAAATCAGCCTTATTATCGCTAGACGTATTTAAATCGTCAATATAAAAATCTCGGTTAATAACAGAAGCCGCCTTTGGGTATTTTTCTTCAAAATCGATTGCCAACTGTTTTAGACAACGAGTGGCCAAAAAGGAACCTGATGTGGTACCATAGGTTATTGTATTTAAAGCATATACTGAAATTGGTTCAGATGGGCTTTCTCGCCAAAAGATGCATTGAAGGTATCGTTGGTCTGGGGAAATCCACACACAGCGGTAACATTTTTCGATATCAGCGCACACGACATATTTGTGTACTCTGAATCGCAATAAAATTGATATTAGTTCATCCTGAACAATGGGACCTGAATACTGCAGGGAATTTACGGAATAACCGGAATCAGAGTTGCAAGACCCATTGAATACTACTCGGAGCTTAGTGGTAGATTTATTTACATTTAACACTCCATGGTGTGGGAAAAAATATTGTACGAGCCCTAAGTCATCAGATGATAGTCTCGTCATGTGACCTAAGGCCTCATACTCCTTCATGAATTCTAAGTACATTGATTTTAAAGCAGGATTTTTGTTGAGTTTAGTCTCTAAATGTTTGAATCTTTGCAATGCCACCCTACGTGAATCACCGAGATATGAAGTAGGTAATTTGAAGGGGATACTAACAACGAATTTGCCATCAGAAGCACGAGTTGTGGTGGAAGCAAATATTTCTTCACATTTTTGATCATCATCTGACAAATCCATGCTTTTATTAGTACACTCCTCCAGTTCCCAGAATTTATTTAGTTGAGAGTTTATGGTAAGGTTGCATCTTACCTTGACTTTAGAATTTTGGTGGTCTGTGTTAAATGGTCCTGAAATGACCCATCCTAGTTTGGTTTTTTGTAGAATTGGTAGGCCCTCACCAAGGCGATACTGCCCAATGCAAAGTAGGTCGTAGAAGAGTTGAGCTCCAATAATTATATCAATATCAGATGCAGTATTATAGTTTTCATCAGCCAGCTTGATGTGCTGTGGAAATTTAAATAGATTTCGGTTACTATCGGTTAGAGTCAAAGAGGATAATTCGCATATTTTGGGAACTATCAGACAATTTAGGTTGGTTTTAAAAGAAGTTGTTTTTGATATTAGTGACAAGTTACACTGTTTGGTTATATTCGATGATTTGTCGTTAATTCCCAAGACCAAAATATTGGTAGATTGAGTGGACAAGTCCAACCCGAGTCGGCTTAGAGCGGCCTGGGAGACAAAATTAGATTGAGATGCCGAGTCAAGCAAAATTTTGCATACTTGTGGCTGTCCCTTACTGTCAAGAATATTAACTTGAGCTGTAGATAAAAAGACATGAGAGTCATTGGTAATGGGCTTGGTTGAATTCAACTTTGATACCATTGAAATGGTATTCTCCGAAGAGATTGGTAGATTTTTGCTGTCACTTACTGTCGCTGGATAAGTAGTGGCCGCATTATTGGTGATAGGTTGCTTGCTAAGATGCAAGAGAGTATGATGACGACTTTTGCATACTCGGCATGGGCTGGCTCGGCAAGTCGGCAACAAATGATTGGATCTGAGACAATTAATACATAGTTTCATACGCTTAACCTCGCGTATGCGTGCACTTACTTGTAGGGCCAAGAATTTTTCACATTGATTGATGAAGTGACCAGCGTTGCAATATGGACACGTAACCCGTGGTTCTCCGTCTGCTTTTCTAAGACCCGCGGCTACAAATGTCTTCTTAACGCTTTTCTGCTGCATGCCGGATGTTGCAAAATCTTTCGAGTCGAGGGTCTCGAGTAGATCGGCTTGCCTCTTGATAAAATTCCTGAAATGCTGTAACGAAGGCAGTTCATTAGAATGGTCACCAGTTTCCTCCCACTTTTTTTGCATTCTTTTATCTAATTTGTTTAGCAGAAGAAAAATTAAAATAGTATCCCAGTCAGCTGTTGGGACATTAAGTTTAGAAAGTGCACGCAAGTGTTTCGAAATTGAATCACAGAAATTTCTTAGGGACTGACTTGTATTAGTCACATTCATGTCTACCAATAGCGCCTTTAAGTGATTGTGCACCAAAAGATTTTTGTTATTAAAGCGTTCACATAAAATTTTCCATGCTATGCTATAGTTTTCCTCGGTTTTGTCAATATCGCTTATCACTTCAAGGGCAGTGTCCTCAAGCTGACCGATGAGGTAGTGGAACCTTTCAATGCCCCTCAAAGACATATTTTTGTTAATCAAGCTATCAAACGTGTCCCTAAATTCCAGCCAAGTATTGGCATCGCCATTAAAAATTGGTAGGGATATATCGGGGAGCTTTACCCGGCTGACAGATTCAGAAGAAGCACTTGCCTGAGGCATGGTTTGAGGTTCCGTCACATATTTGGACAATAAATATTTAAACTTTGACAATACCTCGAAATACGCGTCCTCAAATTGACTTCTTTCCTGTACCTGTTCCTCGATATTCTCAGACAAGAGCTCAATTTTGTGTTGCACTGCCTCAAATGAGCTATACATAGATTTTAGCTTAACTGTTCTGTCCCCCAGTTCCAGCACCTGCTCTGCAGACAAAGGTTCTGTTAGATTTACAATATATTTTCGCGATAATGTTACTCTGCCTTTGAAATAACTACGACTGCGAGTTAAGGCCGCCACGTCAGCTGGAATCGCCATGCTTTTTGGCGGTGCAGTCATTTTTAATTGGGGATTTAAATAGAATTTTTAGGTTAACTTTGCATGTAATAAAAGGTCAAATTATTAGATTTAACTGTGGCTAAGGATGGGGATGAAAGGGAATAGAAGGATACCAGCTCAAAATCAAATAGTATACGTATCCTCTCGTAGCCGCAGTATGGTTCTTCTGCACTCCGGAGCCCAGGCCTGCGAGGATCCTCTGCAGGCAGCGTGTTCAGGTTGATAATCGACTTCTACTCGACGATTTCACGACGTCGACGTGCTGAGATGACGCTCGGAACCAAACCTTTTGTTCGATTCTGATGATCACGATGACGACGTACCAAATCCGCAATTTATTCTCCGATCGTCGATTATTTCCAAAAAACTAGGGGTCACCATGTTAAATAAGGTCCCCAGGATGAAGAAAAACGAAATATTTCGGTGATTCAGTAGCCTTTTACTAATAAATTTAGATATGATTTTCGGCACAACATTTGTACAGGAAAAGAAAATGGTAAAGTGAGAAGGATGAAGTAGCAGAGACAGCTGTCAGATGACAGCTGCGTTCCGATATTAAACTTACGTTCAACACCAATAAAATAGGAATGACCACTTTTATATTCTACTATGTATTTTCGTATTCGGTTGCAATAATAAACAAAATGCGAAAGTTTGGGGCCTTCTTCTAGTAACGACGCAGGCTTACCACCTCAGAAGCGGATCCAATATGAGTAAACAGAGATAATTCTTATTTTATTAATTTATAATGAAAGGGGATTTCACAGGGAACAAACTATGGTGCATGTGTACCTTTCTAATAGTAAATTAATTTTTAGTTTCCTGGAACCAATTCAGTGGTTCCAGAGATTACCTCTTACATACAAAGAAACAAACAAATTTCACCTCTTTATATAATAGTGTAGATAAAGATAAGAATGAGAATGTAAAGATAAAAAAGGCGATGGAATTAATTGCCTGATATACCAAATAACAACCAGTAAATCACAAATGGCCACAAACCCAGACGATATTTAAATTAATTAGAGTTTTCGTCGTATCTGCATAAAGTATGACAAAAAAAAGAGAAATAATTTCGCAAATGACTTCCCAAGTCATAAACTCCAGGCTCTAATAATGAGAAAAAGAAAAAAGGATATCCCTACTGAAAGTACAAAGAATAAAAGTCAAGTGGAGAAAGTATTTTATAAAGTCCATCCAAATTAACCAGGGTACATACTATTGGCCTTAAGCCAAGCCCATCGTGACTTTATGCGGGAAATGAATGAAAAATTTGTAAAGTGTACATTGCTTGTAAGGTATGGGTTCTATATATTTTATGATCGATGCATAAGATAGGGGCCAGGGGGGACGCCCCCCTCAGAGCACCTAGTGCTCTGAGTAATATACTGGCATCATTTATATAAAATACATAAAAAGATTCTTTATCCTATTATAAGGCTTTATTTGTTTTATATGTTGGTCTGTACATGAACCCATTTATTATTTTCTCATTGATACTTGTTGGTGGCTTCATGAGTTGGAGCCGCCCCTCCCCCCAGCTTCAAATATTAGTAACGCCTAATGGATCGATGTCGTGCCTTTGATAAAACTTTACTTTAAACTCGATTACCCCAAAAAACTAGATTTTTTTTGACGCTAAGTGTAGTTGATGTTACTGCATCGACCCCAAGACTAAAAAAAAAGTTTAGTACCATTGAAACAAAATGCAAACTACCCCTTGAAAGCTTAGCTTTTTTTGCAGAGATCTCAGAAATTTGAGCGAGAACAAACGTTTTATTTTCAGAAATTATGTAGCTATACCATTATAAGGCGCATAGGCACGCCACTGTTTTAGTTCAAAATTTGATAACCCATTTCTCAGTTGTTTATAGACCAAAGTAACTATAAGAGCTCTATCATCGGTACGGATATTTTAAAATTACCCATTTTGCCAAAATTTTGAAATTTCGTTTTGCTTTATAGATGACAAGCTGGCTGGACAGATTTACATACAATCTTGTTTTCTTGCCTTAAATTGTACCTATACCAAAAATTAACATTTCGGTCAGATAGTGAGTTTATAAATGCCTGTATTAAACTATACGAGCTATAACGAAAAACAACAGAGAACCGGATCATCAAATTTTGTACTGAAGCGATGGCATGCAAAATAAAGATCCCACAAGGTTCCCATTTTTCACCAGAACGCTAGAAATGGTGATATATTCTGAAAAGGAAATAGGAATTTGCTTGCATTCCTATGCCATTCGAAGTCAGCCAGACGTTAAGGGGAGATAGAAAGAATTTCCTTGGAATTCTAGAGGTAAATGAGATCATTAGAGTTCATAAGCTCATTCATATTCATTTGAAAAAGTCGGTAAAGGGTATGTCATCGTTAAAAATGTAGAGAATCCGCCAAAGATTTCGTTACTACAAGGTGACATTTATTAATACAGTCAAATTCTTACTGGAGGCTAGGTAAGTGATCAGTATCATGAATAAATATTTTTTTTGCAAAACCTGAACAAGAAAGTTTTGACTTCCCATAGTATTGACTCAGGGCTGGGCTTATTGCGTCTGTAGGGAACAAAACATTATAATTATCGAATTTCCCAAAAAAGGTCATCGAACATCTTGATACCGACTGTATTTATCGAGTCTTCAATATTGATTTGGCTGCATAAATAAATGTCAATTTATGTATAGGTAGTCTATTACGCATTTTTTATGCATTTAGCTGAAGGCTGTTAGCAATACCTTATCACCGTGATATAAAAGGTCCTAAAATAATAAGTACAATTAATTCTAGGGAAGATCATGTATCGTTTACTGATCAAATTCCAGAAGAAGAAAAAAAAATTGCGCGAATATTTTTTCACTTCCCAGTACAAAGTGGTTCAATCAGCTGACTAAATTTCTATGGAAAAGCAAAAAAAAAGTACGCTCAAAAAATATTTTTTTCCTTGGAGTGTGCTCTAATAGGGATACTCTATCATCTGTTAATTTTTTTTCACTTTGAATTGTAGGACCTTATATACATGAATTTCTTTTTTCAAATAATAGGGCCCTGAAAACTAAGCTGCTATTTTAGAAACGTCCTTTTTTATTATTAGTGAAACCAAGCATTTAGTATCCTAAAATTATTTTTTTAAATACTTGGTTGCGCTACCATTCAGGTTAAAAAAATCTTTTCAATACTTACAAAAGCTTTTTAATTTTAAAAGTTGTACGTCTTATAAAGATGCATGATTTACTATCACGCCCGCTTGTACACTTGACTCTTGAGTCTTTTTGAACTTGTAAGGTAAAACCGCTACGTAACGTCAGGTACACCTTTAAAAGATATATGATATTTTCTCAAATAAGATTGTCAACAGTCGCTTGTCGTTTTTGTTCTAAGGGTAAAATTATAGTATGAAAATACAATTTTACGTCCTCCGATGAACTTCATACATCTATAAGTTTTTGTTCTTTTGCAAACGCATTTTTATTGCCTTACATTGTTTAAAAAAGCACTATGCCATATATGTCAAAAACACGTACTTCCTGACTAGTTTTACTTTAGGCTTCGTCAAGCCTCGACCTGCTAACTCATCTCGTCACACCCTACTTTCCGGCCATCTGCATTAATGTACTAATATTGCATTATTAGACCTGTTAAGAGAATAGGTTCCGATTGCATTGATCGCTGTTACTCCATGCCGAAAAACCTGCAGTGCGAGAGGGACGAATTCTGGAAAATTATCAAAATGACAATTATTATCACGAGTTTTATTATTAAAAAAAAAACTGAAGTTTGTATCAAATATCTGTTCGGATAACAGTATAACAAAGTTTATACAGATTTTAATTAATAAATAATATAATATGATTTTGCTCAAATAATGTTAAAACTCGACATGAAACCATTTTTTGGAGTCATCTTTGATTTTTTATTGCTCAATGTTGGAATTACGTCTGAAGATTCTGTTTCGATAAGAGTGTACATTATATTCTTGACAGAAGTCCAAATTTTTTTCAAATATCTAGTATTGCTAGATTCTTCAAACAAGGAAGAATAAATTATGGTTTTTCGGAACCTATCCTCTTAAAATTAGTAAATAGAAAAACTCAATAGACGCGGCGTCTGAACAGCAAGAACCCCCTTTGTAACCTTTTTAAAAAAATCTAAGCCGTTATTGAAAGCCGCAACTAGGTACGACTATTTCTCAAGTTAACTCCATCCATTTCATTATCACTGTTTATTTGCCTCATCAGGGGTGAATAAAACTATTTTCCGAGTTAATAAATGAGTGGGAAGGCTAACAATGGTTGAAATGGCGCCGCAGTATAATTGAGGATCGACCCAACAAATGCTGATGTCGGATTTTTCTCGCTCTCTTGCATTTTGTCTGGAAACCCCTTTTTAGGGTTACATTGTCAACATGGCAAAAGGATATTCATCTTGAAATTACATTTTTGGCAGCTTGACTTATTTGAAAGATATTTCCGCAGCATCTATAGGTACTACTAATACGTGAATAAACTAAAATTTCGTGTCATACAATGAATATTTTTTAAACATTTTATAAAACTGAAATCTCCGAGTCTCCTTGAACAATCCCGCGTTTGTTTATGTACCTATATGTATGTATGAATGTTTGTTTGACAATAACTCGAGTTCCTATGATCGGAATGTCATCAAATTTGGCAGGCGAGTAAAAATGAAATGGATGATTGATTGTACTGGGGTTAAAATTAAAAACTTTAGATTTTATGTCTTTCCGTCTGTTTGTATGTATTTGTATGGTTTTGTTTATTATCATTGTAGTAACCCTAGTAAACACATAGGATAAAGGGGTGTTCATCAAATAACGCCCAAGCCAAAAACGGGGCAAAGATTGATTCGAGCTGAGCGGCGGGCAAAGGCTAGTTTTTCTTACATCTGGACGTTATTTGCATTTAAAATTATTTTTGTAAGTAGATAATTCGTTATTAAACTAAAGAATTTCACCTAAGCTACACATCAAGCTACTTAATCTAAGTACTAATTTATGCCGCAAAATTAATTCCAACGAATTTTTCGCTATCTTTTTCGCTTAAGGCTTAAGACAAATAGCTACCGAACCATCGACGATGTAAGAGTAAACACTTTGGACCACATCCGCTCAGATTCACCCCCGCGTAATCTCTAACAGCACTGCGAAATTTAAGCTTCTGCGTGTTGTGATTACTGCAAATTTATGGAAGTTTACGTAGAACATTTTTATTTTCAACTAGCCTTTGAACACGACTTCGCTCGCATTTATCCAGTCTTTGCCCCGTTTTCGGCTTAGGCGTTATTTTCTAGCCTTTGTATTGGCTAGGGTCACTACGATGATAATTTAAAAAAACCGCATCCAAATCCGTTGAGTGGTACTCAAGTTAAAACGGAACATACATACACACAGACATACAAACAGAAAAATATCCAAAAATCGTGGTTTTGGCCTCAGTACAATACTATAGGTAATAATAGGCATAATGACTAAAAAAATGTTATTAGTCCGTCAGTTAGATTATCAGAAAATATTGGACACGTATTTTTTTTTTTCAATTAAACAAACAATGATGAAGATATAGCCAGCTGAATTTCCGCGTAACGCACATCTAGGTACAATTTTACTTAGAAGTGACGTCATCTTCCCCCACTCTCAACTTTGACGCGCTTTATCTCTGTCGTTTTTTGTTTGATTGACAAAAAAAATACGTTTCTAATATTTTTTGATAATCTAAATGACGGACTAAATAGAATAATATTTTGTTTACCCTGTGTACAAGCCTATTCTAATAACCCATTTCATTTAAAATTTAGCGAAAATGTTCAATGTAAAGACACGACTTTTTATTGATTGGTACGTTTCATGGACGATTTTTCTATGGTACAATATTAAACTTTTTATTTAATTAAAGTATATTTAGGTACATCATAGAATAAAAACATAAATAAACTAATTACCTACAAATAAATAATAATCTAAAATATCAATAAATAAATCTAAAAGCTAAAAATGAAAAACGGGGTCCAGGTCGCTGCCCCTCGGTAGGGTGCCCAGAATGCTGGCTACATTACCTCTCTGGATGGCCAGACTAATTCTCTGGCCGAGATAAGCACTACCAACGCTCTGATCACCCGAGATGTGTCGCGTCGGCAGGCGCGATGAAAGTTCCTCATATAGTTTTCATATTAAACGAAAGATAAATAAAATAAAATAATAATTTTACACTGTAAAATAAAATATAGACTGCTATGAAACCACATAATCTACTGATCATACTGAACAACTTTCCCATATAAACATAAACATACCCGCGTATAGTACTTGGTTTCATTCATAAAAGCAGTCCGATTACGTAGTAATTATAGTAGTATAGTAGAAGTATTTGTTTAGATTTAGGTATTGTAGTAGATAGGGTAAACTGTAGAGGTTGATCAGTATTCAGCGTCTGTCTTTGAGACAATCATACAAATATAAAAGATTGAGGGAGTAAAACGATAGTTTTAGAGTTAAAACAATTTTAATTTTGATTTCAGGAAGACTTAACAAAGGTCAAATATTTGATAACTAGTTTTTGCCCGCGGCTCCGCCCGCGTTGAAGAGATTTTCGTGGAAATGAGAAAATCAAAAGAATAGGATTTTTTGAACGACTATGTGCAACAGTCACCATATTTTACCAAAGCGCAAATAAATACCAATCAAATAAGCCAAAACTCGAGATCCCGTATTCATGCACCTTCCATGTTCTATTACTCTTCTTTAGTCACCCCCTATTTCTTTTACTTTTCTTCAATGTTCAGACACAGCGGTTTTTACTGTTTTATTATAAGTATTTATTGATTGATCTTGATAATGTGAATTCGCAAAAATGCATTTTTAAGACATTTTTCCACCGATAATTTTTCATGATATTCATAGTCGTGGTACTTTTACATATATATCTAGGATGTATTAATTCGTCCACGTTTTATATTATTATAATTTGTTGGTGTGTATGTAGGGGTAGTCTATGGAACAATTCAACTGATTTTGAAAATTCTTTCTTTTATAAATAACGGTCTTACTTGGACAGAGGCTATAGCTTGTTCCCTGGATACAGGAAGTTCCTCACAGATGTCGTCATTAATTATATTCGCGTGGGTGAAACCGCGGGCAAAAGGCCAGTAAATAATAAAAACAAGTCTGTTTCTATTATTACTATCAAAGTAGATGACTGATGATGTTTGCTAAAAGCTTGGGTCCGATCCTCAAAGTATTCAAAAGCCCTTTCAACCTTTCCTTTGCTCCCTTTTGGAATAAACAACGACTTATTTTGAAAAAGAGATTGTACTACCATCACAAAATGTAACTCTTGTAACAACGTTCCAGTGTTTGTGTGTAGGCTATAAGTGTGGTAAATTACTTTAAAAAAAACGGAAAATCCAACTAATATTATAAATGCGAAAGTTTGGATAGATAGATGTTTGTTACTCCGCCGTAGCTACTGAACCGATCAGGCTGAAATTTTGCATGAATGTAGTTCTAGACCTGGAATATATAGGGACAGAGATGGAGTCAGACGTATAAATTTACTAAAATTAGAAATCAAATACGTACATATAAAATTTGGTCAAAAAATATTAACATATTCGATAGGAGTACGCAAAAACTAATAAACGCGTGCAAAGCCGCGAACTAAGCTAGTCTATTTACATGTACAGTAATACATTCGTGACCAAATCATAGAATTGAACATTTCACGAAATAAACGACCATTTCATGAAATGATCGCATTTCAAGAAATAGTCAACTGTCACTGACCAGATCATTAAATGTTCAACGTTTAACGATTTGGTCAGCGACGTTCGATTATTTCATGAAATACGATCATGTCATGAATTAGTCGACTATTTAATGAAATGTTCGACGTCACCTCGCTCCGCTCCGCTTCGATTGGCTCCTGAATTTATATTCACAAGCAGGTTGCTTCGCTCGCCGTCGCACCTACTTTGGTCCAGGAAAAACTATAAACCGCATCGCACAAACAATAACAATGCGCCATCAGCGCCGCTAGTGGTGAATAAATGTAACTATTATTACGAATGATATAATATTAAACGATGTTTGACCAGATTATGAAATGGTCTTGTGTTAGTTGATTATATCGTCAAACGATCTCTATTTATTGATTTGGTCAATCTATATCATGAAATGGTCAAGAAACATCGTAATATTTCATGAAATGTTCAATTTTATGATCTGGTCACGATATGTATATAAATTTATCTATATTTACACTATTGTATAAAGAGGAAAGATTTGTTTGTTTGGGGTAATCTCTGGAACTACTAAACTGATTCTTTAAATTTTTTCTTTTGTAAAAAGCTACATTCCATCCATCCATCAGCCCGTTTCATCCACTGCTGGACATAGGCCTTTCCAGGATTTCGCCACTCTTGGTGGTCCTCCTGGAACAAATGCCCATACTCACACACGCTGGGAAGGCGGGTTGGTGAGCGCGGTGCCGAAACCTTTGCACCAGTGACGCCGCTGCCCATCACCAGTCTGTTTTATATAAGGCCTGGCAATTGGGGATGGATATACCGCCATCCATCGGTCCCAGGCAATGGTGGGCCGCCTGGTTTTGACTGAGAGCTGTCCTCTTACTCTCCCCCGAATAACTTCAGGAGGATTTGCGAGTAAGATGGTGGTACCTCCACAGTCAAGCCTGGCATCAGCTCTACCACCTATAAAAAGCTACATTATCGCTGAGTAATAAAAGCTACATTTTATTTTAATGTAATTAAGCTTTCAGTTTGAAAATTCAATTTGTAAATCAAGTCGGGAGAAAAAGCGCTGCTTGGCTGTTATATCGGCGTGCGTTGACCACATGGTTAGTGATACGTGATAAAACCGGTAGTTTTTTTTACGGGAAAACTGTATCAATTTAATTTGACCATAGATTTCATATACAACGATCCTGACACACCTCTTGCTAATATTATGTTTGAAAAAAATATTAAAGCCAGGTTTAAACATAGACAAATTAATACTATGGTTTAAGTAATGATTTTGTCCTGAACGGGAAAACTAAATCAGTTTAATTTGGCTACAGATTTACATCTACAACGATCCGCACACACCTCTTGGTAATAATATTTGGCTTGAAATAGTTATTACAGCCATGTTTAAGCATAGATAAATTAATAAAGGTATAAGTTAATGATTTTCAACCATACGGGAAAACTGTATCAGTTTAATCTAACTACAGATTTCCATCTACAACGATCTTGACACACCTTTTGCAAACTTTTTAGCTGACTTCAAAAAAGGAAAACTTTCTCAGTTTGACTGTATTTTCTCATTTGTTTTTTTTTGGGTATGTATGGATGGAGTACCATCACTCCGTCATTTCTTAACCGTTTTGTAAGATTATTTTTTTGTTTCGAAGGCTGTACTTCAGTTTTATTTTAATCTAATGATAGTCTTCAGAGATAGGCAGTAGAATTCCTTAACTGATGAAAGCATATCACTCGATATTGAGACAAATGCTTTGTACCAGGATGCTGTTACGGAGTCTTATTTGAAAATTGTCATGAACCCATCTGACCTTCGATCCTGACCTCATCACCATATTTCCCCTCAATAGATGACAGTACATAAGTCGATAATTCGGCAGTCACTTTGTGTAAGCGTCCTAATTGCAGGATATTACGTAAAATTTGTCATTATACCACCTGACCTTCGAAACTGACCTCATCACTTTGTGTTAGTGTGCTAATTACAGGATATTAATTGAAAATATTCCTTATTGAAATTGAATACTCCGCCACCATAGAACTCCTCAACGGATGACAGCACATAATTCAAGATTGTGGCAATCACCATGTGTTAGTGTACAGTGTTGCTGGGTATTACTTGAAAATTGAAATTTATGCCACTTGACCTACGAATCTGAAACTCTTCAATGGATGACAGCACAAAACATGAGATTGAGACAATCACTTTGTGTTAGTGTGCTAATTACAGGGTATTAATTGAAAATATTCCTTATTGAAATTGAATACACCGCCACCATAGAACTCCTCAACGGATGACAGCACATAATTCAAGATTGTGGCAATCACCATGTGTTAGTGTACAGTGTTGCTGGGTATTACTTGAAAATTGAAATTTATGCCACTTGACCTACGAATCTGAAACTCTTCAATGGATGACAGCACAAAACATGAGATTGAGACAATCACTTTGTGTTAGTGTGCTAATTACAGGGTATTAATTGAAAATATTCCTTATTGAAATTGAATACACCGCCACCATAGAACTCCTCAACGGATGACAGCACATAATTCAAGATTGTGGCAATCACCATGTGTTAGTGTACAGTGTTGCTGGGTATTACTTGAAAATTGAAATTTATGCCACTTGACCTACGAATCTGAAACTCTTCAATGGATGACAGCACACCATTAGCGATAGCAAGAATCGCTTTGTTTTAGAATGTTAATTGTGACATCAAACAATAACTATACTACTAGTATACTACTTAAAAATTGTCATAATACCATCTTGACCTTCGTTTCATAAGCACAACGCGCTTACATATTTGCCCATATTTCACAATTCAACTCGTTATTATTATTGATACGATAAGAATCCTCAACGGGGTGTCAGAGGTGTTTCCAAGTGCAAAGTGTAAAATGCAAGTTACAGTCCACACTTGGTACACTCGCTTTACACCAAAAATTGTTACCACAAATGGACCAACAGCTTATTGTACCTTTCGAAGCACGCAGAGCTCTAGGTGAGCAGGCGAGCGCTCTACCACTCGTGGTCACATATAAACTAATTTTCATAAAAACCAAAATTCAAAGTCAAATACGTAAATATCTATACTATTTATCTTATCTTATCTTATCTAATAAAAAGTACAAAAATTTGTATACAGGTGATTAGTAATTAGATGCAATCCTTTGAAGGGGTTGCAGAAGAGAATAAATGCAGTCGATTCGACTAGATAATGCCTTATGCAAAACTATTTCTGAGATATTTTGAATTTAAGTATTTTTTCTAAAGTAAACCTTAAAAATATATATTAAAAAAACCAGCCAACAATTTAAAATTTGTTTATTTGTTTCGCTTCAAACAATAACCCTAAAATGCACATTATTGACGTAATCCTTGACACTATGCTTTTAAAGTTTGCCGTCTAAGGTTCAAGCCATACAGAAGCGGCACGGCGCGCATCGAGCGCGGGGCGTCATTAAAATTTTGTACTAAACGCATGGAAATAAAGTCGCAATTTGAACACACCGAATGGTATGTTTCAGGTGGTGTCGGGCGTGGAACGGGCGTCCGTACGATACTTCAAATTGCGACTTTATTTCCATGCCTTTTGTACGAAATTTGAATGAGGCCCATTTCTGTGTGGCTTGCACCTAACAAATATTCGAGAAACTTTTCGAACCATGTTGCAGATAGACAAATACCCAAGTTCTACTTCGAGGGTTTTTCTTCTTGGCGGAACCCTACAAAAGTAAATTCACCAGGACATAAAATAGAAGTAGGTGTTTGAAGAGTGGATTGTAGCAAGAAATGGTAAGTTCCTTACAGAACCTTCGTGAGATGGTTCTTTCGTCATTAAGGGTGAGATACTCTAACCATAACCGCAAAGACAAAATCGTCTTTATCATGTGACAATAAGACTGCAATCCAAATGGCAAAAAAGGTTAGTTAGAAGGTAAGAGTGCCAAGCCAATTAGGTTAGTCGATTCTGAAACGAAGGTTTTTATACTAAGGCACCGCCTTCTTCTTAGCTGGGAAAGTGATTGAAATTATATATTTTTTTTTAGGGTTTAATACATGAAAATAAAAACGGGAAACAGAAAATAATTTTAACATATAGGTACCTCTCGCCGTTTCTGCGTGGTAAATGTAGTCTAATGGAATACAACAATAATGTTTCTAATTTAATATTATAATTTTTAGGATCTTACAACGGTACACTTTTAAATTCTGAATTGGCAAAAATAAAAATGTCAAATAATGTATGTAAACTGTGGGACTTAGTTTTTTGTAGATCCTAAAAATCTATATGGGGAGAAATACATACATCTATTTAATAACCAATTCCAAGACGAAAGATTTTCCGTAAATCGTGTAATTCGCATCAGTGAAAGAGTTAAATATAAATAGCTTTTCATGAGCTAATGTTGTTGAACTTACCACACATTAGTAGTATACGTATTGGTTAAGGTAATTAAACGACCTAATCAAAATGAACATTGTGGCTTTGTTTGACTCATTAGTCCGTGAACAAAGCTTATTTGCCTTTTTGATTGATTGTCGGTCTGTTCCGTTATCTGACCATCAATACTGCGGAGATTAGAGATAGACTTAGCCTCCTATAACATCAACAACATCAATAACCCAATTTTTACTTTGGCCTGTTGTCTGATTTCTTAGTACCTACTATGTTAGATGGACTAAAAAGTCAATAATTAATTATCGGCCTGCTCTCTCTTCTATTTTGAATATCAATACAGTGTAGGTGGACTTAATCAAGATAGACGGACTTAGCTTGCAATACGTCAATGGCCCAATTTTCGTTTTGCCCTGTTGCCTGCCTATAAGTACTTTGTAGACGAACTTAGCTTCCAATACGTCAATGACCCAATTTTAGGTCTGCTCTGTTGTCGCCTATCAGTACTTTGTAGACGAACTTAGCTTCCAATACGTCAATGGCCCAATTTTCGTTTTGCCCTGTCGCCTGCATATAAGTACTTTGTAGACGAACTTAGCTTTCAATACGTCAATGACCCAATTTTAGGTCTGCTCTGTTGTCGCCTATCAGTACTTTGTATACGAACTTAGCTTAAAATATGTCAATGGCCCAAATTTTTTATTTGCCCTGTTGCCTGCCTCATCAGCTCCGTTTAGACGGACTTAGCCTTTAATACTTACCTCAATAGCCCATATTGGGTTGGATAAATTTGAGAGAAAATATTTTTGAATTAAACCAATTTTATGTTTTATTTGGTTATTTCGTTCACAAAATTATTAAATATAATTCTCATTCTCATTCTCATGGATATTTAATTTTGCATTAAATGTCATTCGTAAGGCTGAAAAGTTTGTTTGAAATAACCTTCACATCAAAAATTTCTGGTATAGGATCTGTTAACACATTCAAACAAAATCGTTTTATGCTAGCAATACGCTTTTTGTATGTAGTGCTTTTGCTAATCGTATTTTTCTTGCAATTTGAAGTGATGTTAGTTATATTTTTGATTAAACCAATCAAAAAGGTTTTTTGGGTGTTTACGTACAACACGTACTAAAACACCCAAATAACCTTTGTTAATGCTATAGCGAAACCAGTAAGGAAAATAATATAAATAAGTGGACAAGTACAAGTGCTTTTTAATCAAAAATGTATCAAAAGTTTCACCAAGTGCCAACAATCACAAGCATCAACTCCGATGTTAGTTATGTCTTACGGTCTAATTAAATTAATGGATTGTCAATATAATTGCAGAAGAATGTGTTTGGTTATTGCGACGTGTAATTTTAATTGTAAATGTAAGTATGCTTTATTCAATACAAAAAATAGTGGTAAACTGGTGATATTTAACAGAAAAATTGACGAATGTAATTATTATTTCAACTGGAAGTTGATAGTTGAGATTGTCGGTACTTGGTGGAATTTATCAAACATTGTTGTGATAAAAAAACACTTGTACTTTTCCACAGATAATATTTAATTCTACACTACCCAACCGATTTCACTATATAAGCATCATCAGGGGCTTTTTAATTACATAATTTTATATATAATTATTTATTTAAACAATCTTTCTGTTGCTAGATGTCCGTGCAAACGTAGTGTAGAATTAAATATTATCTGTGGAAAAGTACAAGTGTTTTTTTATCACAACAATTATTTCAACTGTTTATGTGATAAATAATAAAAATTCTGGTAGATTATGTTCCAAAAAATGTATATTTATAATATCTCCGCAATTTTTTCAGCAAAAATATTGTATTAGAATGACAGTTTGAGCTCTTTGAAGTTGACAATGTGATTATTTTTCTGTAAACGAGGTGTAGGAGATTAATCACTACCGAAAATATAAAGTAGTATTTGCAAATATGCCACATTATTGTTTAATTCGAAAAATTGGTTCAGGTTTAATTTGTATTCAACAGTAATAAAATCTTTTTAAATGGTAGATATGGCGCTGGAAATTTTTGATTTTCGCATGAAAATGTAGGCTGCCTCTTAAGACTTACAATGATTTCATAAATTAAGGAAAATTTAAATTTGAAATCATAGACCAATCAGTTTTTATAAAATTTATATAAAAAATATAATTTCATCTCCCATAATTTAATATTCATGAAATTAGCATTAAAATAAATACTGTAAAAGCATTTGTTTTGAAAACTTAAGAAAGAATTATTTTTCTATTAATTTATACTAAAATATTTTTTTTATATTGAATTCCCCAAAAAGGCTATATTTATAAGGCTATATTATAAAAAAATATAAATCCATTATGCCATACAGGTAAAATGCCTGATTTTTTTTACGTTAATAAAGTCAAATATTTTTTGTCCAGCTACCTGATAGTTAATTCTTGTCATTACAATGGAACTTTCATTCCTAAAGAGGAATAATTACAGAGTAAAATTCTTAATTTATGCCCTCAATTCTGACAGACTAATTAAAACTTTGAGCAACTTTGAACAAGCACTTGATTATCCGCTCCCTCTTTTTTTGGTTACTTAATTGCGGTGACATTTCAGTACGAATTATAAACAAAGTACACAAATCACCCTCATTAAAAAAAACTGTTTTTAACATATTTTTCATATCTGTAAAATTTACGTGGATTACTCACAGTTTCGATTTATACAAAGAGCTCTTCGTGAGCGGTCGCTAGAATATGACCTCAGCACTATTTCAAAACTATCGCGGGCTTTTCGTGTAAATCTAAACAAAGTCATACAAAATTATTTTTATTATGAAAAGGATCATATAGAAAATATATTTCTCCGTCAAGAATCATCACAACAAATATACGACACAAATTAGAAGTTGCCTTAGTCAAGTTCGCGAAACCGATCACTGCCGAATTGAGTGTTACTTAGAAATAAAAAAGTGTTTTACTGCTTTAGGCAAAAATTATCTTTATACCAATGCAATAGGTTGAAAAATTATCACACTCAGCTTGGAAATATTAGGCTTCACAAAATTAGCTAAGTTGTGTCGTGCTGTTATGTGCACGCAAGTACATGCTAAAACTGCAGACATTTACTGAAAACCCTGCTTCATTCTGTCCAATAACTATAAATTCGTCCCAACTGTGAAAAGAAACATTGTAATCATTCCACAAGAAAACTCATTTAAATTGAGCCAAGTCCTCGCTTCGGATGCCATTAGCTTGGTGAATCTGACAGAAGTTCATTTGTCGCTTAGAGTAATGGTCCATCTAGGATGATCTGACTCCGCACAGTTGACACATTAAGTGGTCCGCGAGTCGCATTAGCCGTTCCTAGACGTTTAGTTTGTAGATTTGTCACAGATCTCTTTGACGGATAGCATTTAGATCTTTTTACCCTCCCCCGTAGGAAAAATAATCAATATTTAGGTTCCAACCGAAGCCTGGTCCACTAACGAAATGATGTACTGGATTTCGTATGGAGCACTAAAATCAGGCATTTTTCCATATACACGAGTACATTAAAATAAAACCCATATACATAATTACCATTTAACAAAATCTTAACAATGAACACATAGCGATAGATATATGTAGTTATGTAACATATTATAAAGATATCATGAATTATTCTGAAATCATCCCGAACATTTTTTTTTTTTTTTTTTTTTATTTACTAATAACTAAACAATATTATGACAGGTTAACCTAAAGCAATATTGTTAAAAATTAAAAAAGAAGAATCTGAAAACCTATGATCTTAACAGACATGAAAATATAAGCTACATAAAAAATATTAACTAAATCACTTATTACATATCATCTACTTAACCTATTTACATAACAAACACAGTGCTACTCTTGTAAAGTCAGTCAGCGAACAGTAAAAAACGTCAATATCTGTCTCCTGATCAATTTTATTCAAAAATCGGATAGCTGTCGTAACTGGTGCCTCCTTCAGCATATTTGTCCGCACGATAGGCTCATAGAACAGCTTGTGGGTTCTTGCTCTTTGGTAATTATTCGGCACAAACAGCCCTATCGACAGTAACACCTGTGGATTATCTTGTTTTCCACGAATAAGTTTGAAGAAATAGACTACTAGCGCCAGGTTTCTTCTCACTTCAAGCTTACTGTATCCAACCATACCCAAAATAAATAGGGTTGGATACATAAGTGGAAAGAAAGGGTAAACTCCATATAATTTAAAATACACAAACCTTATAAATTTATTTAAAATTTTCTCCAGCATGTAGTTATATTTAGCTTCATGTGGATTCCAAATAATTGCACTCGTTTCGATTCGGCTCCGAACAAGAGCATTAAAAAGGGCTTTTACAGCCTCGATATTTTTAAAACACTGAGCCTGCCGCAAAATGAATCCTAACTTTTTAAAAGCTTTCTTACACAAGTCTTCGATGTGATTACGAAAGTTTAAATCATGCGTCATGCGTACCCCAAGATCGCGTACCTCCGATACGCGAGGCATTGCTGTCCCGTCTACTTCGTAACAATAGTAACGTGGTGCATGCAAGCGGGTATACGTCATTGTCGCACACTTCGATACGTTGAAGTACAGCTTATTCCTGCGACTCCATTCCACGACACGATCTATGTCACGCTGCAATGCCGCGCAATCTGCGTCATCCTTAACGGTGCAAAGCAACTTGAGGTCATCCGCGAATAACAAGCAGACGGCATCCTTGACCACGTTCGGAAGGTCGTTTATCATTATACTAAATTCCAGAGGTCCGAGGTTACTTCCTTGGCTAACACCCGAATATGTGCAATACGTGTTTGAAGCATGTCCAGCATACTGCACGTACTGGCGCCTGTTTCTCAAGTAGCTACTAAAGAACTCAAGAAGGCGCGGAGTGAAGCCGACGCCAGCAAATTTCTCAAGAAGCACGTCATTATCGACAGTATCGAACGCCTTCCTGAAATCAAAGTAAGCAACGTCGACCTGCCCCCTTGCGTCCAGCGACGGCACCACGTGCGACATGAAGCACAGTAAGTTAGTGGTGGTGCTGCGGCCCGGTCTAAACCCATGTTGCGCGTCCGAGAGTTGGGAGCGCATCTGTAAGTAAATTGACCTCTGCAGACTAGACTCGAAGACCTTCGCGAACGTTGACAGTATCGCCACCGGCCTGAAATCACCCACGTCTGACCCCGAGCCACCTTTTGGCACTGGTATGACTTTTGTGACCTTCCATGCATCGGGATAAGCGCATTCTGAAAGACATAAATTAAAAATATGCAGTAACGGCTCATCTAGTACCCTGCGAGCATCCTTTACCAGGTAGGGTGGTACCCCATCAGGTCCGGCAGAGCGCTTGGGCTTGAGGCGAGTGAGCGCGTGGCGCACATCTTCCAGCGTGAGCTGCGGCACATGCACGCGCGCGCCTCCTCCTCCACCGTCCGCCACCCGCGCCGCCGCGCGCGCGTCCAATTGAGGCGGGGTGGAACTATACACCGAATGGAAGTAGGATGCAAACTCCTGTGCACATTCATCGTCCGCTAACATATTGCCATTTTTTTTAATACGACTGTAGTTACTACGTTTCTCGCGTTTTGACTTTATAAAGTTCCAAAATGAACTCGGATCATCCGCGAGTCTCGATTGAACCCTATTTTGATACTCATCGTAAGTTGCGGTTATCTTAGATTTAACTAGCGCCCTGCAACGAGAGAACAGTTCATAATCACATCTAGATTTACTTTTTTTATAGGTTTTATGTAAAATAGCTTTTTCCTTAATGTCACGTATCAAGTCAGCCGTGTACCATTCTGGATAACAGTATCGAGGATCCACGGCCCTACGTTTTTTTCTGGGAGTGCAATTATCGATAACAGAATTGACAATATTATAAAATAGATTTAAAGCGTCCTCAGCATTATTAAGTTCATACAATGGATCCCAATTTACTGTAGCCAAAGTGGCATACAAATATTTAAAGTCCGCCTTGTTAAAGTTCCACAGCGGCCGAGTATCACTGTCTATGAGAGACGTTTGCGCGGAGAGGGGGGGCGGGCAGCGCGTGAGTCCTCTCTCACATCGTACACTCACGCTTAGCGGCGGGTGTTGTGCGTCCACACTCACGAGCGCCTCCGACTCGAGTTCGACACTCACTTTGCTTTCCGCGAAAGTTGTAAACACCAGATCTAATTGCCGATTATTACAGTTCGGGATAAAGTTACGCTGACTGAATCCACAAAAAGTAACAAAATACTCATAATAATTTTGTATTATAACCGATGTTGAACTCATGTTAAAATCACCTAATATCAGAACATGTTCATATGAAATACTAAGTTGTTCTATTATGTGAAACATATGTAAGTATTCCTTATCTGTACTTTTAGGGGGAATATACACGACGCTGCACATAAATAAACATTTATTCCGATGGTGAACTGTAGCGCATATTATTTCAAACGCCGCCTTCGACAAATCACCATCCTCGGGAAGAGTTATTCGCCTCAGCTCGAAGCCCGGGGCTGCCACCAGCATGGCACCGCCGTGCTTACGGCCGTCCATCCTGTCGCATCTCAGCAAGCTATAGCCGCGAGGAACCAGCTCTCCATCATGCGTGGAATCATTAAGACCTGTCTCTGTTATCGCATATAGGTCCGCCGAAGCTGAAGCTATACCTTTATAAAAAGTATTCAACTTAGTCCGTAGACCACGAGTGTTTTGATAGTATACTTCAATACTGATGTCTTCCGGAGTACGAGTTATTTGTTGGTCTCCGAAACCAGACCCATTCACTGAATTCAGCATTTACTGGCCAAGCATCCTTATGACAAACTTTTTCATAGTCCTTTTCAGGAATTCCAATTCGAAAAGAAGCATAATTCCGCTTTTGCTTATGCTTAATCTTTTCTACTATTATATCTTCATTACCACACACAGCTTTTACGTGTTCAGCTATCATTACTTCGGTAGTTTCGGGACTCAAGTACCAAACGTGCAGGTTATTTTTACGTTCACTCACAATTGCTTTTAGAGTACTCAGCTCAGCGTTGCCACCTTTTTGCACTTCTTTCAACTGTGTGTTCTTTCCGGACTTCTTATTTTTTACTATTGTCCAATCCTTATGAATGGTTTTGTTGTTAACGGCAGTTGACTCACTCTCCTCGTTTACAACAACAGCACCAACAATCGATGATGGTTGTACGACTACATTCATCTCCTTGCTCTGACTTGATGCCTGGTTAGGTTCTCTCTCTTTCGCTTTTCGGGTACGTTCAGTGCAAGTATCAGCCGCGCTGTTTCGTGTAGTTGCTTCACGTATTTCCTTCGCTGACGGAGCTCTAGCCTTACTCTTATCTGCGTACGATGTTGCACCCAAAAGTACCCCGGAAGAATTTACTCTGAAGAAAAGTTCTTCGATGACCTTTGTTTGCTCATTAATCATTTTTGACTGTTCCTCGATCTTCGTATTCTGCTTCCCAATCAGAGTAGTTTGAGCGTCAATTTTAGTTGTTAATAAAAATAGCTTTTCCTGTATCTCACTTAAAGATACTGCCATACATACTTCCTTATCGCGACAATCGTTACATTGAACCAGCTCCTGCTGTTCTTGTTTGGTTGGTGAGTTATCAGCTGTTTGTGTGTCTCCTAGAGAGCTGATATCCGACGGAGTGTCAAACATGTCTCTATTTTTAGATTCATTTGATACTGTACATTGTGGTCGCGCCTTCTTTCTTAGGGTAATATTTTCAGTAGTATTAGGAGAGCTATCATTAGTTTTGGGTGAGCACATGTTATTTGTAACTGACTTTGGTCTAGGTGTACAGGATAAACATCGCCAGCTCCGCTTAAGATTGTTGCCTTCTCTATACTGCGCTGATGTAATATTAGCGCAGAGATAATGTTGAGTACAGTTGCATATCATACATTTTATCACCTCATTCGTTCTTACGCCTTTATTGCAGGCGACACACAACATAATGAAGCCAAATAAATGGTATATGTATCTAGTTTACGTTCCTTGATATTTTGATGCTGATGTCCAAGTAGGAACAAAACTAATCTTTGTCCAGTCACCAGTGCATGGCTTGTTATTTTAGGGACTACTTCCGCCCTCTGTTGCAAAGAATATAGTACTCTTGCTCTGTTGTAATAGCGAGGTGAACGGAAGTGGATGGTAGACGGATGTTTCTCCGTGTTCAATGATGGTGGAGCTAGTACGTCGATTTTATGTTAGATGGCGGTGTAGTGCAATTTCGCTTTTAATTCGTAAATTGTTGTAATATGTATTGTGGATACTTTCTTTTATTTTAGGTTATGTTTTCGAACAGAACAATATTCTTCACATTAATTTAACTGTTAATAGGTAGTCATTTCTTAGTAAATCACGTTTGTTGTTACCTTAATCACTATCCCAATCCTTTTTCTCAGTTGTTTTCATCACTGAAAAAACAGTTTGTTGTAAGAAAGTTTTTATGGTTTTAACACTATTTTGACGGTCTAAAAGTTTTGATAACGATAATCCTCTTGAGTTGTACACTTATGTTTCCATAAAGGCTAAAATATGTGCATTTTGTAGGAAGCGACTGTATTTTTACAAATTTAAATCACGGAAGTCGTGAAGATGCCGCGCACTAAGTTAGTGCACTTACAGGTTAACAGTAAAGAGTTTTTGCGCTCATATTCACAGAGACCTAAGGTTAGGCTTGAGACTAGGTCTCACTTTTACATAGCAAAACCTAGATAGAACTCAACAATCATATTTTTCCCGAGACCATGCACTGTGCATCAGAGTCGTTGCTCCGCTGTATACATTAGTAGCATCCCCCCTTTCCCCTTGTCCACCATTTTTTATTTTCACCCCGTACGCTCTTGTGTCACTGACTGTAATTCTTCCTTTGATGTTTCTTTACACGATACTTATTACGTAGTTGCCCATTTCCATTATGTATTATCTATAGGAGCTGTATTTGCTATTATAGCTGGATTTATCCATTGATACCCATTAATTACAGGATTAACTTTAAAAAAGATGATTGATGTAATAAGAAGTTCACCAATAAAATAGGAATGACCACTTTTATATTCTACTATGTATTTTCGTATTCGGTTGCAATAATAAACAAAATGCGAAAGTTTGGGGCCTTCTTCTAGTAACGACGCAGGCTTACCACCTCAGAAGCGGATCCAATATGAGTAAACAGAGATAATTCTTATTTTATTAATTTATAATGAAAGGGGATTTCACAGGGAACAAACTATGGTGCATGTGTACCTTTCTAATAGTAAATTAATTTTTAGTTTCCTGGAACCAATTCAGTGGTTCCAGAGATTACCTCTTACATACAAAGAAACAAACAAATTTCACCTCTTTATATAATAGTGTAGATAAAGATAAGAATGAGAATGTAAAGATAAAAAAGGCGATGGAATTAATTGCCTGATATACCAAATAACAACCAGTAAATCACAAATGGCCACAAACCCAGACGATATTTAAATTAATTAGAGTTTTCGTCGTATCTGCATAAAGTATGACAAAAAAAAGAGAAATAATTTCGCAAATGACTTCCCAAGTCATAAACTCCAGGCTCTAATAATGAGAAAAAGAAAAAAGGATATCCCTACTGAAAGTACAAAGAATAAAAGTCAAGTGGAGAAAGTATTTTATAAAGTCCATCCAAATTAACCAGGGTACATACTATTGGCCTTAAGCCAAGCCCATCGTGACTTTATGCGGGAAATGAATGAAAAATTTGTAAAGTGTACATTGCTTGTAAGGTATGGGTTCTATATATTTTATGATCGATGCATAAGATAGGGGCCAGGGGGGACGCCCCCCTCAGAGCACCTAGTGCTCTGAGTAATATACTGGCATCATTTATATAAAATACATAAAAAGATTCTTTATCCTATTATAAGGCTTTATTTGTTTTATATGTTGGTCTGTACATGAACCCATTTATTATTTTCTCATTGATACTTGTTGGTGGCTTCATGAGTTGGAGCCGCCCCTCCCCCCAGCTTCAAATATTAGTAACGCCTAATGGATCGATGTCGTGCCTTTGATAAAACTTTACTTTAAACTCGATTACCCCAAAAAACTAGATTTTTTTTGACGCTAAGTGTAGTTGATGTTACTGCATCGACCCCAAGACTAAAAAAAAAGTTTAGTACCATTGAAACAAAATGCAAACTACCCCTTGAAAGCTTAGCTTTTTTTGCAGAGATCTCAGAAATTTGAGCGAGAACAAACGTTTTATTTTCAGAAATTATGTAGCTATACCATTATAAGGCGCATAGGCACGCCACTGTTTTAGTTCAAAATTTGATAACCCATTTCTCAGTTGTTTATAGACCAAAGTAACTATAAGAGCTCTATCATCGGTACGGATATTTTAAAATTACCCATTTTGCCAAAATTTTGAAATTTCGTTTTGCTTTATAGATGACAAGCTGGCTGGACAGATTTACATACAATCTTGTTTTCTTGCCTTAAATTGTACCTATACCAAAAATTAACATTTCGGTCAGATAGTGAGTTTATAAATGCCTGTATTAAACTATACGAGCTATAACGAAAAACAACAGAGAACCGGATCATCAAATTTTGTACTGAAGCGATGGCATGCAAAATAAAGATCCCACAAGGTTCCCATTTTTCACCAGAACGCTAGAAATGGTGATATATTCTGAAAAGGAAATAGGAATTTGCTTGCATTCCTATGCCATTCGAAGTCAGCCAGACGTTAAGGGGAGATAGAAAGAATTTCCTTGGAATTCTAGAGGTAAATGAGATCATTAGAGTTCATAAGCTCATTCATATTCATTTGAAAAAGTCGGTAAAGGGTATGTCATCGTTAAAAATGTAGAGAATCCGCCAAAGATTTCGTTACTACAAGGTGACATTTATTAATACAGTCAAATTCTTACTGGAGGCTAGGTAAGTGATCAGTATCATGAATAAATATTTTTTTTGCAAAACCTGAACAAGAAAGTTTTGACTTCCCATAGTATTGACTCAGGGCTGGGCTTATTGCGTCTGTAGGGAACAAAACATTATAATTATCGAATTTCCCAAAAAAGGTCATCGAACATCTTGATACCGACTGTATTTATCGAGTCTTCAATATTGATTTGGCTGCATAAATAAATGTCAATTTATGTATAGGTAGTCTATTACGCATTTTTTATGCATTTAGCTGAAGGCTGTTAGCAATACCTTATCACCGTGATATAAAAGGTCCTAAAATAATAAGTACAATTAATTCTAGGGAAGATCATGTATCGTTTACTGATCAAATTCCAGAAGAAGAAAAAAAAATTGCGCGAATATTTTTTCACTTCCCAGTACAAAGTGGTTCAATCAGCTGACTAAATTTCTATGGAAAAGCAAAAAAAAAGTACGCTCAAAAAATATTTTTTTCCTTGGAGTGTGCTCTAATAGGGATACTCTATCATCTGTTAATTTTTTTTCACTTTGAATTGTAGGACCTTATATACATGAATTTCTTTTTTCAAATAATAGGGCCCTGAAAACTAAGCTGCTATTTTAGAAACGTCCTTTTTTATTATTAGTGAAACCAAGCATTTAGTATCCTAAAATTATTTTTTTAAATACTTGGTTGCGCTACCATTCAGGTTAAAAAAATCTTTTCAATACTTACAAAAGCTTTTTAATTTTAAAAGTTGTACGTCTTATAAAGATGCATGATTTACTATCACGCCCGCTTGTACACTTGACTCTTGAGTCTTTTTGAACTTGTAAGGTAAAACCGCTACGTAACGTCAGGTACACCTTTAAAAGATATATGATATTTTCTCAAATAAGATTGTCAACAGTCGCTTGTCGTTTTTGTTCTAAGGGTAAAATTATAGTATGAAAATACAATTTTACGTCCTCCGATGAACTTCATACATCTATAAGTTTTTGTTCTTTTGCAAACGCATTTTTATTGCCTTACATTGTTTAAAAAAGCACTATGCCATATATGTCAAAAACACGTACTTCCTGACTAGTTTTACTTTAGGCTTCGTCAAGCCTCGACCTGCTAACTCATCTCGTCACACCCTACTTTCCGGCCATCTGCATTAATGTACTAATATTGCATTATTAGACCTGTTAAGAGAATAGGTTCCGATTGCATTGATCGCTGTTACTCCATGCCGAAAAACCTGCAGTGCGAGAGGGACGAATTCTGGAAAATTATCAAAATGACAATTATTATCACGAGTTTTATTATTAAAAAAAAAACTGAAGTTTGTATCAAATATCTGTTCGGATAACAGTATAACAAAGTTTATACAGATTTTAATTAATAAATAATATAATATGATTTTGCTCAAATAATGTTAAAACTCGACATGAAACCATTTTTTGGAGTCATCTTTGATTTTTTATTGCTCAATGTTGGAATTACGTCTGAAGATTCTGTTTCGATAAGAGTGTACATTATATTCTTGACAGAAGTCCAAATTTTTTTCAAATATCTAGTATTGCTAGATTCTTCAAACAAGGAAGAATAAATTATGGTTTTTCGGAACCTATCCTCTTAAAATTAGTAAATAGAAAAACTCAATAGACGCGGCGTCTGAACAGCAAGAACCCCCTTTGTAACCTTTTTAAAAAAATCTAAGCCGTTATTGAAAGCCGCAACTAGGTACGACTATTTCTCAAGTTAACTCCATCCATTTCATTATCACTGTTTATTTGCCTCATCAGGGGTGAATAAAACTATTTTCCGAGTTAATAAATGAGTGGGAAGGCTAACAATGGTTGAAATGGCGCCGCAGTATAATTGAGGATCGACCCAACAAATGCTGATGTCGGATTTTTCTCGCTCTCTTGCATTTTGTCTGGAAACCCCTTTTTAGGGTTACATTGTCAACATGGCAAAAGGATATTCATCTTGAAATTACATTTTTGGCAGCTTGACTTATTTGAAAGATATTTCCGCAGCATCTATAGGTACTACTAATACGTGAATAAACTAAAATTTCGTGTCATACAATGAATATTTTTTAAACATTTTATAAAACTGAAATCTCCGAGTCTCCTTGAACAATCCCGCGTTTGTTTATGTACCTATATGTATGTATGAATGTTTGTTTGACAATAACTCGAGTTCCTATGATCGGAATGTCATCAAATTTGGCAGGCGAGTAAAAATGAAATGGATGATTGATTGTACTGGGGTTAAAATTAAAAACTTTAGATTTTATGTCTTTCCGTCTGTTTGTATGTATTTGTATGGTTTTGTTTATTATCATTGTAGTAACCCTAGTAAACACATAGGATAAAGGGATGTTCATCAAATAACGCCCAAGCCAAAAACGGGGCAAAGATTGATTCGAGCTGAGCGGCGGGCAAAGGCTAGTTTTTCTTACATCTGGACGTTATTTGCATTTAAAATTATTTTTGTAAGTAGATAATTCGTTATTAAACTAAAGAATTTCACCTAAGCTACACATCAAGCTACTTAATCTAAGTACTAATTTATGCCGCAAAATTAATTCCAACGAATTTTTCGCTATCTTTTTCGCTTAAGGCTTAAGACAAATAGCTACCGAACCATCGACGATGTAAGAGTAAACACTTTGGACCACATCCGCTCAGATTCACCCCCGCGTAATCTCTAACAGCACTGCGAAATTTAAGCTTCTGCGTGTTGTGATTACTGCAACTTTATGGAAGTTTACGTAGAACATTTTTATTTTCAACTAGCCTTTGAACACGACTTCGCTCGCATTTATCCAGTCTTTGCCCCGTTTTCGGCTTAGGCGTTATTTTCTAGCCTTTGTATTGGCTAGGGTCACTACGATGATAATTTAAAAAAACCGCATCCAAATCCGTTGAGTGGTACTCAAGTTAAAACGGAACATACATACACACAGACATACAAACAGAAAAATATCCAAAAATCGTGGTTTTGGCCTCAGTACAATACTATAGGTAATAATAGGCATAATGACTAAAAAAATGTTATTAGTCCGTCAGTTAGATTATCAGAAAATATTGGACACGTATTTTTTTTTTTCAATTAAACAAACAATGATGAAGATATAGCCAGCTGAATTTCCGCGTAACGTCACATCTAGGTACAATTTTACTTAGAAGTGACGTCATCTTCCCCCACTCTCAACTTTGACGCGCTTTATCTCTGTCGTTTTTTGTTTGATTGACAAAAAAAATACGTTTCTAATATTTTTTGATAATCTAAATGACGGACTAAATAGAATAATATTTTGTTTACCCTGTGTACAAGCCTATTCTAATAACCCATTTCATTTAAAATTTAGCGAAAATGTTCAATGTAAAGACACGACTTTTTATTGATTGGTACGTTTCATGGACGATTTTTCTATGGTACAATATTAAACTTTTTATTTAATTAAAGTATATTTAGGTACATCATAGAATAAAAACATAAATAAACTAATTACCTACAAATAAATAATAATCTAAAATATCAATAAATAAATCTAAAAGCTAAAAATGAAAAACGGGGTCCAGGTCGCTGCCCCTCGGTAGGGTGCCCAGAATGCTGGCTACATTACCTCTCTGGATGGCCAGACTAATTCTCTGGCCGAGATAAGCACTACCAACGCTCTGATCACCCGAGATGTGTCGCGTCGGCAGGCGCGATGAAAGTTCCTCATATAGTTTTCATATTAAACGAAAGATAAATAAAATAAAATAATAATTTTACACTGTAAAATAAAATATAGACTGCTATGAAACCACATAATCTACTGATCATACTGAACAACTTTCCCATATAAACATAAACATACCCGCGTATAGTACTTGGTTTCATTCATAAAAGCAGTCCGATTACGTAGTAATTATAGTAGTATAGTAGAAGTATTTGTTTAGATTTAGGTATTGTAGTAGATAGGGTAAACTGTAGAGGTTGATCAGTATTCAGCGTCTGTCTTTGAGACAATCATACAAATATAAAAGATTGAGGGAGTAAAACGATAGTTTTAGAGTTAAAACAATTTTAATTTTGATTTCAGGAAGACTTAACAAAGGTCAAATATTTGATAACTAGTTTTTGCCCGCGGCTCCGCCCGCGTTGAAGAGATTTTCGTGGAAATGAGAAAATCAAAAGAATAGGATTTTTTGAACGACTATGTGCAACAGTCACCATATTTTACCAAAGCGCAAATAAATACCAATCAAATAAGCCAAAACTCGAGATCCCGTATTCATGCACCTTCCATGTTCTATTACTCTTCTTTAGTCACCCCCTATTTCTTTTACTTTTCTTCAATGTTCAGACACAGCGGTTTTTACTGTTTTATTATAAGTATTTATTGATTGATCTTGATAATGTGAATTCGCAAAAATGCATTTTTAAGACATTTTTCCACCGATAATTTTTCATGATATTCATAGTCGTGGTACTTTTACATATATATCTAGGATGAATTAATTCGTCCACGTTTTATATTATTATAATTTGTTGGTGTGTATGTAGGGGTAGTCTATGGAACAATTCAACTGATTTTGAAAATTCTTTCTTTTATAAATAACGGTCTTACTTGGACAGAGGCTATAGCTTGTTCCCTGGATACAGGAAGTTCCTCACAGATGTCGTCATTAATTATATTCGCGTGGGTGAAACCGCGGGCAAAAGGCCAGTAAATAATAAAAACAAGTCTGTTTCTATTATTACTATCAAAGTAGATGACTGATGATGTTTGCTAAAAGCTTGGGTCCGATCCTCAAAGTATTCAAAAGCCCTTTCAACCTTTCCTTTGCTCCCTTTTGGAATAAACAACGACTTATTTTGAAAAAGAGATTGTACTACCATCACAAAATGTAACTCTTGTAACAACGTTCCAGTGTTTGTGTGTAGGCTATAAGTGTGGTAAATTACTTTAAAAAAAACGGAAAATCCAACTAATATTATAAATGCGAAAGTTTGGATAGATAGATGTTTGTTACTCCGCCGTAGCTACTGAACCGATCAGGCTGAAATTTTGCATGAATGTAGTTCTAGACCTGGAATATATAGGGACAGAGATGGAGTCAGACGTATAAATTTACTAAAATTAGAAATCAAATACGTACATATAAAATTTGGTCAAAAAATATTAACATATTCGATAGGAGTACGCAAAAACTAATAAACGCGTGCAAAGCCGCGAACTAAGCTAGTCTATTTACATGTACAGTAATACATTCGTGACCAAATCATAGAATTGAACATTTCACGAAATAAACGACCATTTCATGAAATGATCGCATTTCAAGAAATAGTCAACTGTCACTGACCAGATCATTAAATGTTCAACGTTTAACGATTTGGTCAGCGACGTTCGATTATTTCATGAAATACGATCATGTCATGAATTAGTCGACTATTTAATGAAATGTTCGACGTCACCTCGCTCCGCTCCGCTTCGATTGGCTCCTGAATTTATATTCACAAGCAGGTTGCTTCGCTCGCCGTCGCACCTACTTTGGTCCAGGAAAAACTATAAACCGCATCGCACAAACAATAACAATGCGCCATCAGCGCCGCTAGTGGTGAATAAATGTAACTATTATTACGAATGATATAATATTAAACGATGTTTGACCAGATTATGAAATGGTCTTGTGTTAGTTGATTATATCGTCAAACGATCTCTATTTATTGATTTGGTCAATCTATATCATGAAATGGTCAAGAAACATCGTAATATTTCATGAAATGTTCAATTTTATGATCTGGTCACGATATGTATATAAATTTATCTATATTTACACTATTGTATAAAGAGGAAAGATTTGTTTGTTTGGGGTAATCTCTGGAACTACTAAACTGATTCTTTAAATTTTTTCTTTTGTAAAAAGCTACATTCCATCCATCCATCAGCCCGTTTCATCCACTGCTGGACATAGGCCTTTCCAGGATTTCGCCACTCTTGGTGGTCCTCCTGGAACAAATGCCCATACTCACACACGCTGGGAAGGCGGGTTGGTGAGCGCGGTGCCGAAACCTTTGCACCAGTGACGCCGCTGCCCATCACCAGTCTGTTTTATATAAGGCCTGGCAATTGGGGATGGATATACCGCCATCCATCGGTCCCAGGCAATGGTGGGCCGCCTGGTTTTGACTGAGAGCTGTCCTCTTACTCTCCCCCGAATAACTTCAGGAGGATTTGCGAGTAAGATGGTGGTACCTCCACAGTCAAGCCTGGCATCAGCTCTACCACCTATAAAAAGCTACATTATCGCTGAGTAATAAAAGCTACATTTTATTTTAATGTAATTAAGCTTTCAGTTTGAAAATTCAATTTGTAAATCAAGTCGGGAGAAAAAGCGCTGCTTGGCTGTTATATCGGCGTGCGTTGACCACATGGTTAGTGATACGTGATAAAACCGGTAGTTTTTTTTACGGGAAAACTGTATCAATTTAATTTGACCATAGATTTCATATACAACGATCCTGACACACCTCTTGCTAATATTATGTTTGAAAAAAATATTAAAGCCAGGTTTAAACATAGACAAATTAATACTATGGTTTAAGTAATGATTTTGTCCTGAACGGGAAAACTAAATCAGTTTAATTTGGCTACAGATTTACATCTACAACGATCCGCACACACCTCTTGGTAATAATATTTGGCTTGAAATAGTTATTACAGCCATGTTTAAGCATAGATAAATTAATAAAGGTATAAGTTAATGATTTTCAACCATACGGGAAAACTGTATCAGTTTAATCTAACTACAGATTTCCATCTACAACGATCTTGACACACCTTTTGCAAACTTTTTAGCTGACTTCAAAAAAGGAAAACTTTCTCAGTTTGACTGTATTTTCTCATTTGTTTTTTTTTGGGTATGTATGGATGGAGTACCATCACTCCGTCATTTCTTAACCGTTTTGTAAGATTATTTTTTTGTTTCGAAGGCTGTACTTCAGTTTTATTTTAATCTAATGATAGTCTTCAGAGATAGGCAGTAGAATTCCTTAACTGATGAAAGCATATCACTCGATATTGAGACAAATGCTTTGTACCAGGATGCTGTTACGGAGTCTTATTTGAAAATTGTCATGAACCCATCTGACCTTCGATCCTGACCTCATCACCATATTTCCCCTCAATAGATGACAGTACATAAGTCGATAATTCGGCAGTCACTTTGTGTAAGCGTCCTAATTGCAGGATATTACGTAAAATTTGTCATTATACCACCTGACCTTCGAAACTGACCTCATCACTTTGTGTTAGTGTGCTAATTACAGGATATTAATTGAAAATATTCCTTATTGAAATTGAATACTCCGCCACCATAGAACTCCTCAACGGATGACAGCACATAATTCAAGATTGTGGCAATCACCATGTGTTAGTGTACAGTGTTGCTGGGTATTACTTGAAAATTGAAATTTATGCCACTTGACCTACGAATCTGAAACTCTTCAATGGATGACAGCACAAAACATGAGATTGAGACAATCACTTTGTGTTAGTGTGCTAATTACAGGGTATTAATTGAAAATATTCCTTATTGAAATTGAATACACCGCCACCATAGAACTCCTCAACGGATGACAGCACATAATTCAAGATTGTGGCAATCACCATGTGTTAGTGTACAGTGTTGCTGGGTATTACTTGAAAATTGAAATTTATGCCACTTGACCTACGAATCTGAAACTCTTCAATGGATGACAGCACAAAACATGAGATTGAGACAATCACTTTGTGTTAGTGTGCTAATTACAGGGTATTAATTGAAAATATTCCTTATTGAAATTGAATACACCGCCACCATAGAACTCCTCAACGGATGACAGCACATAATTCAAGATTGTGGCAATCACCATGTGTTAGTGTACAGTGTTGCTGGGTATTACTTGAAAATTGAAATTTATGCCACTTGACCTACGAATCTGAAACTCTTCAATGGATGACAGCACACCATTAGCGATAGCAAGAATCGCTTTGTTTTAGAATGTTAATTGTGACATCAAACAATAACTATACTACTAGTATACTACTTAAAAATTGTCATAATACCATCTTGACCTTCGTTTCATAAGCACAACGCGCTTACATATTTGCCCATATTTCACAATTCAACTCGTTATTATTATTGATACGATAAGAATCCTCAACGGGGTGTCAGAGGTGTTTCCAAGTGCAAAGTGTAAAATGCAAGTTACAGTCCACACTTGGTACACTCGCTTTACACCAAAAATTGTTACCACAAATGGACCAACAGCTTATTGTACCTTTCGAAGCACGCAGAGCTCTAGGTGAGCAGGCGAGCGCTCTACCACTCGTGGTCACATATAAACTAATTTTCATAAAAACCAAAATTCAAAGTCAAATACGTAAATATCTATACTATTTATCTTATCTTATCTTATCTAATAAAAAGTACAAAAATTTGTATACAGGTGATTAGTAATTAGATGCAATCCTTTGAAGGGGTTGCAGAAGAGAATAAATGCAGTCGATTCGACTAGATAATGCCTTATGCAAAACTATTTCTGAGATATTTTGAATTTAAGTATTTTTTCTAAAGTAAACCTTAAAAATATATATTAAAAAAACCAGCCAACAATTTAAAATTTGTTTATTTGTTTCGCTTCAAACAATAACCCTAAAATGCACATTATTGACGTAATCCTTGACACTATGCTTTTAAAGTTTGCCGTCTAAGGTTCAAGCCATACAGAAGCGGCACGGCGCGCATCGAGCGCGGGGCGTCATTAAAATTTTGTACTAAACGCATGGAAATAAAGTCGCAATTTGAACACACCGAATGGTATGTTTCAGGTGGTGTCGGGCGTGGAACGGGCGTCCGTACGATACTTCAAATTGCGACTTTATTTCCATGCCTTTTGTACGAAATTTGAATGAGGCCCATTTCTGTGTGGCTTGCACCTAACAAATATTCGAGAAACTTTTCGAACCATGTTGCAGATAGACAAATACCCAAGTTCTACTTCGAGGGTTTTTCTTCTTGGCGGAACCCTACAAAAGTAAATTCACCAGGACATAAAATAGAAGTAGGTGTTTGAAGAGTGGATTGTAGCAAGAAATGGTAAGTTCCTTACAGAACCTTCGTGAGATGGTTCTTTCGTCATTAAGGGTGAGATACTCTAACCATAACCGCAAAGACAAAATCGTCTTTATCATGTGACAATAAGACTGCAATCCAAATGGCAAAAAAGGTTAGTTAGAAGGTAAGAGTGCCAAGCCAATTAGGTTAGTCGATTCTGAAACGAAGGTTTTTATACTAAGGCACCGCCTTCTTCTTAGCTGGGAAAGTGATTGAAATTATATATTTTTTTTTAGGGTTTAATACATGAAAATAAAAACGGGAAACAGAAAATAATTTTAACATATAGGTACCTCTCGCCGTTTCTGCGTGGTAAATGTAGTCTAATGGAATACAACAATAATGTTTCTAATTTAATATTATAATTTTTAGGATCTTACAACGGTACACTTTTAAATTCTGAATTGGCAAAAATAAAAATGTCAAATAATGTATGTAAACTGTGGGACTTAGTTTTTTGTAGATCCTAAAAATCTATATGGGGAGAAATACATACATCTATTTAATAACCAATTCCAAGACGAAAGATTTTCCGTAAATCGTGTAATTCGCATCAGTGAAAGAGTTAAATATAAATAGCTTTTCATGAGCTAATGTTGTTGAACTTACCACACATTAGTAGTATACGTATTGGTTAAGGTAATTAAACGACCTAATCAAAATGAACATTGTGGCTTTGTTTGACTCATTAGTCCGTGAACAAAGCTTATTTGCCTTTTTGATTGATTGTCGGTCTGTTCCGTTATCTGACCATCAATACTGCGGAGATTAGAGATAGACTTAGCCTCCTATAACATCAACAACATCAATAACCCAATTTTTACTTTGGCCTGTTGTCTGATTTCTTAGTACCTACTATGTTAGATGGACTAAAAAGTCAATAATTAATTATCGGCCTGCTCTCTCTTCTATTTTGAATATCAATACAGTGTAGGTGGACTTAATCAAGATAGACGGACTTAGCTTGCAATACGTCAATGGCCCAATTTTCGTTTTGCCCTGTTGCCTGCCTATAAGTACTTTGTAGACGAACTTAGCTTCCAATACGTCAATGACCCAATTTTAGGTCTGCTCTGTTGTCGCCTATCAGTACTTTGTAGACGAACTTAGCTTCCAATACGTCAATGGCCCAATTTTCGTTTTGCCCTGTCGCCTGCATATAAGTACTTTGTAGACGAACTTAGCTTCCAATACGTCAATGACCCAATTTTAGGTCTGCTCTGTTGTCGCCTATCAGTACTTTGTATACGAACTTAGCTTAAAATATGTCAATGGCCCAAATTTTTTATTTGCCCTGTTGCCTGCCTCATCAGCTCCGTTTAGACGGACTTAGCCTTTAATACTTACCTCAATAGCCCATATTGGGTTGGATAAATTTGAGAGAAAATATTTTTGAATTAAACCAATTTTATGTTTTATTTGGTTATTTCGTTCACAAAATTATTAAATATAATTCTCATTCTCATTCTCATGGATATTTAATTTTGCATTAAATGTCATTCGTAAGGCTGAAAAGTTTGTTTGAAATAACCTTCACATCAAAAATTTCTGGTATAGGATCTGTTAACACATTCAAACAAAATCGTTTTATGCTAGCAATACGCTTTTTGTATGTAGTGCTTTTGCTAATCGTATTTTTCTTGCAATTTGAAGTGATGTTAGTTATATTTTTGATTAAACCAATCAAAAAGGTTTTTTGGGTGTTTACGTACAACACGTACTAAAACACCCAAATAACCTTTGTTAATGCTATAGCGAAACCAGTAAGGAAAATAATATAAATAAGTGGACAAGTACAAGTGCTTTTTAATCAAAAATGTATCAAAAGTTTCACCAAGTGCCAACAATCACAAGCATCAACTCCGATGTTAGTTATGTCTTACGGTCTAATTAAATTAATGGATTGTCAATATAATTGCAGAAGAATGTGTTTGGTTATTGCGACGTGTAATTTTAATTGTAAATGTAAGTATGCTTTATTCAATACAAAAAATAGTGGTAAACTGGTGATATTTAACAGAAAAATTGACGAATGTAATTATTATTTCAACTGGAAGTTGATAGTTGAGATTGTCGGTACTTGGTGGAATTTATCAAACATTGTTGTGATAAAAAAACACTTGTACTTTTCCACAGATAATATTTAATTCTACACTACCCAACCGATTTCACTATATAAGCATCATCAGGGGCTTTTTAATTACATAATTTTATATATAATTATTTATTTAAACAATCTTTCTGTTGCTAGATGTCCGTGCAAACGTAGTGTAGAATTAAATATTATCTGTGGAAAAGTACAAGTGTTTTTTTATCACAACAATTATTTCAACTGTTTATGTGATAAATAATAAAAATTCTGGTAGATTATGTTCCAAAAAATGTATATTTATAATATCTCCGCAATTTTTTCAGCAAAAATATTGTATTAGAATGACAGTTTGAGCTCTTTGAAGTTGACAATGTGATTATTTTTCTGTAAACGAGGTGTAGGAGATTAATCACTACCGAAAATATAAAGTAGTATTTGCAAATATGCCACATTATTGTTTAATTCGAAAAATTGGTTCAGGTTTAATTTGTATTCAACAGTAATAAAATCTTTTTAAATGGTAGATATGGCGCTGGAAATTTTTGATTTTCGCATGAAAATGTAGGCTGCCTCTTAAGACTTACAATGATTTCATAAATTAAGGAAAATTTAAATTTGAAATCATAGACCAATCAGTTTTTATAAAATTTATATAAAAAATATAATTTCATCTCCCATAATTTAATATTCATGAAATTAGCATTAAAATAAATACTGTAAAAGCATTTGTTTTGAAAACTTAAGAAAGAATTATTTTTCTATTAATTTATACTAAAATATTTTTTTTATATTGAATTCCCCAAAAAGGCTATATTTATAAGGCTATATTATAAAAAAATATAAATCCATTATGCCATACAGGTAAAATGCCTGATTTTTTTTACGTTAATAAAGTCAAATATTTTTTGTCCAGCTACCTGATAGTTAATTCTTGTCATTACAATGGAACTTTCATTCCTAAAGAGGAATAATTACAGAGTAAAATTCTTAATTTATGCCCTCAATTCTGACAGACTAATTAAAACTTTGAGCAACTTTGAACAAGCACTTGATTATCCGCTCCCTCTTTTTTTGGTTACTTAATTGCGGTGACATTTCAGTACGAATTATAAACAAAGTACACAAATCACCCTCATTAAAAAAAACTGTTTTTAACATATTTTTCATATCTGTAAAATTTACGTGGATTACTCACAGTTTCGATTTATACAAAGAGCTCTTCGTGAGCGGTCGCTAGAATATGACCTCAGCACTATTTCAAAACTATCGCGGGCTTTTCGTGTAAATCTAAACAAAGTCATACAAAATTATTTTTATTATGAAAAGGATCATATAGAAAATATATTTCTCCGTCAAGAATCATCACAACAAATATACGACACAAATTAGAAGTTGCCTTAGTCAAGTTCGCGAAACCGATCACTGCCGAATTGAGTGTTACTTAGAAATAAAAAAGTGTTTTACTGCTTTAGGCAAAAATTATCTTTATACCAATGCAATAGGTTGAAAAATTATCACACTCAGCTTGGAAATATTAGGCTTCACAAAATTAGCTAAGTTGTGTCGTGCTGTTATGTGCACGCAAGTACATGCTAAAACTGCAGACATTTACTGAAAACCCTGCTTCATTCTGTCCAATAACTATAAATTCGTCCCAACTGTGAAAAGAAACATTGTAATCATTCCACAAGAAAACTCATTTAAATTGAGCCAAGTCCTCGCTTCGGATGCCATTAGCTTGGTGAATCTGACAGAAGTTCATTTGTCGCTTAGAGTAATGGTCCATCTAGGATGATCTGACTCCGCACAGTTGACACATTAAGTGGTCCGCGAGTCGCATTAGCCGTTCCTAGACGTTTAGTTTGTAGATTTGTCACAGATCTCTTTGACGGATAGCATTTAGATCTTTTTACCCTCCCCCGTAGGAAAAATAATCAATATTTAGGTTCCAACCGAAGCCTGGTCCACTAACGAAATGATGTACTGGATTTCGTATGGAGCACTAAAATCAGGCATTTTTCCATATACACGAGTACATTAAAATAAAACCCATATACATAATTACCATTTAACAAAATCTTAACAATGAACACATAGCGATAGATATATGTAGTTATGTAACATATTATAAAGATATCATGAATTATTCTGAAATCATCCCGAACATTTTTTTTTTTTTTTTTTTTTATTTACTAATAACTAAACAATATTATGACAGGTTAACCTAAAGCAATATTGTTAAAAATTAAAAAAGAAGAATCTGAAAACCTATGATCTTAACAGACATGAAAATATAAGCTACATAAAAAATATTAACTAAATCACTTATTACATATCATCTACTTAACCTATTTACATAACAAACACAGTGCTACTCTTGTAAAGTCAGTCAGCGAACAGTAAAAAACGTCAATATCTGTCTCCTGATCAATTTTATTCAAAAATCGGATAGCTGTCGTAACTGGTGCCTCCTTCAGCATATTTGTCCGCACGATAGGCTCATAGAACAGCTTGTGGGTTCTTGCTCTTTGGTAATTATTCGGCACAAACAGCCCTATCGACAGTAACACCTGTGGATTATCTTGTTTTCCACGAATAAGTTTGAAGAAATAGACTACTAGCGCCAGGTTTCTTCTCACTTCAAGCTTACTGTATCCAACCATACCCAAAATAAATAGGGTTGGATACATAAGTGGAAAGAAAGGGTAAACTCCATATAATTTAAAATACACAAACCTTATAAATTTATTTAAAATTTTCTCCAGCATGTAGTTATATTTAGCTTCATGTGGATTCCAAATAATTGCACTCGTTTCGATTCGGCTCCGAACAAGAGCATTAAAAAGGGCTTTTACAGCCTCGATATTTTTAAAACACTGAGCCTGCCGCAAAATGAATCCTAACTTTTTAAAAGCTTTCTTACACAAGTCTTCGATGTGATTACGAAAGTTTAAATCATGCGTCATGCGTACCCCAAGATCGCGTACCTCCGATACGCGAGGCATTGCTGTCCCGTCTACTTCGTAACAATAGTAACGTGGTGCATGCAAGCGGGTATACGTCATTGTCGCACACTTCGATACGTTGAAGTACAGCTTATTCCTGCGACTCCATTCCACGACACGATCTATGTCACGCTGCAATGCCGCGCAATCTGCGTCATCCTTAACGGTGCAAAGCAACTTGAGGTCATCCGCGAATAACAAGCAGACGGCATCCTTGACCACGTTCGGAAGGTCGTTTATCATTATACTAAATTCCAGAGGTCCGAGGTTACTTCCTTGGCTAACACCCGAATATGTGCAATACGTGTTTGAAGCATGTCCAGCATACTGCACGTACTGGCGCCTGTTTCTCAAGTAGCTACTAAAGAACTCAAGAAGGCGCGGAGTGAAGCCGACGCCAGCAAATTTCTCAAGAAGCACGTCATTATCGACAGTATCGAACGCCTTCCTGAAATCAAAGTAAGCAACGTCGACCTGCCCCCTTGCGTCCAGCGACGGCACCACGTGCGACATGAAGCACAGTAAGTTAGTGGTGGTGCTGCGGCCCGGTCTAAACCCATGTTGCGCGTCCGAGAGTTGGGAGCGCATCTGTAAGTAAATTGACCTCTGCAGACTAGACTCGAAGACCTTCGCGAACGTTGACAGTATCGCCACCGGCCTGAAATCACCCACGTCTGACCCCGAGCCACCTTTTGGCACTGGTATGACTTTTGTGACCTTCCATGCATCGGGATAAGCGCATTCTGAAAGACATAAATTAAAAATATGCAGTAACGGCTCATCTAGTACCCTGCGAGCATCCTTTACCAGGTAGGGTGGTACCCCATCAGGTCCGGCAGAGCGCTTGGGCTTGAGGCGAGTGAGCGCGTGGCGCACATCTTCCAGCGTGAGCTGCGGCACATGCACGCGCGCGCCTCCTCCTCCACCGTCCGCCACCCGCGCCGCCGCGCGCGCGTCCAATTGAGGCGGGGTGGAACTATACACCGAATGGAAGTAGGATGCAAACTCCTGTGCACATTCATCGTCCGCTAACATATTGCCATTTTTTTTAATACGACTGTAGTTACTACGTTTCTCGCGTTTTGACTTTATAAAGTTCCAAAATGAACTCGGATCATCCGCGAGTCTCGATTGAACCCTATTTTGATACTCATCGTAAGTTGCGGTTATCTTAGATTTAACTAGCGCCCTGCAACGAGAGAACAGTTCATAATCACATCTAGATTTACTTTTTTTATAGGTTTTATGTAAAATAGCTTTTTCCTTAATGTCACGTATCAAGTCAGCCGTGTACCATTCTGGATAACAGTATCGAGGATCCACGGCCCTACGTTTTTTTCTGGGAGTGCAATTATCGATAACAGAATTGACAATATTATAAAATAGATTTAAAGCGTCCTCAGCATTATTAAGTTCATACAATGGATCCCAATTTACTGTAGCCAAAGTGGCATACAAATATTTAAAGTCCGCCTTGTTAAAGTTCCACAGCGGCCGAGTATCACTGTCTATGAGAGACGTTTGCGCGGAGAGGGGGGGCGGGCAGCGCGTGAGTCCTCTCTCACATCGTACACTCACGCTTAGCGGCGGGTGTTGTGCGTCCACACTCACGAGCGCCTCCGACTCGAGTTCGACACTCACTTTGCTTTCCGCGAAAGTTGTAAACACCAGATCTAATTGCCGATTATTACAGTTCGGGATAAAGTTACGCTGACTGAATCCACAAAAAGTAACAAAATACTCATAATAATTTTGTATTATAACCGATGTTGAACTCATGTTAAAATCACCTAATATCAGAACATGTTCATATGAAATACTAAGTTGTTCTATTATGTGAAACATATGTAAGTATTCCTTATCTGTACTTTTAGGGGGAATATACACGACGCTGCACATAAATAAACATTTATTCCGATGGTGAACTGTAGCGCATATTATTTCAAACGCCGCCTTCGACAAATCACCATCCTCGGGAAGAGTTATTCGCCTCAGCTCGAAGCCCGGGGCTGCCACCAGCATGGCACCGCCGTGCTTACGGCCGTCCATCCTGTCGCATCTCAGCAAGCTATAGCCGCGAGGAACCAGCTCTCCATCATGCGTGGAATCATTAAGACCTGTCTCTGTTATCGCATATAGGTCCGCCGAAGCTGAAGCTATACCTTTATAAAAAGTATTCAACTTAGTCCGTAGACCACGAGTGTTTTGATAGTATACTTCAATACTGATGTCTTCCGGAGTACGAGTTATTTGTTGGTCTCCGAAACCAGACCCATTCACTGAATTCAGCATTTACTGGCCAAGCATCCTTATGACAAACTTTTTCATAGTCCTTTTCAGGAATTCCAATTCGAAAAGAAGCATAATTCCGCTTTTGCTTATGCTTAATCTTTTCTACTATTATATCTTCATTACCACACACAGCTTTTACGTGTTCAGCTATCATTACTTCGGTAGTTTCGGGACTCAAGTACCAAACGTGCAGGTTATTTTTACGTTCACTCACAATTGCTTTTAGAGTACTCAGCTCAGCGTTGCCACCTTTTTGCACTTCTTTCAACTGTGTGTTCTTTCCGGACTTCTTATTTTTTACTATTGTCCAATCCTTATGAATGGTTTTGTTGTTAACGGCAGTTGACTCACTCTCCTCGTTTACAACAACAGCACCAACAATCGATGATGGTTGTACGACTACATTCATCTCCTTGCTCTGACTTGATGCCTGGTTAGGTTCTCTCTCTTTCGCTTTTCGGGTACGTTCAGTGCAAGTATCAGCCGCGCTGTTTCGTGTAGTTGCTTCACGTATTTCCTTCGCTGACGGAGCTCTAGCCTTACTCTTATCTGCGTACGATGTTGCACCCAAAAGTACCCCGGAAGAATTTACTCTGAAGAAAAGTTCTTCGATGACCTTTGTTTGCTCATTAATCATTTTTGACTGTTCCTCGATCTTCGTATTCTGCTTCCCAATCAGAGTAGTTTGAGCGTCAATTTTAGTTGTTAATAAAAATAGCTTTTCCTGTATCTCACTTAAAGATACTGCCATACATACTTCCTTATCGCGACAATCGTTACATTGAACCAGCTCCTGCTGTTCTTGTTTGGTTGGTGAGTTATCAGCTGTTTGTGTGTCTCCTAGAGAGCTGATATCCGACGGAGTGTCAAACATGTCTCTATTTTTAGATTCATTTGATACTGTACATTGTGGTCGCGCCTTCTTTCTTAGGGTAATATTTTCAGTAGTATTAGGAGAGCTATCATTAGTTTTGGGTGAGCACATGTTATTTGTAACTGACTTTGGTCTAGGTGTACAGGATAAACATCGCCAGCTCCGCTTAAGATTGTTGCCTTCTCTATACTGCGCTGATGTAATATTAGCGCAGAGATAATGTTGAGTACAGTTGCATATCATACATTTTATCACCTCATTCGTTCTTACGCCTTTATTGCAGGCGACACACAACATAATGAAGCCAAATAAATGGTATATGTATCTAGTTTACGTTCCTTGATATTTTGATGCTGATGTCCAAGTAGGAACAAAACTAATCTTTGTCCAGTCACCAGTGCATGGCTTGTTATTTTAGGGACTACTTCCGCCCTCTGTTGCAAAGAATATAGTACTCTTGCTCTGTTGTAATAGCGAGGTGAACGGAAGTGGATGGTAGACGGATGTTTCTCCGTGTTCAATGATGGTGGAGCTAGTACGTCGATTTTATGTTAGATGGCGGTGTAGTGCAATTTCGCTTTTAATTCGTAAATTGTTGTAATATGTATTGTGGATACTTTCTTTTATTTTAGGTTATGTTTTCGAACAGAACAATATTCTTCACATTAATTTAACTGTTAATAGGTAGTCATTTCTTAGTAAATCACGTTTGTTGTTACCTTAATCACTATCCCAATCCTTTTTCTCAGTTGTTTTCATCACTGAAAAAACAGTTTGTTGTAAGAAAGTTTTTATGGTTTTAACACTATTTTGACGGTCTAAAAGTTTTGATAACGATAATCCTCTTGAGTTGTACACTTATGTTTCCATAAAGGCTAAAATATGTGCATTTTGTAGGAAGCGACTGTATTTTTACAAATTTAAATCACGGAAGTCGTGAAGATGCCGCGCACTAAGTTAGTGCACTTACAGGTTAACAGTAAAGAGTTTTTGCGCTCATATTCACAGAGACCTAAGGTTAGGCTTGAGACTAGGTCTCACTTTTACATAGCAAAACCTAGATAGAACTCAACAATCATATTTTTCCCGAGACCATGCACTGTGCATCAGAGTCGTTGCTCCGCTGTATACATTAGTAGCATCCCCCCTTTCCCCTTGTCCACCATTTTTTATTTTCACCCCGTACGCTCTTGTGTCACTGACTGTAATTCTTCCTTTGATGTTTCTTTACACGATACTTATTACGTAGTTGCCCATTTCCATTATGTATTATCTATAGGAGCTGTATTTGCTATTATAGCTGGATTTATCCATTGATACCCATTAATTACAGGATTAACTTTAAAAAAGATGATTGATGTAATAAGAAGTTCACCAATAAAATAGGAATGACCACTTTTATATTCTACTATGTATTTTCGTATTCGGTTGCAATAATAAACAAAATGCGAAAGTTTGGGGCCTTCTTCTAGTAACGACGCAGGCTTACCACCTCAGAAGCGGATCCAATATGAGTAAACAGAGATAATTCTTATTTTATTAATTTATAATGAAAGGGGATTTCACAGGGAACAAACTATGGTGCATGTGTACCTTTCTAATAGTAAATTAATTTTTAGTTTCCTGGAACCAATTCAGTGGTTCCAGAGATTACCTCTTACATACAAAGAAACAAACAAATTTCACCTCTTTATATAATAGTGTAGATAAAGATAAGAATGAGAATGTAAAGATAAAAAAGGCGATGGAATTAATTGCCTGATATACCAAATAACAACCAGTAAATCACAAATGGCCACAAACCCAGACGATATTTAAATTAATTAGAGTTTTCGTCGTATCTGCATAAAGTATGACAAAAAAAAGAGAAATAATTTCGCAAATGACTTCCCAAGTCATAAACTCCAGGCTCTAATAATGAGAAAAAGAAAAAAGGATATCCCTACTGAAAGTACAAAGAATAAAAGTCAAGTGGAGAAAGTATTTTATAAAGTCCATCCAAATTAACCAGGGTACATACTATTGGCCTTAAGCCAAGCCCATCGTGACTTTATGCGGGAAATGAATGAAAAATTTGTAAAGTGTACATTGCTTGTAAGGTATGGGTTCTATATATTTTATGATCGATGCATAAGATAGGGGCCAGGGGGGACGCCCCCCTCAGAGCACCTAGTGCTCTGAGTAATATACTGGCATCATTTATATAAAATACATAAAAAGATTCTTTATCCTATTATAAGGCTTTATTTGTTTTATATGTTGGTCTGTACATGAACCCATTTATTATTTTCTCATTGATACTTGTTGGTGGCTTCATGAGTTGGAGCCGCCCCTCCCCCCAGCTTCAAATATTAGTAACGCCTAATGGATCGATGTCGTGCCTTTGATAAAACTTTACTTTAAACTCGATTACCCCAAAAAACTAGATTTTTTTTGACGCTAAGTGTAGTTGATGTTACTGCATCGACCCCAAGACTAAAAAAAAAGTTTAGTACCATTGAAACAAAATGCAAACTACCCCTTGAAAGCTTAGCTTTTTTTGCAGAGATCTCAGAAATTTGAGCGAGAACAAACGTTTTATTTTCAGAAATTATGTAGCTATACCATTATAAGGCGCATAGGCACGCCACTGTTTTAGTTCAAAATTTGATAACCCATTTCTCAGTTGTTTATAGACCAAAGTAACTATAAGAGCTCTATCATCGGTACGGATATTTTAAAATTACCCATTTTGCCAAAATTTTGAAATTTCGTTTTGCTTTATAGATGACAAGCTGGCTGGACAGATTTACATACAATCTTGTTTTCTTGCCTTAAATTGTACCTATACCAAAAATTAACATTTCGGTCAGATAGTGAGTTTATAAATGCCTGTATTAAACTATACGAGCTATAACGAAAAACAACAGAGAACCGGATCATCAAATTTTGTACTGAAGCGATGGCATGCAAAATAAAGATCCCACAAGGTTCCCATTTTTCACCAGAACGCTAGAAATGGTGATATATTCTGAAAAGGAAATAGGAATTTGCTTGCATTCCTATGCCATTCGAAGTCAGCCAGACGTTAAGGGGAGATAGAAAGAATTTCCTTGGAATTCTAGAGGTAAATGAGATCATTAGAGTTCATAAGCTCATTCATATTCATTTGAAAAAGTCGGTAAAGGGTATGTCATCGTTAAAAATGTAGAGAATCCGCCAAAGATTTCGTTACTACAAGGTGACATTTATTAATACAGTCAAATTCTTACTGGAGGCTAGGTAAGTGATCAGTATCATGAATAAATATTTTTTTTGCAAAACCTGAACAAGAAAGTTTTGACTTCCCATAGTATTGACTCAGGGCTGGGCTTATTGCGTCTGTAGGGAACAAAACATTATAATTATCGAATTTCCCAAAAAAGGTCATCGAACATCTTGATACCGACTGTATTTATCGAGTCTTCAATATTGATTTGGCTGCATAAATAAATGTCAATTTATGTATAGGTAGTCTATTACGCATTTTTTATGCATTTAGCTGAAGGCTGTTAGCAATACCTTATCACCGTGATATAAAAGGTCCTAAAATAATAAGTACAATTAATTCTAGGGAAGATCATGTATCGTTTACTGATCAAATTCCAGAAGAAGAAAAAAAAATTGCGCGAATATTTTTTCACTTCCCAGTACAAAGTGGTTCAATCAGCTGACTAAATTTCTATGGAAAAGCAAAAAAAAAGTACGCTCAAAAAATATTTTTTTCCTTGGAGTGTGCTCTAATAGGGATACTCTATCATCTGTTAATTTTTTTTCACTTTGAATTGTAGGACCTTATATACATGAATTTCTTTTTTCAAATAATAGGGCCCTGAAAACTAAGCTGCTATTTTAGAAACGTCCTTTTTTATTATTAGTGAAACCAAGCATTTAGTATCCTAAAATTATTTTTTTAAATACTTGGTTGCGCTACCATTCAGGTTAAAAAAATCTTTTCAATACTTACAAAAGCTTTTTAATTTTAAAAGTTGTACGTCTTATAAAGATGCATGATTTACTATCACGCCCGCTTGTACACTTGACTCTTGAGTCTTTTTGAACTTGTAAGGTAAAACCGCTACGTAACGTCAGGTACACCTTTAAAAGATATATGATATTTTCTCAAATAAGATTGTCAACAGTCGCTTGTCGTTTTTGTTCTAAGGGTAAAATTATAGTATGAAAATACAATTTTACGTCCTCCGATGAACTTCATACATCTATAAGTTTTTGTTCTTTTGCAAACGCATTTTTATTGCCTTACATTGTTTAAAAAAGCACTATGCCATATATGTCAAAAACACGTACTTCCTGACTAGTTTTACTTTAGGCTTCGTCAAGCCTCGACCTGCTAACTCATCTCGTCACACCCTACTTTCCGGCCATCTGCATTAATGTACTAATATTGCATTATTAGACCTGTTAAGAGAATAGGTTCCGATTGCATTGATCGCTGTTACTCCATGCCGAAAAACCTGCAGTGCGAGAGGGACGAATTCTGGAAAATTATCAAAATGACAATTATTATCACGAGTTTTATTATTAAAAAAAAAACTGAAGTTTGTATCAAATATCTGTTCGGATAACAGTATAACAAAGTTTATACAGATTTTAATTAATAAATAATATAATATGATTTTGCTCAAATAATGTTAAAACTCGACATGAAACCATTTTTTGGAGTCATCTTTGATTTTTTATTGCTCAATGTTGGAATTACGTCTGAAGATTCTGTTTCGATAAGAGTGTACATTATATTCTTGACAGAAGTCCAAATTTTTTTCAAATATCTAGTATTGCTAGATTCTTCAAACAAGGAAGAATAAATTATGGTTTTTCGGAACCTATCCTCTTAAAATTAGTAAATAGAAAAACTCAATAGACGCGGCGTCTGAACAGCAAGAACCCCCTTTGTAACCTTTTTAAAAAAATCTAAGCCGTTATTGAAAGCCGCAACTAGGTACGACTATTTCTCAAGTTAACTCCATCCATTTCATTATCACTGTTTATTTGCCTCATCAGGGGTGAATAAAACTATTTTCCGAGTTAATAAATGAGTGGGAAGGCTAACAATGGTTGAAATGGCGCCGCAGTATAATTGAGGATCGACCCAACAAATGCTGATGTCGGATTTTTCTCGCTCTCTTGCATTTTGTCTGGAAACCCCTTTTTAGGGTTACATTGTCAACATGGCAAAAGGATATTCATCTTGAAATTACATTTTTGGCAGCTTGACTTATTTGAAAGATATTTCCGCAGCATCTATAGGTACTACTAATACGTGAATAAACTAAAATTTCGTGTCATACAATGAATATTTTTTAAACATTTTATAAAACTGAAATCTCCGAGTCTCCTTGAACAATCCCGCGTTTGTTTATGTACCTATATGTATGTATGAATGTTTGTTTGACAATAACTCGAGTTCCTATGATCGGAATGTCATCAAATTTGGCAGGCGAGTAAAAATGAAATGGATGATTGATTGTACTGGGGTTAAAATTAAAAACTTTAGATTTTATGTCTTTCCGTCTGTTTGTATGTATTTGTATGGTTTTGTTTATTATCATTGTAGTAACCCTAGTAAACACATAGGATAAAGGGGTGTTCATCAAATAACGCCCAAGCCAAAAACGGGGCAAAGATTGATTCGAGCTGAGCGGCGGGCAAAGGCTAGTTTTTCTTACATCTGGACGTTATTTGCATTTAAAATTATTTTTGTAAGTAGATAATTCGTTATTAAACTAAAGAATTTCACCTAAGCTACACATCAAGCTACTTAATCTAAGTACTAATTTATGCCGCAAAATTAATTCCAACGAATTTTTCGCTATCTTTTTCGCTTAAGGCTTAAGACAAATAGCTACCGAACCATCGACGATGTAAGAGTAAACACTTTGGACCACATCCGCTCAGATTCACCCCCGCGTAATCTCTAACAGCACTGCGAAATTTAAGCTTCTGCGTGTTGTGATTACTGCAACTTTATGGAAGTTTACGTAGAACATTTTTATTTTCAACTAGCCTTTGAACACGACTTCGCTCGCATTTATCCAGTCTTTGCCCCGTTTTCGGCTTAGGCGTTATTTTCTAGCCTTTGTATTGGCTAGGGTCACTACGATGATAATTTAAAAAAACCGCATCCAAATCCGTTGAGTGGTACTCAAGTTAAAACGGAACATACATACACACAGACATACAAACAGAAAAATATCCAAAAATCGTGGTTTTGGCCTCAGTACAATACTATAGGTAATAATAGGCATAATGACTAAAAAAATGTTATTAGTCCGTCAGTTAGATTATCAGAAAATATTGGACACGTATTTTTTTTTTTCAATTAAACAAACAATGATGAAGATATAGCCAGCTGAATTTCCGCGTAACGTCACATCTAGGTACAATTTTACTTAGAAGTGACGTCATCTTCCCCCACTCTCAACTTTGACGCGCTTTATCTCTGTCGTTTTTTGTTTGATTGACAAAAAAAATACGTTTCTAATATTTTTTGATAATCTAAATGACGGACTAAATAGAATAATATTTTGTTTACCCTGTGTACAAGCCTATTCTAATAACCCATTTCATTTAAAATTTAGCGAAAATGTTCAATGTAAAGACACGACTTTTTATTGATTGGTACGTTTCATGGACGATTTTTCTATGGTACAATATTAAACTTTTTATTTAATTAAAGTATATTTAGGTACATCATAGAATAAAAACATAAATAAACTAATTACCTACAAATAAATAATAATCTAAAATATCAATAAATAAATCTAAAAGCTAAAAATGAAAAACGGGGTCCAGGTCGCTGCCCCTCGGTAGGGTGCCCAGAATGCTGGCTACATTACCTCTCTGGATGGCCAGACTAATTCTCTGGCCGAGATAAGCACTACCAACGCTCTGATCACCCGAGATGTGTCGCGTCGGCAGGCGCGATGAAAGTTCCTCATATAGTTTTCATATTAAACGAAAGATAAATAAAATAAAATAATAATTTTACACTGTAAAATAAAATATAGACTGCTATGAAACCACATAATCTACTGATCATACTGAACAACTTTCCCATATAAACATAAACATACCCGCGTATAGTACTTGGTTTCATTCATAAAAGCAGTCCGATTACGTAGTAATTATAGTAGTATAGTAGAAGTATTTGTTTAGATTTAGGTATTGTAGTAGATAGGGTAAACTGTAGAGGTTGATCAGTATTCAGCGTCTGTCTTTGAGACAATCATACAAATATAAAAGATTGAGGGAGTAAAACGATAGTTTTAGAGTTAAAACAATTTTAATTTTGATTTCAGGAAGACTTAACAAAGGTCAAATATTTGATAACTAGTTTTTGCCCGCGGCTCCGCCCGCGTTGAAGAGATTTTCGTGGAAATGAGAAAATCAAAAGAATAGGATTTTTTGAACGACTATGTGCAACAGTCACCATATTTTACCAAAGCGCAAATAAATACCAATCAAATAAGCCAAAACTCGAGATCCCGTATTCATGCACCTTCCATGTTCTATTACTCTTCTTTAGTCACCCCCTATTTCTTTTACTTTTCTTCAATGTTCAGACACAGCGGTTTTTACTGTTTTATTATAAGTATTTATTGATTGATCTTGATAATGTGAATTCGCAAAAATGCATTTTTAAGACATTTTTCCACCGATAATTTTTCATGATATTCATAGTCGTGGTACTTTTACATATATATCTAGGATGAATTAATTCGTCCACGTTTTATATTATTATAATTTGTTGGTGTGTATGTAGGGGTAGTCTATGGAACAATTCAACTGATTTTGAAAATTCTTTCTTTTATAAATAACGGTCTTACTTGGACAGAGGCTATAGCTTGTTCCCTGGATACAGGAAGTTCCTCACAGATGTCGTCATTAATTATATTCGCGTGGGTGAAACCGCGGGCAAAAGGCCAGTAAATAATAAAAACAAGTCTGTTTCTATTATTACTATCAAAGTAGATGACTGATGATGTTTGCTAAAAGCTTGGGTCCGATCCTCAAAGTATTCAAAAGCCCTTTCAACCTTTCCTTTGCTCCCTTTTGGAATAAACAACGACTTATTTTGAAAAAGAGATTGTACTACCATCACAAAATGTAACTCTTGTAACAACGTTCCAGTGTTTGTGTGTAGGCTATAAGTGTGGTAAATTACTTTAAAAAAAACGGAAAATCCAACTAATATTATAAATGCGAAAGTTTGGATAGATAGATGTTTGTTACTCCGCCGTAGCTACTGAACCGATCAGGCTGAAATTTTGCATGAATGTAGTTCTAGACCTGGAATATATAGGGACAGAGATGGAGTCAGACGTATAAATTTACTAAAATTAGAAATCAAATACGTACATATAAAATTTGGTCAAAAAATATTAACATATTCGATAGGAGTACGCAAAAACTAATAAACGCGTGCAAAGCCGCGAACTAAGCTAGTCTATTTACATGTACAGTAATACATTCGTGACCAAATCATAGAATTGAACATTTCACGAAATAAACGACCATTTCATGAAATGATCGCATTTCAAGAAATAGTCAACTGTCACTGACCAGATCATTAAATGTTCAACGTTTAACGATTTGGTCAGCGACGTTCGATTATTTCATGAAATACGATCATGTCATGAATTAGTCGACTATTTAATGAAATGTTCGACGTCACCTCGCTCCGCTCCGCTTCGATTGGCTCCTGAATTTATATTCACAAGCAGGTTGCTTCGCTCGCCGTCGCACCTACTTTGGTCCAGGAAAAACTATAAACCGCATCGCACAAACAATAACAATGCGCCATCAGCGCCGCTAGTGGTGAATAAATGTAACTATTATTACGAATGATATAATATTAAACGATGTTTGACCAGATTATGAAATGGTCTTGTGTTAGTTGATTATATCGTCAAACGATCTCTATTTATTGATTTGGTCAATCTATATCATGAAATGGTCAAGAAACATCGTAATATTTCATGAAATGTTCAATTTTATGATCTGGTCACGATATGTATATAAATTTATCTATATTTACACTATTGTATAAAGAGGAAAGATTTGTTTGTTTGGGGTAATCTCTGGAACTACTAAACTGATTCTTTAAATTTTTTCTTTTGTAAAAAGCTACATTCCATCCATCCATCAGCCCGTTTCATCCACTGCTGGACATAGGCCTTTCCAGGATTTCGCCACTCTTGGTGGTCCTCCTGGAACAAATGCCCATACTCACACACGCTGGGAAGGCGGGTTGGTGAGCGCGGTGCCGAAACCTTTGCACCAGTGACGCCGCTGCCCATCACCAGTCTGTTTTATATAAGGCCTGGCAATTGGGGATGGATATACCGCCATCCATCGGTCCCAGGCAATGGTGGGCCGCCTGGTTTTGACTGAGAGCTGTCCTCTTACTCTCCCCCGAATAACTTCAGGAGGATTTGCGAGTAAGATGGTGGTACCTCCACAGTCAAGCCTGGCATCAGCTCTACCACCTATAAAAAGCTACATTATCGCTGAGTAATAAAAGCTACATTTTATTTTAATGTAATTAAGCTTTCAGTTTGAAAATTCAATTTGTAAATCAAGTCGGGAGAAAAAGCGCTGCTTGGCTGTTATATCGGCGTGCGTTGACCACATGGTTAGTGATACGTGATAAAACCGGTAGTTTTTTTTACGGGAAAACTGTATCAATTTAATTTGACCATAGATTTCATATACAACGATCCTGACACACCTCTTGCTAATATTATGTTTGAAAAAAATATTAAAGCCAGGTTTAAACATAGACAAATTAATACTATGGTTTAAGTAATGATTTTGTCCTGAACGGGAAAACTAAATCAGTTTAATTTGGCTACAGATTTACATCTACAACGATCCGCACACACCTCTTGGTAATAATATTTGGCTTGAAATAGTTATTACAGCCATGTTTAAGCATAGATAAATTAATAAAGGTATAAGTTAATGATTTTCAACCATACGGGAAAACTGTATCAGTTTAATCTAACTACAGATTTCCATCTACAACGATCTTGACACACCTTTTGCAAACTTTTTAGCTGACTTCAAAAAAGGAAAACTTTCTCAGTTTGACTGTATTTTCTCATTTGTTTTTTTTTGGGTATGTATGGATGGAGTACCATCACTCCGTCATTTCTTAACCGTTTTGTAAGATTATTTTTTTGTTTCGAAGGCTGTACTTCAGTTTTATTTTAATCTAATGATAGTCTTCAGAGATAGGCAGTAGAATTCCTTAACTGATGAAAGCATATCACTCGATATTGAGACAAATGCTTTGTACCAGGATGCTGTTACGGAGTCTTATTTGAAAATTGTCATGAACCCATCTGACCTTCGATCCTGACCTCATCACCATATTTCCCCTCAATAGATGACAGTACATAAGTCGATAATTCGGCAGTCACTTTGTGTAAGCGTCCTAATTGCAGGATATTACGTAAAATTTGTCATTATACCACCTGACCTTCGAAACTGACCTCATCACTTTGTGTTAGTGTGCTAATTACAGGATATTAATTGAAAATATTCCTTATTGAAATTGAATACTCCGCCACCATAGAACTCCTCAACGGATGACAGCACATAATTCAAGATTGTGGCAATCACCATGTGTTAGTGTACAGTGTTGCTGGGTATTACTTGAAAATTGAAATTTATGCCACTTGACCTACGAATCTGAAACTCTTCAATGGATGACAGCACAAAACATGAGATTGAGACAATCACTTTGTGTTAGTGTGCTAATTACAGGGTATTAATTGAAAATATTCCTTATTGAAATTGAATACACCGCCACCATAGAACTCCTCAACGGATGACAGCACATAATTCAAGATTGTGGCAATCACCATGTGTTAGTGTACAGTGTTGCTGGGTATTACTTGAAAATTGAAATTTATGCCACTTGACCTACGAATCTGAAACTCTTCAATGGATGACAGCACAAAACATGAGATTGAGACAATCACTTTGTGTTAGTGTGCTAATTACAGGGTATTAATTGAAAATATTCCTTATTGAAATTGAATACACCGCCACCATAGAACTCCTCAACGGATGACAGCACATAATTCAAGATTGTGGCAATCACCATGTGTTAGTGTACAGTGTTGCTGGGTATTACTTGAAAATTGAAATTTATGCCACTTGACCTACGAATCTGAAACTCTTCAATGGATGACAGCACACCATTAGCGATAGCAAGAATCGCTTTGTTTTAGAATGTTAATTGTGACATCAAACAATAACTATACTACTAGTATACTACTTAAAAATTGTCATAATACCATCTTGACCTTCGTTTCATAAGCACAACGCGCTTACATATTTGCCCATATTTCACAATTCAACTCGTTATTATTATTGATACGATAAGAATCCTCAACGGGGTGTCAGAGGTGTTTCCAAGTGCAAAGTGTAAAATGCAAGTTACAGTCCACACTTGGTACACTCGCTTTACACCAAAAATTGTTACCACAAATGGACCAACAGCTTATTGTACCTTTCGAAGCACGCAGAGCTCTAGGTGAGCAGGCGAGCGCTCTACCACTCGTGGTCACATATAAACTAATTTTCATAAAAACCAAAATTCAAAGTCAAATACGTAAATATCTATACTATTTATCTTATCTTATCTTATCTAATAAAAAGTACAAAAATTTGTATACAGGTGATTAGTAATTAGATGCAATCCTTTGAAGGGGTTGCAGAAGAGAATAAATGCAGTCGATTCGACTAGATAATGCCTTATGCAAAACTATTTCTGAGATATTTTGAATTTAAGTATTTTTTCTAAAGTAAACCTTAAAAATATATATTAAAAAAACCAGCCAACAATTTAAAATTTGTTTATTTGTTTCGCTTCAAACAATAACCCTAAAATGCACATTATTGACGTAATCCTTGACACTATGCTTTTAAAGTTTGCCGTCTAAGGTTCAAGCCATACAGAAGCGGCACGGCGCGCATCGAGCGCGGGGCGTCATTAAAATTTTGTACTAAACGCATGGAAATAAAGTCGCAATTTGAACACACCGAATGGTATGTTTCAGGTGGTGTCGGGCGTGGAACGGGCGTCCGTACGATACTTCAAATTGCGACTTTATTTCCATGCCTTTTGTACGAAATTTGAATGAGGCCCATTTCTGTGTGGCTTGCACCTAACAAATATTCGAGAAACTTTTCGAACCATGTTGCAGATAGACAAATACCCAAGTTCTACTTCGAGGGTTTTTCTTCTTGGCGGAACCCTACAAAAGTAAATTCACCAGGACATAAAATAGAAGTAGGTGTTTGAAGAGTGGATTGTAGCAAGAAATGGTAAGTTCCTTACAGAACCTTCGTGAGATGGTTCTTTCGTCATTAAGGGTGAGATACTCTAACCATAACCGCAAAGACAAAATCGTCTTTATCATGTGACAATAAGACTGCAATCCAAATGGCAAAAAAGGTTAGTTAGAAGGTAAGAGTGCCAAGCCAATTAGGTTAGTCGATTCTGAAACGAAGGTTTTTATACTAAGGCACCGCCTTCTTCTTAGCTGGGAAAGTGATTGAAATTATATATTTTTTTTTAGGGTTTAATACATGAAAATAAAAACGGGAAACAGAAAATAATTTTAACATATAGGTACCTCTCGCCGTTTCTGCGTGGTAAATGTAGTCTAATGGAATACAACAATAATGTTTCTAATTTAATATTATAATTTTTAGGATCTTACAACGGTACACTTTTAAATTCTGAATTGGCAAAAATAAAAATGTCAAATAATGTATGTAAACTGTGGGACTTAGTTTTTTGTAGATCCTAAAAATCTATATGGGGAGAAATACATACATCTATTTAATAACCAATTCCAAGACGAAAGATTTTCCGTAAATCGTGTAATTCGCATCAGTGAAAGAGTTAAATATAAATAGCTTTTCATGAGCTAATGTTGTTGAACTTACCACACATTAGTAGTATACGTATTGGTTAAGGTAATTAAACGACCTAATCAAAATGAACATTGTGGCTTTGTTTGACTCATTAGTCCGTGAACAAAGCTTATTTGCCTTTTTGATTGATTGTCGGTCTGTTCCGTTATCTGACCATCAATACTGCGGAGATTAGAGATAGACTTAGCCTCCTATAACATCAACAACATCAATAACCCAATTTTTACTTTGGCCTGTTGTCTGATTTCTTAGTACCTACTATGTTAGATGGACTAAAAAGTCAATAATTAATTATCGGCCTGCTCTCTCTTCTATTTTGAATATCAATACAGTGTAGGTGGACTTAATCAAGATAGACGGACTTAGCTTGCAATACGTCAATGGCCCAATTTTCGTTTTGCCCTGTTGCCTGCCTATAAGTACTTTGTAGACGAACTTAGCTTCCAATACGTCAATGACCCAATTTTAGGTCTGCTCTGTTGTCGCCTATCAGTACTTTGTAGACGAACTTAGCTTCCAATACGTCAATGGCCCAATTTTCGTTTTGCCCTGTCGCCTGCATATAAGTACTTTGTAGACGAACTTAGCTTTCAATACGTCAATGACCCAATTTTAGGTCTGCTCTGTTGTCGCCTATCAGTACTTTGTATACGAACTTAGCTTAAAATATGTCAATGGCCCAAATTTTTTATTTGCCCTGTTGCCTGCCTCATCAGCTCCGTTTAGACGGACTTAGCCTTTAATACTTACCTCAATAGCCCATATTGGGTTGGATAAATTTGAGAGAAAATATTTTTGAATTAAACCAATTTTATGTTTTATTTGGTTATTTCGTTCACAAAATTATTAAATATAATTCTCATTCTCATTCTCATGGATATTTAATTTTGCATTAAATGTCATTCGTAAGGCTGAAAAGTTTGTTTGAAATAACCTTCACATCAAAAATTTCTGGTATAGGATCTGTTAACACATTCAAACAAAATCGTTTTATGCTAGCAATACGCTTTTTGTATGTAGTGCTTTTGCTAATCGTATTTTTCTTGCAATTTGAAGTGATGTTAGTTATATTTTTGATTAAACCAATCAAAAAGGTTTTTTGGGTGTTTACGTACAACACGTACTAAAACACCCAAATAACCTTTGTTAATGCTATAGCGAAACCAGTAAGGAAAATAATATAAATAAGTGGACAAGTACAAGTGCTTTTTAATCAAAAATGTATCAAAAGTTTCACCAAGTGCCAACAATCACAAGCATCAACTCCGATGTTAGTTATGTCTTACGGTCTAATTAAATTAATGGATTGTCAATATAATTGCAGAAGAATGTGTTTGGTTATTGCGACGTGTAATTTTAATTGTAAATGTAAGTATGCTTTATTCAATACAAAAAATAGTGGTAAACTGGTGATATTTAACAGAAAAATTGACGAATGTAATTATTATTTCAACTGGAAGTTGATAGTTGAGATTGTCGGTACTTGGTGGAATTTATCAAACATTGTTGTGATAAAAAAACACTTGTACTTTTCCACAGATAATATTTAATTCTACACTACCCAACCGATTTCACTATATAAGCATCATCAGGGGCTTTTTAATTACATAATTTTATATATAATTATTTATTTAAACAATCTTTCTGTTGCTAGATGTCCGTGCAAACGTAGTGTAGAATTAAATATTATCTGTGGAAAAGTACAAGTGTTTTTTTATCACAACAATTATTTCAACTGTTTATGTGATAAATAATAAAAATTCTGGTAGATTATGTTCCAAAAAATGTATATTTATAATATCTCCGCAATTTTTTCAGCAAAAATATTGTATTAGAATGACAGTTTGAGCTCTTTGAAGTTGACAATGTGATTATTTTTCTGTAAACGAGGTGTAGGAGATTAATCACTACCGAAAATATAAAGTAGTATTTGCAAATATGCCACATTATTGTTTAATTCGAAAAATTGGTTCAGGTTTAATTTGTATTCAACAGTAATAAAATCTTTTTAAATGGTAGATATGGCGCTGGAAATTTTTGATTTTCGCATGAAAATGTAGGCTGCCTCTTAAGACTTACAATGATTTCATAAATTAAGGAAAATTTAAATTTGAAATCATAGACCAATCAGTTTTTATAAAATTTATATAAAAAATATAATTTCATCTCCCATAATTTAATATTCATGAAATTAGCATTAAAATAAATACTGTAAAAGCATTTGTTTTGAAAACTTAAGAAAGAATTATTTTTCTATTAATTTATACTAAAATATTTTTTTTATATTGAATTCCCCAAAAAGGCTATATTTATAAGGCTATATTATAAAAAAATATAAATCCATTATGCCATACAGGTAAAATGCCTGATTTTTTTTACGTTAATAAAGTCAAATATTTTTTGTCCAGCTACCTGATAGTTAATTCTTGTCATTACAATGGAACTTTCATTCCTAAAGAGGAATAATTACAGAGTAAAATTCTTAATTTATGCCCTCAATTCTGACAGACTAATTAAAACTTTGAGCAACTTTGAACAAGCACTTGATTATCCGCTCCCTCTTTTTTTGGTTACTTAATTGCGGTGACATTTCAGTACGAATTATAAACAAAGTACACAAATCACCCTCATTAAAAAAAACTGTTTTTAACATATTTTTCATATCTGTAAAATTTACGTGGATTACTCACAGTTTCGATTTATACAAAGAGCTCTTCGTGAGCGGTCGCTAGAATATGACCTCAGCACTATTTCAAAACTATCGCGGGCTTTTCGTGTAAATCTAAACAAAGTCATACAAAATTATTTTTATTATGAAAAGGATCATATAGAAAATATATTTCTCCGTCAAGAATCATCACAACAAATATACGACACAAATTAGAAGTTGCCTTAGTCAAGTTCGCGAAACCGATCACTGCCGAATTGAGTGTTACTTAGAAATAAAAAAGTGTTTTACTGCTTTAGGCAAAAATTATCTTTATACCAATGCAATAGGTTGAAAAATTATCACACTCAGCTTGGAAATATTAGGCTTCACAAAATTAGCTAAGTTGTGTCGTGCTGTTATGTGCACGCAAGTACATGCTAAAACTGCAGACATTTACTGAAAACCCTGCTTCATTCTGTCCAATAACTATAAATTCGTCCCAACTGTGAAAAGAAACATTGTAATCATTCCACAAGAAAACTCATTTAAATTGAGCCAAGTCCTCGCTTCGGATGCCATTAGCTTGGTGAATCTGACAGAAGTTCATTTGTCGCTTAGAGTAATGGTCCATCTAGGATGATCTGACTCCGCACAGTTGACACATTAAGTGGTCCGCGAGTCGCATTAGCCGTTCCTAGACGTTTAGTTTGTAGATTTGTCACAGATCTCTTTGACGGATAGCATTTAGATCTTTTTACCCTCCCCCGTAGGAAAAATAATCAATATTTAGGTTCCAACCGAAGCCTGGTCCACTAACGAAATGATGTACTGGATTTCGTATGGAGCACTAAAATCAGGCATTTTTCCATATACACGAGTACATTAAAATAAAACCCATATACATAATTACCATTTAACAAAATCTTAACAATGAACACATAGCGATAGATATATGTAGTTATGTAACATATTATAAAGATATCATGAATTATTCTGAAATCATCCCGAACATTTTTTTTTTTATTTTTTTTTATTTACTAATAACTAAACAATATTATGACAGGTTAACCTAAAGCAATATTGTTAAAAATTAAAAAAGAAGAATCTGAAAACCTATGATCTTAACAGACATGAAAATATAAGCTACATAAAAAATATTAACTAAATCACTTATTACATATCATCTACTTAACCTATTTACATAACAAACACAGTGCTACTCTTGTAAAGTCAGTCAGCGAACAGTAAAAAACGTCAATATCTGTCTCCTGATCAATTTTATTCAAAAATCGGATAGCTGTCGTAACTGGTGCCTCCTTCAGCATATTTGTCCGCACGATAGGCTCATAGAACAGCTTGTGGGTTCTTGCTCTTTGGTAATTATTCGGCACAAACAGCCCTATCGACAGTAACACCTGTGGATTATCTTGTTTTCCACGAATAAGTTTGAAGAAATAGACTACTAGCGCCAGGTTTCTTCTCACTTCAAGCTTACTGTATCCAACCATACCCAAAATAAATAGGGTTGGATACATAAGTGGAAAGAAAGGGTAAACTCCATATAATTTAAAATACACAAACCTTATAAATTTATTTAAAATTTTCTCCAGCATGTAGTTATATTTAGCTTCATGTGGATTCCAAATAATTGCACTCGTTTCGATTCGGCTCCGAACAAGAGCATTAAAAAGGGCTTTTACAGCCTCGATATTTTTAAAACACTGAGCCTGCCGCAAAATGAATCCTAACTTTTTAAAAGCTTTCTTACACAAGTCTTCGATGTGATTACGAAAGTTTAAATCATGCGTCATGCGTACCCCAAGATCGCGTACCTCCGATACGCGAGGCATTGCTGTCCCGTCTACTTCGTAACAATAGTAACGTGGTGCATGCAAGCGGGTATACGTCATTGTCGCACACTTCGATACGTTGAAGTACAGCTTATTCCTGCGACTCCATTCCACGACACGATCTATGTCACGCTGCAATGCCGCGCAATCTGCGTCATCCTTAACGGTGCAAAGCAACTTGAGGTCATCCGCGAATAACAAGCAGACGGCATCCTTGACCACGTTCGGAAGGTCGTTTATCATTATACTAAATTCCAGAGGTCCGAGGTTACTTCCTTGGCTAACACCCGAATATGTGCAATACGTGTTTGAAGCATGTCCAGCATACTGCACGTACTGGCGCCTGTTTCTCAAGTAGCTACTAAAGAACTCAAGAAGGCGCGGAGTGAAGCCGACGCCAGCAAATTTCTCAAGAAGCACGTCATTATCGACAGTATCGAACGCCTTCCTGAAATCAAAGTAAGCAACGTCGACCTGCCCCCTTGCGTCCAGCGACGGCACCACGTGCGACATGAAGCACAGTAAGTTAGTGGTGGTGCTGCGGCCCGGTCTAAACCCATGTTGCGCGTCCGAGAGTTGGGAGCGCATCTGTAAGTAAATTGACCTCTGCAGACTAGACTCGAAGACCTTCGCGAACGTTGACAGTATCGCCACCGGCCTGAAATCACCCACGTCTGACCCCGAGCCACCTTTTGGCACTGGTATGACTTTTGTGACCTTCCATGCATCGGGATAAGCGCATTCTGAAAGACATAAATTAAAAATATGCAGTAACGGCTCATCTAGTACCCTGCGAGCATCCTTTACCAGGTAGGGTGGTACCCCATCAGGTCCGGCAGAGCGCTTGGGCTTGAGGCGAGTGAGCGCGTGGCGCACATCTTCCAGCGTGAGCTGCGGCACATGCACGCGCGCGCCTCCTCCTCCACCGTCCGCCACCCGCGCCGCCGCGCGCGCGTCCAATTGAGGCGGGGTGGAACTATACACCGAATGGAAGTAGGATGCAAACTCCTGTGCACATTCATCGTCCGCTAACATATTGCCATTTTTTTTAATACGACTGTAGTTACTACGTTTCTCGCGTTTTGACTTTATAAAGTTCCAAAATGAACTCGGATCATCCGCGAGTCTCGATTGAACCCTATTTTGATACTCATCGTAAGTTGCGGTTATCTTAGATTTAACTAGCGCCCTGCAACGAGAGAACAGTTCATAATCACATCTAGATTTACTTTTTTTATAGGTTTTATGTAAAATAGCTTTTTCCTTAATGTCACGTATCAAGTCAGCCGTGTACCATTCTGGATAACAGTATCGAGGATCCACGGCCCTACGTTTTTTTCTGGGAGTGCAATTATCGATAACAGAATTGACAATATTATAAAATAGATTTAAAGCGTCCTCAGCATTATTAAGTTCATACAATGGATCCCAATTTACTGTAGCCAAAGTGGCATACAAATATTTAAAGTCCGCCTTGTTAAAGTTCCACAGCGGCCGAGTATCACTGTCTATGAGAGACGTTTGCGCGGAGAGGGGGGGCGGGCAGCGCGTGAGTCCTCTCTCACATCGTACACTCACGCTTAGCGGCGGGTGTTGTGCGTCCACACTCACGAGCGCCTCCGACTCGAGTTCGACACTCACTTTGCTTTCCGCGAAAGTTGTAAACACCAGATCTAATTGCCGATTATTACAGTTCGGGATAAAGTTACGCTGACTGAATCCACAAAAAGTAACAAAATACTCATAATAATTTTGTATTATAACCGATGTTGAACTCATGTTAAAATCACCTAATATCAGAACATGTTCATATGAAATACTAAGTTGTTCTATTATGTGAAACATATGTAAGTATTCCTTATCTGTACTTTTAGGGGGAATATACACGACGCTGCACATAAATAAACATTTATTCCGATGGTGAACTGTAGCGCATATTATTTCAAACGCCGCCTTCGACAAATCACCATCCTCGGGAAGAGTTATTCGCCTCAGCTCGAAGCCTGGGGCTGCCACCAGCATGGCACCGCCGTGCTTACGGCCGTCCATCCTGTCGCATCTCAGCAAGCTATAGCCGCGAGGAACCAGCTCTCCATCATGCGTGGAATCATTAAGACCTGTCTCTGTTATCGCATATAGGTCCGCCGAAGCTGAAGCTATACCTTTATAAAAAGTATTCAACTTAGTCCGTAGACCACGAGTGTTTTGATAGTATACTTCAATACTGATGTCTTCCGGAGTACGAGTTATTTGTTGGTCTCCGAAACCAGACCCATTCACTGAATTCAGCATTTACTGGCCAAGCATCCTTATGACAAACTTTTTCATAGTCCTTTTCAGGAATTCCAATTCGAAAAGAAGCATAATTCCGCTTTTGCTTATGCTTAATCTTTTCTACTATTATATCTTCATTACCACACACAGCTTTTACGTGTTCAGCTATCATTACTTCGGTAGTTTCGGGACTCAAGTACCAAACGTGCAGGTTATTTTTACGTTCACTCACAATTGCTTTTAGAGTACTCAGCTCAGCGTTGCCACCTTTTTGCACTTCTTTCAACTGTGTGTTCTTTCCGGACTTCTTATTTTTTACTATTGTCCAATCCTTATGAATGGTTTTGTTGTTAACGGCAGTTGACTCACTCTCCTCGTTTACAACAACAGCACCAACAATCGATGATGGTTGTACGACTACATTCATCTCCTTGCTCTGACTTGATGCCTGGTTAGGTTCTCTCTCTTTCGCTTTTCGGGTACGTTCAGTGCAAGTATCAGCCGCGCTGTTTCGTGTAGTTGCTTCACGTATTTCCTTCGCTGACGGAGCTCTAGCCTTACTCTTATCTGCGTACGATGTTGCACCCAAAAGTACCCCGGAAGAATTTACTCTGAAGAAAAGTTCTTCGATGACCTTTGTTTGCTCATTAATCATTTTTGACTGTTCCTCGATCTTCGTATTCTGCTTCCCAATCAGAGTAGTTTGAGCGTCAATTTTAGTTGTTAATAAAAATAGCTTTTCCTGTATCTCACTTAAAGATACTGCCATACATACTTCCTTATCGCGACAATCGTTACATTGAACCAGCTCCTGCTGTTCTTGTTTGGTTGGTGAGTTATCAGCTGTTTGTGTGTCTCCTAGAGAGCTGATATCCGACGGAGTGTCAAACATGTCTCTATTTTTAGATTCATTTGATACTGTACATTGTGGTCGCGCCTTCTTTCTTAGGGTAATATTTTCAGTAGTATTAGGAGAGCTATCATTAGTTTTGGGTGAGCACATGTTATTTGTAACTGACTTTGGTCTAGGTGTACAGGATAAACATCGCCAGCTCCGCTTAAGATTGTTGCCTTCTCTATACTGCGCTGATGTAATATTAGCGCAGAGATAATGTTGAGTACAGTTGCATATCATACATTTTATCACCTCATTCGTTCTTACGCCTTTATTGCAGGCGACACACAACATAATGAAGCCAAATAAATGGTATATGTATCTAGTTTACGTTCCTTGATATTTTGATGCTGATGTCCAAGTAGGAACAAAACTAATCTTTGTCCAGTCACCAGTGCATGGCTTGTTATTTTAGGGACTACTTCCGCCCTCTGTTGCAAAGAATATAGTACTCTTGCTCTGTTGTAATAGCGAGGTGAACGGAAGTGGATGGTAGACGGATGTTTCTCCGTGTTCAATGATGGTGGAGCTAGTACGTCGATTTTATGTTAGATGGCGGTGTAGTGCAATTTCGCTTTTAATTCGTAAATTGTTGTAATATGTATTGTGGATACTTTCTTTTATTTTAGGTTATGTTTTCGAACAGAACAATATTCTTCACATTAATTTAACTGTTAATAGGTAGTCATTTCTTAGTAAATCACGTTTGTTGTTACCTTAATCACTATCCCAATCCTTTTTCTCAGTTGTTTTCATCACTGAAAAAACAGTTTGTTGTAAGAAAGTTTTTATGGTTTTAACACTATTTTGACGGTCTAAAAGTTTTGATAACGATAATCCTCTTGAGTTGTACACTTATGTTTCCATAAAGGCTAAAATATGTGCATTTTGTAGGAAGCGACTGTATTTTTACAAATTTAAATCACGGAAGTCGTGAAGATGCCGCGCACTAAGTTAGCATTTCTTAGTAAATCACGTTTGTTGTTACCTTAATCACTATCCCAATCCTTTTTCTCAGTTGTTTTCATCACTGAAAAAACAGTTTGTTGTAAGAAAGTTTTTATGGTTTTAACACTATTTTGACGGTCTAAAAGTTTTGATAACGATAATCCTCTTGAGTTGTACACTTATGTTTCCATAAAGGCTAAAATATGTGCATTTTGTAGGAAGCGACTGTATTTTTACAAATTTAAATCACGGAAGTCGTGAAGATGCCGCGCACTAAGTTAGCAAGTAGCATATGTTAGAAACATATTTTTTACAGCAATGTTTAGATGAAGTTTAGATGTTTAAAAACAAAAAAAGGAATGTAAAAAATTGCATCACTGGTAGACCTTACAATATTGTTCGAACACCTTTCTAAATACCTGTGTCTCAGCAATAAACATATTTGATCGATTCTTTTCTTAAAGAATATTTATAGGAAGAAATATAAATAGACGAGCTCTCGTGTGGAGGCTATATCGAGGTAGTGTTGGACGACCTGCATCCCGGGCTTAGACCAACGACCTGAATAATATCGAAGGGCATGATTGGATGAAGATGCCCAAAGATCGAGTGCTATAACGCGCCTTGGGAGAGGCCCATGTTAAGCAGTGGACTATTGTAAAGTAGGCTGATGATGATGATTATATATATAGGTAGTTATTCAGCCATAATCCAGTATACATTATACTGGTTTCCAATAATATGATAATATGGACATAATAAGTTCCCAGTTTTACAAAATGCGTCTCTCTCCCTTAATTATTGTAGACGAGAATCTTCTAAAATTAAAAAGAATCATATTTACCGTGTCAGTATAGAAAATTTTGCAAAGGAAATTTTTTTTTAGGTGACTTCAGAAATAGAGGAGGAGGAGTTTTCATTGTATTTATTCACAAGCAGTTGTACATTGTATTTAAATGTATTCACTAAATCATAAATAACCGTTAAAAGAGTAACAAAATAATAATAAACATGTTAATATAGTTAAATAATAAATATAAGCCAAGTCAAAAGTCCAAAATCATGCGAATGATAAAATAAAATGCTTCGAGTTGGTAACATATTAAGTAATTAGATTGGTGGCTTTTAAAATTAGAAAGAAACTTCGAAAAATAATTTTCGTATTGACCATATAGTGTTACAAGACAATCATCTCTGTAGACATTTAAGAACAATATTGTTACTTTCATGCAGATTTATTCGCGAGCACTAAAATAACAAATATTTTTACTATATACGAACTTTATCAATACATAAGGTGACTTTTGTTTATATTGCCAGATTTATACTGGAGATTCGGTAAGTGGTCAGTTTCAGGGTTCATTTACCCTTTCTGTGAAATATGCAAAATAAATGTATACTTCCCATACTAATTGAGCCGAGGCTGTTAGTGACCTGTATAGAGGCACAAAAAAATATTTTTCGTATTTCGCGTCATTGAACCTTGCTCCTGAACACTTACCGAGCCTCCAGTATGAATTTGGCTATATAAACGAAGCCACATTTTATATTTTTAATGAATTATTAAATAAAAGACAAAAATATATATTTTCGATATATATTTCGACCCACTTAGGGTCGCGGTCGTCGTCAGTTGATTATCAAATAATGCAATTCATGCACTATTAATAATTGTCTAAACTAAAACATTGCTTTATTGCCTAGTTTTTAATTTGAAAGAACGGATCCAGCACACGTGAATCGTCGAATGAATGCTTTGTTTGTTTCCGCCCATCATGCCAAATAGTGGATAGCAATATTTTAGAGGCAGTGACACGTTTGACAAATGGCGATTTTATACAGATGGCGTATCGGAACGTAACTTCCCATGAATTTGCGAACATGTTTGCTTAGATCTCGAACAGCGGAGAAGTTTTTTATATTTTTGTAGCTCGCGCGTCCACATGTTAAGAAACCCTTGTCATTTCATCACGTCTGTATGTCAAACTTTAAAATTTCAGAACCCAATTAAAACTTTTTCAGTAGCATTTTTGTTCTCAAAATAAAGCCCCTTTACATTTAGGAGTCTATAAAATTTTCAAATTCCCTTCCTCCTCAAATATTTTAAGAGGGAGGATATAAACTATTATGCCTGCACGGCAGCATATCCAAATATATGCAATAATTAATTGGTTTGGAGAAATTGGACAAAAAAATTGCCAGGATCATGGGAAATCTATATTTTGTGGTCTTTCTTTACTCAGTTGGGAGCCAGGTAAGAGACAATTAGCACCGTGACGTTTAAGTGGTTTTGGAAGCTAAAACTGGCGATAGTATACAAACAACTTTTATTTTGGAGCTAAACCTGAAATTGTAAAATAAAACCGACCAAGTGCGAGTCGGACTCGCGCACGAAGGGTTCCGTACCATTATCTATAAAAACGGCAAAAAATCATGTCTGTTGTATGGAAGTGCGCGGGTCCGACTCGCACTTGGCTGGTTTTAGTATTGGTTGTTATAGCGGCAACAGAAATACATCATCTGTGAAAATTTCAACTGTCTATCACGGTTCATTGGTGACAGACGGACGGACAGCGGAGTCTTAGTAATAGGGTCCCGTTAGTAACCCTTTGGATACGGAATCCTAACAAGAATCAGTTAGTCATACAATTTTCTCGAGTAGGTATTTTAATTTTCTATAGAGAAGCTGATATTTTTTCGCAACTTGATTGTTGGTTCCATAGTAAATGTCGTTCGTATCGACGAGTACACAATCACCAGTTTTCGTTTCCAAAATCCCACAGTTTTCACCGTCTAAAAGACAAAGCAATTGAACGCTTTGCAAGTTTAGTACCGATAAGAAGGATACTATTTAAATAAAAAAACCGGACAAGTGTGAGTCGGACTCGCCCACGGAGGGTTCTGTTAAAGACTATATTTTTTATGATTTAATTACAAACGTATGGTTTTCAGATTTTTCCCTATACTTGTAGTATAAGACGATATTACTTGCCAAATTTCATAGTTCTAGTGTCTGTTTCTTACGTTGACTTAGAAGTTTGATTTTTTCACAGCTTCAAGGGACTGCGGACTTGAGAATATGGTTTTAATTTCAACTCGATATATCCACGCGTTCCTGAGATAAAGGGTCCTGATAGACAGGCGGACGGATGGACGGACGAAAAGACAGACGGACAACAAAGTGATCGTATAAGGCCTCCGTTTTTTCCTTTTGAGGTACGGAACCCTAAAAACAACCGTTTTCATTTATTTCTTCTCTAAGTAATATGAAACCTTAATTTAATGCGTATAAGACTCCCACTTGACCTATTATCCATGTGGCAATTTAATTTTAAATAAGAATAACTATGTAAATGAAAAGAGCCAATTACAATTATTTTGTAATGTGATGACGTTGTCCCGTATCCGAGCAGTTTTTTTTTAAGTCTTCTCTGAAACATAATAATGAGATTTTAGTCATTTTTTTTATAAATATAGAATTTATTCAGTCATTGTTTAAATCTGTTAAAGGATAATTTTGTATTTTTAATTATTTTGTAAAGCAAAATAAACAAATAAATAATCGTACACACAAACACTTCTACTTGAGATTCCATATTTCTAAATTTATTATAAAAGAGAAGCTAAAAGAAGTTAAAAGAGAACCTATATAGCATTATCTTAGTAGTCAGGCCACCAGTAGATAACAGTTCATTTATTTTTACTGGTTCTAATGACTTTATCTCCAATCATAATCATAAACCAAAGCTCGCAGTGAAATAATTCACATTGAAAACCTAATAAATGTATAATTCGGTTTACCCTCATAACTCTTTCCCCCTATTTGTAGCTATGTCAGATGAGAAAGTATTGGGTTCGGGGTATAGAATAAAGGAGATGAAATATCTTAATCTCAAATCTCGTAAAATAGAAATAGTGCCTTACCCACAATCATTTGGTAGATCCGGGACCGGTACAACCCATGAGTGTGAACCCAAGTTTTTGTACTAATTCATTATCTACTGAGTGTAGTAGGTCAGGGTTGATTGTTCAGATATATTACTAATCACAAGGAAAGCTTTATTTAAAATTCTAAACGACATACAGTGAAATGTACACTTGGTTTAATTTTTCAGTGTCCAAACATCGGCCGCAAAAAAATTGATAAAAGACCCGCAAACGTGACGAATTTTAATACTTTTGCTTGATTTGTCACTACAGATATCGAATCGTTGGCGTAGCGGGCAAAAATGTACGAAATTTAAACAAAAAGTGAAAAAAGTACGTGCGGCAACGAGCAAAGCGAAGAGGAGTGTGCTACATTTACATGTTAATAAATAAGTGAGTGGAGCGGAGCGAGTCAACCCTTCGGGGGCTTAACAGAATTCTCGATATACCTACATAAAAATGCTTGTTTTCTAAAACGATGGAAGAATACACAGTGTGATTCCGCCAGCGGACGTTTAACCAAACGGTATTTTTTTATTAAACAATAACTAGACTATTTAGGATTCAAATAAAGCTGCGAAAAAACATTTAAATAAAATCAAACGCATCGCCATTTTCAACTCCATTTTCACCATTATATTTTATCAGGTTCACACCTCCTTTGCGTTGGCAGTAGAGGCACTTACTAAGTAGTGTATTAATTAGTATCAATTTATCCATATTGTACGTTACTTAATGTCCTTAAATTATTTTATTTTTTATTTATGAAACAAAAAGCCACATGTACAAATTATTACAAGTGAAAATAATTAAATTAAGCCTTAAGTCTCCTTAATTTACAAAAATGTTTATTTCTAATAAGAAGCGAAGTTAACTAAACATAAGTAAGTAATACACTAGTTACAACAATAACAATAACAAATAATGTTAGAGTTAAAAATGTCTGTCTACAAGAAATTTTTTTCATGGCAAATAGTTTAAAGGTGGAAAAAGATACACAAATTACATATAATTGGGACTCACCGTGATTATAATACCAATCATTCGAAAATTCGGGAAAAAAAACCAAAGACGGTGTTCCGTACTCCTTATAATGTTTATGTTTATGTGACATTTAAAATATTATCTTGTTGCTATGATTTCGTTACAAATCTAAGGAATCGACTTTAAAGGAGGCTGCAAAACGAATGCCTATAAAAACCTACCATACTATGTTTTGATGACAAATTTACCCGACACTCGTGAATGTGAAAAAAGTAGTTATTCTTAACACCATAGACTAAAAAGTTAAACGGGTCTTAAGCCAGAGTGAACACTGCAAAAGAAGTCCGGAAAGTTCTTATCGTTAAGGAATATGTATGAAAATTCCATAATTTGCGGCACTTCTTTCGTGGCATCTACTCTACCACTTGTCTCTGAGAATTGCGAAATTCGCCCTTGGATTTTATCTTTCTGTAACATTTTTTTCTTTACTTACCTGCAAAATCGGATCACAATCCACAATCACCTTTATCGCTGGGTAAAAAGAGTCTCGTGGTTAAATCTCAGAGAGTGAATAATCAGAAACGAACCTTTGAACTTTTGAAGCGAAATGTCTTTTTGAAATGCAATTTCATGGCTTTGTTAATTTGTCAGTAATAATTCAAGGTAATCAGATTTGATATTCTACTAACAAATTCTTTATTTGAATCACAGTTTTAACTCGACTGATGACGGCCCCGCCCCGTAGACTGAAATCGAGCATATTCACAAGTCTACTAATTAGAATGGTACAGAATTCTAAGGGTACGAGACCTACTCCCACTTCAACAGTCTTATAAAGAATAAGATCACCCTTTAATACATTGTTTACCACTATACGAATACAATCGTCTTTTCATTGTTCTTTTTGTTGTCAAGTGTCTTTCAGTCCTTTAATTTGTAAAACTTCTACGTCAACCTCTAGCTTTTAGGTACTCCAGAGATTAGTTCATGTTTACGGAATATAGTTAGCCTTGTTTGATATTTCAAAGAATTTAGGAGTCTTGTTCTTAAAGTAATTTTTGGTTTGAACAGATAATTTGACCTTTGGAGCTACAAACCACTTTTGTTACAAATTTGCTGCACAAAACCTCTGATCTTGAACTGAAACGAATAAAAATATTGTTGTATTCAGTATTTATGGCCTTTATGTTGTCACACAAATGGTACATATTATAAAACTTAAGATATAAGCATAAACCTGACGGGCATCGCAACTTAAACATTATACGTGCAATAAAAAACAAACGTCCGTTTTTTTTCAAGCTTCTTGAAAATGTCTGACGTGGCTTTATGTAGTCTAGCTAGTCTAGGTAATGCGGATGAATTTACCTGACTAGATGCATTTTTTCAGAATGGTTTACCTGCAAGAGGTTTCCTATGTCGTAGCTAAGACACCTTTAACAAAATGCGAACCTGTTCATATAGGATGGACTGAAACTAGATTCAACTCAGTTAATTTCACTATGCACTCATGACGGACTATTATGATAGCAAACCTATTCGTAGTCAATAATGGGTGGCAGGAGAGTGTGTATTCGAGCCAGGATCGGGACTTTGACCTATTTATTGTTTTTTTTTTGTTTTTAAGACAATGAGAATTAAGAGTGTTTAGGTGGATGCAACGAGTCTCTTACCCAATCCATCAGCCTGTTTCGTCCACTGCTGGACATAGGCCTTTCCAGGATTTCGCCACTCTTGGCGGTCCTCCTGGAAGAAATGCCCATACTCACACACGCTGGGCAGGCGGGTTGGTGAGCGCGGTACCGAAACCCTTGCACCAGTGATGCCGCTGTCCGTCACCAGTCTGATTTATATAAGGCCCGGCAATTGGGGATGGATATACTTCGGGAGGATTTGCGAGTAAGATGGTGGTACCTCCACAGTCGAGCCCGGCATCAGCTCTACCACCTTAGAATAAATAAATAAATACTTAAACAAAATTCTATGTGTAATTTTTTGTCTGACTACATTTTGGGGATCACTCACACTAACGCAATTCTCAGTTCTCGCCTTGTTGACTGCATTAATTATTATTTCATTGTTTAAGAGAAACAGTGCGAGTATTATGCCTCGATAAATATAGCTACCAATGAATTGTTTTCACGTATTTCCGGATTTTCCTCGGGTTTCTAACTTAAAGAAATCAATTATTTACCATTTGCGTACCATGCAATAATGACACAATGGAGTATTTTTTAAAAGCCCTAAAGTTTATTTTACAAGATAATGAACTAAAATGGTTTCTCTCTTTTGAATGAAATTTTTTAAACAATTAAGAGCGTCTAAAAGTCTCGATACTTCAAATTCCTTTTAAACTGCGCCATTGCCGAGTTATCCGTTCGTTTCTCGAAACGATATTTCTTCGCAATGTCTTTTTATTTCCCCTCGCTTTCTTTCGTCTAATTGTGAGTTTCTTGCGAGCAGCTGTTGTCTCTTAATTAATGACAATGTCTCTGTCTAGTTTTGTGAGACGAGCCGATAAAATGTGATGCTGAAAATTGGGAGCAACTCAAACGCAGGAGTTTTTAAGCATAAAAAAATTAGCATTATTATTTGGTTTTAGATTCTGATCGAATTAAACTAAGGTAAGAACATTCCTATCGCAATTTAAGAAATTTTTATTAAAAACTTAAACAAAATAAGATCCAAATTAAAACGAAGATCTGATTTAATTAATTAAGTATACAAAAAATAACTTCAAACTTTGTCAAATTAAAGATATTATCCCAACAAATGAGTTCCCTTGATTACTTTTGAAGAATTTTAGTTATATATTATGGTAATTGTAAATAATTATTTAGGTATATCTTAGCGCGTTCGCAAATTGATTCCCCGTCGAGCGAAAGAGATATCAATGCGGGACGAGTAGTGCGAGTGAGTGAGACGCACGTTCCCGGGGTCACCAGCAGTAATTGTCGCCGTAAAAGAAGAAATAGCAGCCAATCAGTGTAAACGGTAATCAAATGAAATTCGGCCTGAGAGCATTAAATGGCCAAAGCATTTGATCAATCAGGGCGCGAAAAAGCGTTAATCTGTTCTTGATTTATATTTTTATTGTGGTGTTTATTTTTATCATAATAAAAACGAGCCAAGTGTTTGTCCAGCCACGCGCAATGTAGGGTTCCGTAGTTGCCCGGTACATATAAGTTGGTCTACTAATACAGACCGCGCCAAACTTCTGGTCCCATACATTATAGGGAGCTAAAAGTTTGGCGCGACCTGTACTCGTAAACCTGTAAAGCCTTCTTAGCTGTGATAGTTTTCGTTTTAATTCATTAAACTCCTGTGAATTTTTTCACATTTCTATAAACAACCGTTTAGCCAGCAGGGGAGGGGGGACGGTTCACTCTAACTAAAATTTTCACTTTAAAGCTTAATATTTCTCCAACGGATCCCTAAATCGAAAAATAGTTTTCACACACCCACAATGTTTTTAAACGGCCTATCCAACGATACGGGGGTAGACCAGAAAAAAAAATCATCCCCAGCTAAAAATAATTTTTTTCATGATTTTATTATACCGTTTTGTCGACGTAATTAATATTTATGTCCATGCCAAATTACAGCTTTCTAGTACTAATAGTCTCTGCGCTAAGCCGCGGACAGACGGACAGACGGATATGGCGAAACTATAAGGGTTCCTTGTCGGACTACAGAACCCTAAAAATTATGATAATTGCTTAATAATAATTACAAACAAATCTTTGTTTCAGTGTGTGTACTAAGGGAGTAGATCCTTTTTCAAGGGCTCAACCTTGCCCAATTCTCAGAAGTATCAAATCCCGGCCGTCTCCCAAATATACTACGTCAAGATAAACTTCTTCAAGATGCTCGAAGCTCATTGACAATCATCCTCAAATAAGAAGCCATAAATCTCTGGACTTATATCCTAGAGGGTTCCATTATGGGGCCCCGGAAAAGGAAAGCGATCCAAAGATTTAGGTCCATGATATATTGCTTTTACAGTTGCTATGATAATTGCTTCTAATGATTAATTGTAGTTTACTTATATAATCATGAGTTTTTAGGATTCAGCCATTAGAAGAAAAGTCCTAAATTTATATTGAATGGATCGGCATATCTCAAAACTTCTGATATTATAAAAAAAATGGAGGTACGTAAATAGAGATTCAGGAAAGAGCTTTATTCCTATACCGTCACATTTTGAAAAGATGCATCATTTTATAGCAGGTGTCTTACGATGTACATTTCGAAAGACGTCCTTGCCTGTACCCATACATTTTTGGAAGCAAAACTGGTGTTACTGACTCGGCTCTAAATGTATTTTTTTACTATGAGGCAAAAACCATACCAACCAAAAATATTCGCACTTTTTTTACAGAGATGTATCATTTTCTTTGCTGATAGTAATCTGTGGTCTCTAACTAACTCTTTGGAAGACAAGCACGAATATTTATATATATATATATATATATGGAATACAGAAGTATGGGAGCGGTGGTGTCAGGATGCCGATGGTCAGAGTCACATGTCACATCTGATGACAGGTGGGTGTCAGGATGCCGATCATCCAATCCAAACGAATAAGTTACAGTAACCAACTTAACATAACAAATCTTTCTAATCTGATTGGGTAACTCAATCAGTCTAGCAAACTTTACAGAACAAAATAAAATATCACCATTGACAAACTTGACAAATTCAAAGACTAACTACTGGCGTATAGCGCCATCTGTTGGCAACGTTGACAAATTGTAAGATACAGAAAGAATAGACAATGAATAACATTTTCGTTCGGAAATTCATTCGATCGTTGTCGGCTGGTGGTTCCACGTCTCGATCCGACATTTAATATGTACATATACTATAATAAATTAATCCATCCATCCATCAGCCTGCACTCAGAAAA